>CM021103.1:357551750-358058504 GCA_007115665.2 Sequoiadendron giganteum
CCTAGTGACCTCTGCGAGCAAATAATACCTGTTACAAGGAGAAGCAAAGAGAAGCAACAAAGAGAATGCTCAAGAATGTGGAGCAATGTATTCACCCAAAATGTAAAATGAATAATGAAACAAAAGATAGTTTTCAACCACAAAAAGGAAAACCTTAGGCTTGCACAATAATAATTAATAAAGTAATTAATTATTATGCACCTAATGTTAGCTTAAGTGAAAAAGAGGTAAAAGGGAACTTTAAGTAATTAAACAAATATTGTTTAATTAATAAAGTAAATAACCAATTACTCTAACACCCCCCCTTAAGCTAGATTTAGGGAGAAGCTGATACCTAGAAGAAGCTATTGAAAGAAAAAGCAATGGGTCTCAACAACAAGGCTAGATCAGGTACCCAAGTACAAAGAAATATCTATAAAACAGAGAAAAGGAGAAAACCCAGTGGGAAAAGCTCCTCTCCAAAAAGAGATAAAAGAACATGTTGAAAGAAACATGAAGGAAGGAAGGCCTCATAAAGACCCCCCAAGGACAACTTCCTTCACCCCAAGAATAGAGCACAACTCAAGATAGCGCGGAGATGCAAAAGGTTTCGTGAAGATGTCTGCAACCTGCTCGATAGTGGGAATATACTCTAAGATGAGAGAACCATCCTGAATCAACTGTCTGATGAAATGCATATGAAGCTCAATGTGCTTCGTCTACTGATGCTCCACCAAGTTGCGAGAAATGTGTATAGCACTTTGATTGTCACACCAAAGAATACTGGGACTATCAGGAGGAAAACCAAACTCAGTCATCAACTAACGAAGCCATAAAATCTCCTAACTAGCGAGCACAGTAGCTCGGTACTCAGCCTCTGTAGATGATAATGCATGAGAAGTGCTTCTTGCACAACCATGTGATAGGACCAAAGCCAAGACAGAAAACAAATTCAGAAGTAGACTTTCGATCATTGACATCACTAGCACAATCTGAGTCAGTGTAGCCAACAATGTGAGGATCCCCTGATGTGTAGTGAATACCATAAGAAATGGTGCCCTGAATGTACCTCAAAATACAATTGGCAGCTTGCCAATGACTCTCATGAGGATCATGGGAGAATTGAGAGACAAGGCCAACTGCAAAGGAAATATCAGGATGAGTGTGAGTCAGGTACAACAAACTACCAACCAACTTCCTATAAAGTGTAGAATCAAATGAAGGAGTGGGGCAAGTAGTAGTCAAAACAACCCCTAACTGAAAAGGTGTGGGGTCAGGCTTGCAATCAAGCATGCCAAAGAGCTGAAGCATATCAAGAGAATACTTCTTCTGGTAAATGGAGATCCCTTCTAAAGACTGAATCACCTGAAGACCAAGAAAATAGTGTAGAAGGATGAGATCTCTCATCTCACACTACTCCATCAAAGCTAGTTGAGCATGCTGAATCATAGAGGATGAGCTACCTGTGATGAGAAGATCATCAACATATAGCACAAGAATTAGGATCTCACCCTCAAGATGCTGAATATAGACCATGGGATGAGAATGACATGTGAAACCAGTGGAGAGCAAAAAAGAGTCCATCTTCTCATACCAAGCCCGAGGGGCTTGTTTGAGACCATATAATGAACGCTGGAGTCTGCAAACCAAAGAAGCATCATGCACAAATCCCCGAGGCTGCTCCATATAGATCTCCTCCTGTAGGTCACCATGCAAGAAGAAACACTTCACATCCATCTGAAAAATGGGCCATCCCCTAGAAGCTACAAGTGATAGTACAAAATGAATAGAATTCATCTTGGCGATAGGGGAAAATGCCTTAGAGTAATCAATACCCTCAACCTATGAGAAACCCTTCGCAACAAGACGTGCTTTGTACTTATCAATAGAACCATCAGTAGCATACTTGGTGCGATACAACCATCGGCACCGAACCATCTTTATGCCCTTAGGAAGAGGACAAAGATCGCATGTACTATTCCTCATCAAAGAAGAATACTCCTCATCCATAGCACTATCCCACTCAGGGTGACATGTCACCTCTAAAAACCTCTAAGGATCCTCTGAAAGAGCGTGACTCAAAAGACTAGAACCCGCAGTATGACAACGGGTGCAACGAGTGTCTGAAGGATCACTAGCCATAGATCCTGCTGCCTTAATAGTAAAGCAAGCCCATTTGGGCCTCTGAGGTGGAGCAAGTGGAGGTGGAGATGGTGGATCATCAATATCCTCACTAGAATCATCCTCAAAATAATCCTGAAGAGTTGCAGTGGGTGGAGTAGATAGTGAATTAGACACTAGAGACATGGTATCAACTGGAGGAAGGCACTCATCAAACTGAACATCTCATCGAAATAGGACCTCTCTGGAATCAAGATCAAACAACCTGTATGCCTTAACATCCTCACAATAGCTAACAAAAATGATGGGTCGAATCTTCCACTCCATAGCTCTCCTCTGAGCATCAAGAGTAAATGCCCATACCTCACTACCAAATACTCAAAATGATGAAATATAAGGCTTGTCATGAGACCAAGCCTCCTCAGGAGTCATATGTCGAATCGCCTTGTGAGGCATTCGATTCTGAATATAGTTGGCACAATTGACTACCTCAGCCCAAAAAGATGAATCCATGGACTTGGATTGAATCATACAATTAGCCATGTCCCATAAAGTCTTGTTCTTTCTTTCAGTGATACCATTCTACTGAGGGGTGTAGGGAACATAAAACTGATGTTGCAAACCATGCTCAGTGCAAAAAAATTCTGAAATCCTGATTCACATACTCCCCCCCATTATCTGTACGTATCCGCCAAATAGAAAGACCAGACTACTTCTCTACAAATATCTTGAAGACTCAAAAGGAATCAAAGACATCAGACTTGTACTTAAGAAAGTACACCCATGTGCGTCTGGAGAAGTCATCAATGAATGTGAGTACATACTTGGCCCCAGAAAAAGAAGGAGTGGAAAATGACATGAGGTCACTATGAATCAACTCCAAGGGTGTCAAAGCACGAGTGACACTTCCCTTCAGAAAGGGATCCCTGTGATGCTTGCCAAGCACACAACCATGACAAACACTGTCAGTGCAGGCAATCTATGGAAGACCAAGAACTAGTGCCTGTGTACTCATCTGCTAAAGATATCTATAATTGACATTTCCCAAATGCTCATGCCAAAGCTTACTCACTGAATCTTCATGTGCTATAAGAGATTAACATGTACCCTCAAAAGGCTCAAATCCATCAAATCTGTAAAGACGAGATGCAGTATCAACACTCCTAGTAGCCACAACCAAATCAGAGTCATGGAGGTCCCGAATAACCACATCATGTGGTGAGAACTCAACTGTCTTACCAGAGCCAGTGTGGAAAATCTGATAAACAAAAAAAAGGTTCGTCGAGATGTCAGGAACAACCAAAACATCCTATAGAGTGCCCCCATCCAAAGAGATAGAACCTAAACCCAAGACGAAAAGTTGTGAAGAGTCACCCACTGCAATCTGTGAAGTACCACAAAAGGCAAGAGAAGTGACCAACTATTGAGTGTGAGTCATATGGTGAGAAGCACCAGAGTCTAAAATCCAAGTGGACCCATTGGTCGATGCTCTAGCAGTGAGAGCATGGCCTTTCCCTGTGGAAGAAGAAGAAGACTGAGGTGAGGAGATGTGTTGTTGTTGCATGGCTTCCTCTAAAGCCTCTAATCATTTCCAACACCTGGAAACTAGATGGCCTTGCTTGCCACAAAAACTGCAAGTGTCTCCTGATTTCTCCTTAGTCTTGGAGGAAGACTCACCAGACTTCAAATATTTCCCATGTTTTGGATTAAATGGTGGTTTAGAATCAGACTTAGGAGGAGGTTTGGAGGAATGCTCATTGCCTACAAAATATTTCTTGGGCCTCAATTTTTGCTTTTGTTTCCTCTTAGGTGACTGAGCAACCAATGCTTTGTTCTTTGATCCTGAGAGCATATCCATCTGAGAAAGGTGAGACTGCTCCCGAGACAAACGCTCACAAAAAAAATTAAAGGTAGGCATGGTAAAACTGGCACCCAGACCATCCATGGTGGAATAGAAGGAAGAAGCAAATATCTGAAATGGACCACGAAGCTTCAAAAGAATCAAGTAAATACACTCTGTGTCTATCTTATTCTTGCCACAACCCTGTAAAATAGTGCGGATAGTTTTGAACTTGTTCAAAAAATCCTCAATAGTGGGAAATGATTTAGGTAACAGTGAAGTCAACTCTGCCTCAATCTGTAATGCTCAAAACTCATTAATGGCCCCAAAAAGTGTCTCAAACTTCAGCCACATGGCTTGAGGAGTGAGAAAATCACTAAGTTGAAACAAAAGACTGTCTGAAACATGCATGCATAGCAAACCCATATCTTCATCCATCTTGTTCCTATGCTGCATAATCTCAAAAAGATGCTACAACTGAGGCTAAACCTCATCTAAACAAGACCACAACCCTCATGACTTAAGTAGCCTCATCATGTGAGACTTCCAAGTGTGATAGTTATGTGATGTGAGTAGCTCAACTGAAGAGTCTGCCATGAAATCCGGCACCTGTACCTGCTTGTATTTTTTATTATTATGTGATCTTTCAAAATAGACAGAAGATGCATAAGGGTTTGATTTCTTTGAGAGTTTTGGTGTTTTGGTTTTCTGATATAAATGACAGAAAGCAAGAAAAAAAATACCACCCACAAGAGATAAACCCAAACCCTAGTACAAAATGAGAAGGAGGAAGCAATGCATAAGCAAAAAATACTTCAAAACAAATTCTCATGTACCTATGAAAATTTTGATAAAATAAATCACATATCTGAATAGAGCATGTTGAGAGCTTTCCAACACCTATTCGATTTTGAAAAACGGAGTCCATTTGCACCTTCTATGACCCCAGAAGTGAAGAAAGAAGACCTCACTTTGACTGGAAAAATAATATTCAGATAGGTAAATTTTTTTAAAAAATCCTACACCATTAGATCAATGCCAAAACCAGCTTTCCAACGCCTATTTTTGTTTAAAAAATGGAGAAAAAATGACTATTTTATTCCTGATTGAATGAAAGAAGCATAAAAAGCCCTATCACACCCCCTTTAGCACCCTGGAGCTAAAAAAAAGAGCCCCTGGTCGCCTGGGCGGACTAGGGGGTTGGAGCTGTGGCGGAGCCCGTGGTCACCATGTGACCACTCGCAGGGTTGGGAGAGCCGACGGGAGGTCGGCGGGCTCGGCGGAGTGCGGAGCCAGGCGGTGGAGCACGGAGCGGACGCGGTGGAGCATGGAGCGAAGGCGACCGAGGGCGGCGAGGCGGACATGGGCGGCGCGGTGAGCGCGGGAGGTGCTGCGACGCGGGTGGCATGAGGGTGGCCAGGCAGTGGCTACTAGGCGATGTGCCCAGTGTGTGTGGGTAGCGCACCAAAAAATTAAAAAAAACCTTAGTTTTTGAATTTTTTTGAATTTTTTTTTACGATTTTTGCTGTGGATGACCTGTCCTGGGGCCGTACGGCTAAACCCTAAAAAAAAATTTGCTTCCATGGTCGAGTGTATCCAAAATCGACAAATTGACAGTCAATTTAGGGGTTTTTGGGCGCTGCAAATCCAATGGAACTATCCGTTTGGGCCCAAAGTGAACCCAAAAATAGGAGTATGCTGAATCCACAAAAAAAACCTTAGAACCCTAAATCTACTTCCAATGCATAAAACTCAAAACAAGAACAAGTAGTTGCAGATCTGAAGCTCTGATACCATGTTGGAGTTGAGAAGATACAATTTCATAGGAGCCCAGTGACCTCTGCAAGCAAATAATACCTGTTACAAGGAGAAGCAAAGAGAAGCAACAAAGAGAATGCTCAAGAATGTGGAGCAATGTATTCACCCAAAATGTAAAATTAACAATGATACAAAAGATAGTTTTCAACCACATAGGTGAAAACCCTAAAAAGGAAAACCCTAGGCTTGTACAATAATAATTAATAAAGTAATTAATTATTATGCACCTAATATTAGCTTAAGTGAAAAAGAGGTAAAAGGGAACTTTAAGTAATTAAACAAATATTGTTTAATTAATAAAATAAATAACCAATTACTCTAACATTAGGGAGATTAGCTTTTTCCCTACAATTGGATGTCGTTATTCTCCTTAGAAGAATGCATGTCAAAGGCATCATAACATACAAAAATTTATTAAAACATAAAAAAATATGTACATTGCATGATGGGATAGCGTATTGTGGAAAATAATTGGAGTTTGGAAAACACTGTGTATTGTGAGGTCTTTCATTATGCATGTTGAAAGCTAGAGGTTTGAGAAAGTGGGGTGGAGTTGCAGTTGCGAGATATATAAAAGCACACAAATTCAACCAAGGGGGGAGTAATGAATTGGGATGTTACTTGTGAAGGGTTTTTAAATGGTATTTGGTTTACAGGTTGAATAACACCCAGTGTTTTCCAACCTGCAATTACACATTATTGGCCTTTCCATTGTATGAAAAGTCCGACCTTTCAATACCCAATACAAGCATTAGATAAGACCTCTATAAAGACATGAGAACATTTCATGACAACTAGGCATCTTTGGAGCTACTTTTCCATATTCTCAAAACAAGCTCTTCTCTCCAGCACACATCACCATCTCTTCCACAATCTCATCTACTCAGGTCCATGATGTCAAAAGTTGTCATTGATGTATGATTGAGAGAAGTGCATGTTTTGGAAATGAAAATGGTATGCTTGAAAGTTGGCTAGTTGTCATGAAATATTTTCGCATTGGCGGATGGGGGATGGGGGTAAAACCCTGTGTGTTTTCCATCTTGCAACTTTTTTGTGCAACTTATGTTCCAAATATATAATAATATTGAAATAGAATGTTTGCTGCAAGTAAGGGTTGTTATAAAATATGAAGTTGAACCTCAATACATTGTGTTTTTTTTCCATTTTGCAACATTTTTTTGTGCATATTATGATCCAAACGTATGATGATATTACAATGGAATGTTTGCTGCAATTAAGGGTTGTTATGAAATATGAATTTGAACTTCAATACATTTTTTTGTTATAGTCTGCATAATACTAATTGTTGTCTTTGAACAACATTTGAGAAGTCAGGGACAACCCTGTGTGTTTTCCATCATGCAACTTTTATATGTGCATATTGTGTTCTAAATGCATGACAATATTGAAATGGAAAGTTTGCTGCAAGTAAGGGTTGTTATGAAATATGAAGTTGAAATTCAATAAACAGTGTTGTTATAGTCTATAGAATAGTAATTGTTATCTTTGAACTACATTTGAGAAGTCAGGGACAACCCTGTGTGTTTTCCAATGGTACAATCCATGCAAACATTTTATGTGTTCCAATCACATGGAAAAAGGAAATATGTCATTTTGAGTCTACCAAATAGTCATTCTAAAAATTCAAAGTCGAATTCATTTCATTTTGGGAGCATAGAAAACAAAGACCTTTCATTAGCAAATAACTGATAGGGAACACTGTTTTTTCCAACATTGCAACCAATGCAAGCATTTCATTTGTCACAATCACATGAAAAAGGAAAATCTGCCATTTGCACTCTACAAAATCGTTGTTCTAAATTTGAAAGTCGACTTCACTTCTTTTTTGGAGTGTGAGAAATCAAAACTTTTCATAAATGAAATAATTGACAAGGGACAGTGTGTTTTCCAACACTGCAACCAATGCAAGCATTTTATGTGTTCCAATCACATGGAAAAAGGAAATAGTATTATGTATCCTCCAGCTGCAATTATATTGATAGTATGAATGTCTTGGAAGCCTTTTGATTTGTACATGCTAATAATGTAATTAAATTCACTTTCAAAATATATAATAACTCTTACTTATAGTATAAATTATATTTGAATTTCTTCGTACAGTTGAAACAAATAAATGCACATTAAAATCTAAACACTTGAGAGGATGGAGAGGACTTGCAGGTGTGGGATACATTTTATTGTAGGTTTCTTAATGCCCTCTGTTTTCCAAAATCATTACATTATTGCTATCTAGAAAGCTAAATTTTCTCAAGACTGTCACAAAACATACCAAATTGAGGTGGGGCGAGTAACCAATAGGGTTGTTACTTGTAAAGTGTTTTAGAATATTTTGTGGGTTGTAGGATTAATAAAACTCTATGTTTTTCAACCTCAAATTATACATAACAGTTTGAATGCCTTGAGAAGATTTTCTTATTTAGACAGTAGGAATGTAATAAAAGGGCACCTCCAACAATTACAACTATTAGTTATGGTATAAATTGCAGTTGAGTATCTTCATTTGATTGAAAAAATTAAATGCATAGAATTATTACATGTTGGAAAACATAGTGGATTACTTCTATAGCATTTTACAATACTGTAGGTTGTATGTTTCATAACACCATCTCTTTTCTAGCTTGCAATTTTGCTAACAGTAGGAATGTATTGAAAACTTATTTTTATTTAGACACAAAGAATGTAATGAAAGGCACCTGCAAAATTTATCACAAGTTTCATGTAGAGTAAAATATGCATTTGAAATTCTTCTTATGATTGAAAAAAGATAGTATGCTTGCTTACTGCAAATGGTGCAATAAATTTTAGAACTTTAACTGCCCATAACACTTGCAACAATTTTATAATTTAAAAAAAACCAAGGATGCATTCTGTAAAAGGGAATGCGCTTTGTACAATGAAGAATTTTGTTGAGATGGAAAAAATACCTCAAAGGGTTTCTAGTGGTGCATCTTCTTTAGGGCAGTTGTGTTCCCCAAATGTGCAATTAAGATTCGGTAATTACAAGATGCAATCAAATGTATAATTTTAATCTCGCATAAGTGGTTATAATGTTGAATGGAAAGTGGGAATGTTTTAATTAGAAGGTAGCAACTGCAGTAAACAAGAAGTCCACTCGTTTGATGAAAATGTTGAACCTTGAGGTAGCAATGTGTTCGGTAATTGATTGTGAACTTCCAATTACCCTTTCCTTCCAATGCATCAATCAAAATGCTTTACAATTTTGGTTAGAAAATATCATTTCTATTACAAATATGTTTATTTTGATAGTATATGGTTCCTTTGATTCAGGATGATAGTCGAGGAGATCATCACACTCTTTCCATAGTCCATGACAATGAGGAAGAGTGTGCAAAGGGAGACCCTAAGGATGGAGAGGGATGCAATGAAGCATGGGGTGATGTGGTGGATAGGAAGGTAGATGTAATAACTCAATTATTTCATCATTTCATTGTGCATACATGTTGTGCATTCAAATTGTTTTACTATCAAATATATTAAGCGATTTTATTTTCTAAATTTTCTATGCAAGTTGTTGCTGAATACATAAGAGAACTGGAGAATGGTAGATATGTATATTATTGTATTTTAGAAGAATGTATGAGAAAATAAAATTATTGGAGAGTGTTAAACATGCATAGGATTCAACATCACTCCCTTCCTATTCTCACACCACCAAAGCATGGTCAAACTGCATCAGTGGGGGAAGAAAAACACCCCCCTCCTCCCCCTAATAAATTGAAAGAGTACCTTCAAAAGAAGGTGGAAAATATGGAGTACCAAATGAATCTACAACAACATCTCCAGTAGAAGCGTGTAATTCAAAGTGTCTATCAAAAGTATGGGAAACATAACTTCCTTCAACTTCCCCAAAAATGAAAGGACGAGGTAAAGAAGTGAATGTTGTTATACAACTACGAGGAGAAAAAGGAGTAGAGAAGGAAAAAAATATTACAATTATAGGAGAGAAAGAGAAATGAAGGAATGGTAATGTCGAATTGAACCGTTAAATCTGAATTTTGGTTGGTTCATATTTTATGTTCTATGGCATTCAAGGTTCACTTAACATTAACTTACATGACATGACCAGGTGATGGTCGAGAAGTGGTTCCTGCTGCCCACCAAAGTAGTGTTCATTCGCTAGAGGAAGTTATGCCTAGGAAAGGAAAAGATGATGTTGTTCCTCCCAACCCAACATGTAACATTTAGAAGAAGCCTCATACACGGTTAAAAGCTTCAAGGCACCTCGTGAAGAAGAAACGAGAAGAAACGATGATCTCGAAATATTCTATTTAATGTTTGTTTTTATTATTTGAATGAGTTGGTTGAATGCATCTGAGTTTGATGTGATGTTTCAATTCCTCCTATTACACAACAAGGATGAACAACGGAGTGCTTCCCTCATAGGTTATTGTTGTTTTGGAAGATGAACTAGTGACCATATAAGGACAAGATGATGTTGTTCCTCCCAACCCCTTGTCTAACATTGAGAAGAAGAAGAAGCAGGTATGGTTTAAAATTTCCTCACACCCTCACAAGAAGAAACAAGTAGAAACGGTGATTTCAAAATTTTCTATTTAATGTTTGTTTTGATTATTTCAATGAGTTGGTTGCATGCATCTAAAATTGATATGACATTTCAAATCTTTCTATTACATGGCAAAGAGGTACAATGAAGTCTTGCCCTCAAATAGGATACTCCTGATTTGGAAGACAAAGCGGATACCATGGATGAACAAGATGATGTTGTTCCTCCCAACCCAGCATATAACATTGAGAAAAAGAAGAAGAAGAATAAGGAGAATATAGGGTTGAAAGTTTCCTCACACCCTCACAAGAAGAAACAAGAAGAAATAGTGATTTCAAACTCTTGTATATAACGTTTGTTTTGATTATTTCAATGAATTGTTTGCATGCATCTAAATTTGATGTAATGTTTCAATTGTTGCTATTACAGGGCAATGATGAACAACGGATTCCTACCTTTGAACATGATACTCTTGATTTGGAAGACAAAGCAGAGGCCATGGGAGAAGAAGATGATGTTGTTCCTCTAAACCTATTGTCTACCATTAAGAAGAAGTAGAAGAAGGAGCATATGCGGTCAAAAATTTAAATGTGCCTTGACATGGAGAAACTAGAAGAAATGGTGAATTTGAACTCTTATATTGAATGTTTGTTTCAATTATTTCAATAAATTGGGTGCATGCAGTTGAACTTGAAGTGACGTTTGAATTCATGGTATTATAGGGAAAGGATGAATGGAGTGTTGGGCTTGACCTAATTGGCCATGTGGTTGCAATTGAAATTGTAGAAGCTAATAGAGATGGACATGTGGATGGGGAGAGCACTGACCTGCAAGTGGGCCAGGGAAATAAAGATGGACATGGGTATGGGGAGAGCACTATCCTACAAGCGTGAGAGGGTAATACAAATGGACATGGGGATAGGGAGAGAATTAGGCAAGTGGGATAGGGTAATAGAGATGGACATTGGGATGTCGAGAACATTGGCCTACAAGTGGAATAGGGTAATAGAGATGGACATGGGGACGGGGACAACTTTGGCTTGCAAGTGGGAGAGGGAAATAAAGGACATGGGGATGATGAGAGTGTTGTCCTACAAGGGGGAGATTCCAATAAAGATGGACATGGGGATGGGGACATCATTGGCTTGCAAGTGAGAGAGGGTAATAAAGAAGGACATGGGGATGAGGGGAGCATTGGCCTACAAGGGGGGATGCCAATAAAGATGGACATGGGGATGGGGACAACACTGGCTTGCAAGTGGGAGAGGGTAATAAATATGGACATGGGGATGAGGAGAGTGTTGGCTTGCAAGGGGGATATATCAATAAAGATGGACATGGGGACCAAGAGAGCAGTGACCTACCATCTATATCAGTAATAGACCCAACACACTTTCATGCTTTTGTTCTTTTTTCTTTATGAATCCATTAATACACCTTCAGTTATGATTCACGTCAATGATGTTTCCATTGCAGCCAAATCCTTTTGATGAATAGATGATAGAGTTCATGGGTATCACTTTTAAGTTCCATGATCACGTTGATCTTTTGAGGCAATGTAAATAGGTTTCCAAAGGCATTGTACATGTTGTCGACAAAAAGGCTGAAACCCATGCCTTTATTCACCAAAAAAATTGTGTGAGAGTTAGCATTGTTGAGGCCTTTGTTGTTGAGCACTAGGTGTCTTTTCCACGTCCTGGCACAAAGAGTGTCAAAGAGTGTGTGGGTGGATTCATGATATGGAAATTCTCTAAGATGAAGAATTATCTTCCAAAGTTACACAAAAATGATATGTTTATGTATATAGCATACTACCTTATATTGTTTCCATCCATACATTAATTGTGATTAATTGTTTGCTATAGGTTGAAGGTGTTAAATGTGCCAAGGACAAAGCATAGCCTATAAAGAAATCAATTGTTTTGCATTCATCATCTGTGAGGGTTCATGTAGTTTGAATCACCCCTCCCAAAATACACAAGAACCCTAAGAAACATGCCATGTATTACGCAGGCTTGAACTCAATTGAAAAGAATAGGCAGTGATATGATGAGACAGGCTCAGAAATGGATTTTGCATTGTGGGTTTCATTATTTGATCATTGAACAATTATGGTGTAGAGATATACCATTTTCATATGTTTGAACACTATGTTGTTTTACATTTCATATCAGAATTTTCATGGCCTTCTCTAATTATTTGATTATTGAATAACTATGGTGAATAGATATACCTTTTTCATATGTTTCAACCCTATGATATACTTTTTAGATCAAAATTTTCATGGCCCTATGTAATTATTTGATTATTGAACAATTATGATGAATAGATATACTATTTTCATAATTTTGAACACAATATTGTTATGAAGTCCACTTTCAATTCGTAGAACAAGTATTTCATTTTTCCATGTGATTGGAACAAATTAAATGCTAGCATTGTTTCCAGTGTTCGATAACTTCTTGCCCCCTGTGAGTTATTTCGTTACAATAAGTATTTTATTTGTTACAAAAAATAATGTAAATGAAGTCGAATTTGAATTTTAGAACAATGATTTGGTAGAGTGGAGAAGGAAGATTTCTCTTCTTCATGTGATTGTAACAAATAAAATGCTTGCATTGGTTGCACTGTTGGAAAACACACTGTCCCATCAATTTTTTGGTTATGGAAAGTGCTTATTTCATATGCTCCCGAAATAAAATTAAGTCCACTTTGATTTTTTTGTAGAATGACTATTTGGTAGACTCGAAATGGAATATTTCCTTTTCCATGTGATTGGAACACAAAAAAATGCTTGCTTTGCTTGCAGTGTTGGAAAACACATTGTCTCTTGTCAGTTATTTTGTTACGAAAAGTTTTGATTTCTCATGCTCTAAAAATGAAGTGAATTCCACTTTCAATTTTTGAACTACGATTTGGTAGAGTGGAGGTGACAAATTTTCCTTTTTCATGTGATTGTAACAAATAAAATGCTTGCATTGGTTGTAGTGTTGGAAAACATAGTGCTCCTTGTCAGTTGTTTTCTTATGAAAGGTCTTTGTTTTCTACGCTCCCAAAATGAAATGAAGTCCACTTTGAATTTTTAGAATGACTATTTGGTAGACTCAAAATGGAATATTTCCTTTTCCCATGTGATTGGAACACATAAAATGCTTGCATGGATTGCACCGTTGGAAACACACTGTCTATTGTGAGTTATTTCCTTATGATTACTCCAAAAATGAATTTAAGTCCACCATATTTCATGAAATTTTTTTTACTTTTTACACTCCAAAAATGTAATGAAGTCCACTTGCAAATTTTATAACTAGTTGGTTGAGTAAAAATGGCATTTCCTTTTTTCATGTCATTGGAACAAATAGAATGCTTGCATTATTTGTAGTGTTGGAAAACACACTTTCCTATACAAGTTACTTCGTTATGAAAATTTATTTATGTATGTGATATTACTTCCAAATGTAAAAGCACATGCAATGAGCACTTTATGTTTTTGGAGACTGTAACAAAATGGTGTATTAAAGTTTAGCTTCATATTTTATAAGAACCCTTACTTTCGGGAAACATTTCATTTGAATATCGTAATACATTTAGAACACAAGATGGACAAAAAAAAGTTGCATGATGAAAAACACATAGGGTTGTCTCTGACTTCTCAAAAATAGTTCAAAGACAACTATTACTATTATGCAGATTGTAACAACATAATATATTAAAGTTCAGCTTCATATTTTATAAGAACCCTTACTTTCAAGAAAAATTCCATTTCAATATCATCATACGTTTACAACACAAGATGCACACAAAAAAAATACACGATGGAAAAAACACATGGTTGTCCCTGACTTCTCAAATGAAGTTCAAAGATAATAGTTACTATTATGCCGAATGTAACAACACAATGTATTGAAGTTCAGCTTCATATTTCATAACAACCCTTACTTGCAGCAAACATTCCATTGCAATATCATCATACGTTTGGAACATAATGCACAAAACAAGGTTGCAAAATGGAAAATAAACACAATGTATTGAATTTCAACTTCATATTTTATAAGAAGCCTTACTTTCAGGAAACATTCCATTTGAATATCGTAATACGTTTAGAACACAAGATGCACAAAAAAAAATTGCACAATGAAAAACACATAGGGTTGTCCCTAACTTCTTAAATGTAGTTCAAAGACAATAGTTACTGCTATGCAGACTGTAACAATGCAATGTATTTAAGTTCAACTTCATATTTCATAACAACTCTTACTTGCAACAAACATTTCATTGCTATCTCGTCATATTTTTGGAACACAATATGCACAATAAAAAGTTGTAGAATGGAAAAACAACACAATGTATTGAATTTTAGCTTCATATTTTATCACAACCCTTACTTGTACCAAAGATTTCATTTCAATATCATTATATGTTTGGAACACAAGTTGCACAAAAAAGTTGCATGATGGAAAACACACAAGGTTGTCCCTGACTTCTCAAATGTAGTTCAAAGACAACAGTTACTATTGTAGACATCTAGATTTTACCACTTCCACATGATCAAAATTGTCTACTCTATTCATCTATTTCATTAATAATGATTAAATAATTTATTTAATCAATATTTCATTTTCTCTCTAAGGTTCCCAAAGTATTTAATTGAATAATTAAATACTTTACCTTACACCTTTTCTTCTCTAAATTAAATATATATGACAATTTATTTAATTTAGTCATTTGACCTTTTTTTTTATTAAAATCAATTTTTAATTCCTCATTTTCTCTCTCCTTGTCACATTCTCCTTAATCCATGATTAGGATGTACACTACTTAATCAAGATTAGTGTCACATCCTCCATAATCTCCCACTTACTTCTAATCTCTCATTAATTATCCTAATCTTGTGTTTGCACAACCCTAATCAAGGTCATTAACCACATTTAGCATACATTTTTTAGTCAACCTTAGTCAACCTTTCCACTTGCCTTTCTTGGCCTTGACTCTCTATCCCATGTGAATTTTTTATTCACATTTATGAATCCTAGGCTCCTCTCTTCCCCATGTGAATTTTTAATTCACTTTTATTCCTCCAAGTAATCTTCTCTTCCCCATGCAAGTTCTAGAACATTTGACTTGTCACACCAAGTCACATGTGGGTGAATCCTGTTATTTTAAGGACCTTGTTTTATCCAAGATACTTTCCACCTCTCCTTTTGGAACCTTGGTTTATCCACAAGATTCCCCAATCATGTGAATTTTTAATTCACTTTTATTCACCCAAGATTCTCCTCTTCCCCATGTGATCATTGAGAGGTGACATCATCCTTTTTCCAAGGTAATTGTCCTTCATCCACATCATGTACCTTGCTTCTACCTCACTTACACATCATCTCATCCTTGGCCATCTCTTATTCCACATGTCAATATGTGAGGGCTTGTGAGTCCTCAACTCACCTTATCCCTCCATCTTGACCTTGTTGGCTTAATCTCAACTGTTGAATTCTCTAGAGAATTCAAATCCCTCTATAAATAGCCCCTCCTTCCTCTTATTTTGACAATAAGATTTTTGCTACCAAACTCTTGCCAATTTTTCATTTCTAGCATTTTAGTCATTTGCAAGCATTCTTTATCAATCCACCAAGTCATTTAGCCACTAGAATTTTATCACATTTTGCATATTGCATCTCTGCACCTCCATAGCCATCCAAGGAGCACACAAACTCTCAAAAAGCAAGGGCCAACCAAGGAAATCTGCCACACAAAGGTATAACAATTTATCTTATTGTTTTGTTTATATTTCTTGCATAGAAATTCCTTAGGCTAATCTTGAATAGTATTTCTTGTGTTGTTCCTTTTAATGCATCATTAGTTAGTTTTGCATCTTAGAATAGGGTAGAACATTTAAGAGATCACATATTTGGCACACCCGGTGGGACCCACAAATGGGTCTCTTTATTTCACGTTTGTTGTTGTTGAAGTTGTTTGCATGTCCAAGTCATAGAGGGGTAGATTTGCCCTCCTGTTCCAACTTTTCTAATAGTTTTTCTATAGAGGGGCGGATTTGCCCTCCTGTTCCAACTTTTTTAATAGTTTTTCTATAGAGGGGCAGATTTTCCCTGATGTTCCAACTTTTCTAATAGTTTTTCTATAGAGGGGTGGACTTGCCCTCCTCTTCCAACTTTTTTGATAGTTTTTCTGTAGAGGGGCAAATTTTCCCTCTTATTCCAACTTTTTAATAGTTTTTCTGCAGAGGAGCGGACTTTCCTTCCTGTTCCAACTTTTTTGACAATTTTTATGCAGAGGGGCAGACTTGCTCTTCTTGTTCCAACTTTTCTGACAGTTTTTATGCAGAGGGGCGGACTTTCCCTTTTTCCAACTTTTCTAACAGTTTTTTTGCAAAGGCATGGACTTGCCCTCTTGTTCCAACTTTTCTGACAATTTTTCTACAAAGGGGCGAACTTGCCCTCATGTTCCAACTTTTACGACAGTTTTTTCTGCAAAAGGATGGACTTGCCCTCTTGTTCCAACTTTTCTGACATTTTTTCTACAGAGGGGCGGATTTGCCCTCCTATATCAACTTTTTTGACAATTTTTTTTGCAGAGGGGCAGACCTGCCCTGTTGTTTCAACTTTTTCTGACATTTTACAATAGAGGGGTGGACCTTCCCTACTATTTCAACTTTTTTTGACATTTTACTGTAGAGAGGTGGACCTGCCCTATTGTTTCAACTTTTTTTGACATTTTACTGTAGAGGGGCGGACTTGCCCCACCACTTCAACTTTTTCTGACACCTTTTGCTGCAGAGGTGCGGATCTATCCTACTGTTTCAAAGAAAAAGGGTGGACCTACCTTGTTGTTCCAATATTTTTCACTACAGAGGGGTGGATTTTCCCTAAAAAACATGTTTTGGAAGGTAAAAATAGGCATTTTAGCTTTGTTTTTGCCTCCATTTTTTGTTGTTTTGAAATTCTAACCCCCTAAACTTGCTTGTTTGTGGGTGTAGTTGGATTTCTTACTAATACTTTGTAGTATTTTGTGGTTATTCACAAAGGATGAAGGATAAAACAACTAACATTTTTTTGCAGGGCCATTAATTTACTCAGATTTTAAGAGTATTTGATTGTTGTTTTCATCTAGGCACATAGTTTAATTAGGAGGAAGTAATAATTACTGTGTGGTGTGCCTATTTTTTGTTACCCAAAATGGGCATTGGTTTCTTTTCACCTTCCCCTTGCACTTTGTGTGAGCCTGGGGAGTAGTTGGAAATGATTAGTGCTTTCTTTTTAGAGGGACCTGCTTAGGGATCTCATCACTCCAAGGGACGATCCCAACTACGTGTACCGGTGAGATATAAAAAAGGGGGGGAGCCAAAGTTGTACCCCAATCTAGTCACGTTGTGTCTGGTGGAGTGTTGAAGCTAGGGTGGTACCTAGATAGACGTGAAGAGTTGGTCTGAGCCCTTCAGTATCTCACTGAGGTTCCTGACTCACGCTTGTGATGGGTTGGTGTTCATGATTTGTGCTTCAAGTACTAAGATTATATCGAGGGCTCCTTAAAAACCTTGTGCATCCTAGAATAAGACCTTTGTTGGCCATACCCCTTAACACTAATCATAGGATTATGCTTGCTTAATTGTATTTTTGTGAGAAACTAGTAAATCTTGATAAGTCAGCCTCATTGTGTCATTTCAAGTTCTTGCCATAATCTTTCTCATCCAAACCAAGTTCCTGTTTTTCTGTAGAGGGGCGGATTTTCCCCCCTCATCCACTATTTTTTTGTAGAGGGGCAGATTTGCTCCCCTGGTCCACTTTTTTCTGTAGAGGGGCATATTTGCCCCCCTGGTTCACTATTTTTCTACAAAGGGGTAGATTTCCCCCCCGATCCACTGTTTTGACTACAGAAGGGAAAATACGCCCTCATGAACAAACAATTTCACTCCATTTGACCATTCCAAGCTCTGTTAAACCACCCCGAGCCTTCGTTTAACCACCCCAAGTCTTCGTTTGATCGTTTGATCATCCCAAACATTCATTTAACCAATCCAAACATCCATTTGGCCATTCCAAGCTTCTATTTAACCTCTCTAAATGTCCATTTATCACGTTCTCATTGATCATTTCATAATTTGGGGTACCCGTTCTACCATCTTACCATGTGATTTATAGAGTTTCTTTTCTTCCAAAAGGAACACTTCAACAACACCCCTATTATATAAAAAACCATCAAGACATCTTTTGTTTGCATTCATCATCATCTTTCAACACAAAATCCCTTAAACCTTGTTTTAGGAGTTATCTCCCAAATTGACCAAGGCATTAAGTTTGATCGTTATCCTACATATCAATCATTGTCTTCAACCTAATCAATCTACTTCTATCCTAAGGTGGATTTTTTTTGTAATTCAACATCATTGGCCCAAATCAATCCCCTTCCATCTCAAGGTGGATTCGGTGTCATGATCATTGTATTAGTCCTTTAATCTGATCAACCAACATATTAAGTCACCTAGGGTGATTTTTGAATTGGGCTTAGGACCCTTTCCATCAACCAATCCTGATTCATCATCCAATCCAAAACAAACTTATCCTATCATATCCTTTGATCCAATCCCAATCTAAGCTCCAATCAGTTCTAATCTGAGCCTTAATCCCATCATCCTAATTTGAGCTTTTATTCAATCCTAATCTGAACTTTCATCCAATCCCCATATGAATTTCCAATCCATCATCTATTCTTTCTTGCTAGTCTATATCCATCATGAATCTTTATCCCCCTCTCACATGACCAATAATAGTAGTCAAGGGAAATCCTAACTATCACTAACTCATTTGACCCCAATTTCCGATGAAGCCTTCCGATGA
The DNA here is from genome assembly GCA_007115665.2 of Sequoiadendron giganteum. Classification (NCBI taxonomy): domain Eukaryota; kingdom Viridiplantae; phylum Streptophyta; class Pinopsida; order Cupressales; family Cupressaceae; genus Sequoiadendron; species Sequoiadendron giganteum. The sequence goes on from CM021103.1 coordinate 357,570,904, forward strand.
AAGCTATATAATCAGATGTATCATTGGGCACTTGTGCGAATTTCCATTTTTTAAAAAAAATTTACCCCGACATTCGTCGGAATTTCGACGAACCATTGTTTTGTGTACGTTTCGACGAAGATCTTTCTCCAAAATTATGACGGTCCTACAAAGTTAAATTGTGATGGGTATAAATTGAAATGAGCTTGACTATTTATTGCGATAGTGTTTTGCTCGACAGTTTTCTTGGGGAAAATCAGAAGAAACTCAAGAAGATATCGCCAAGTTGAGGGAAGTCATTGTCTTTTTCCAGAATTCATTTGTGAAGTTAGATTTGTACTTCCAGGTTTGAAAATCATATTTGAAAGCAACATCTCATCAGATTTCATTTATAGTCTTGTGCATTTTTAGAATTTCATTTCCAGATTTTAGACCTAGCTTCACAAATTCTTTATAAGGGAATTATTTATAACTGATGGAAAATTCTTAATGGATTTGGACAAAGATTATATTTGCAAGGTTTCAATTTTAACCCTAATGATCAATTTGCAATAGATTTGGGAGCCATAGCTAGATAATATCAAAGGTGTTGGTTTTTTTTTTACTGTAACCAAGTTTATCTTCTAGACACATAGCATATAAAATCTCAGATAATACTGCCTTACAATACCATCAATCTATATTCTAACCCAATACTACTTATCAAATCCTTATATGAACATAGTCACCTATAACCTCACTCAAGCATTTTAATTAATTCCTTGAATTAAAGCCAAAATGAGAATTACACACACCATAACAGTGAGATGAACAAAATAACCCTTGATCATTTTATTCAAGATAATAATATATTCATACAATGGAGATACATGACCTTGAAATGAGTAATTTTCATTCAGATGCTAGTACTATCTTGAAAATTAAGTACCCATGAAACTAAAACCTACAACAGAATGACACCAAACCTAAGAATAGTATCTTCACTATAATATCAGGCTCTTTACAAATTTGCTCTGCAACTTCAGTTAGACTTGACCTAAAGATATCTAACTTACTAACCGGCCATATTTTTGGTCTTGAAATCCTTCTTATAGAAAAAATGAAGGAGCAACAAGCATCGGACCAGAAATACACTTGTCACTGGTCACTTGGACCGCCTTATGACATTTCAAAAATTGGTTACAATAGCTGAGTCTCTGGAGAATCTTCTTGTTCATCCCGTCCACTAGAGAATAACTGTTTCATTTGCAAAACTTTGAAAACTTGCACCAAAACTGCCACCAAGACATAGCCAAAATTTGTTATAACCATAACTATTGAGCTGTTAACTGGCAGTTGTAGACTTTGTCCTATTCTTGTTCAGTTAAGTACTTTTCTACCCATCCTTCATATTCCTCATCTGTTGGCCAATTAAAATTTACCACCTAATTTACCTTTGCACTGTAAGTTGTATACTTTACTACTACTTGATTCGCCTCCCTTTCAAAAGATTCCAAAAATGTGCTAGTGTTAATGATTTTATCCATACTACTCATCAGCATGTCATAATCTGAGTCATCACAAATCAATTTGATTTGTGCATTGATGATTTCATCTACCCTGTCTTGCCATTGCTATAGTGATCTAACATTTCCTTGTGCATCTACAATATGTGGTAAAGATGTGCCACTCCAGTCATCAAAACTCTTTACCAACTCTTTAATCCTCTTGCTCAAATCATTAGGTAAGGCCTGGAAACCTTGCAGTGACTTCACAAAGTCTTGAGTAGGCCTTAATTGTTGAGGCCTATTAGATGCATTTTGAGAATTTCATTTCCAGATTTTGTTATGCAAGTTCAATATTCTGATTTTAGGAGTATAACAGTTGGAAATCATTGTAAAATCAAAATTTAATAATTTCTGGAATTAGCATTTGAAAGTGTTTTTTGGGGTCATTAACTTCAGACTATCTTCTCTTTTGCAGAGGTGGTTGCATGCCGATTTTTTTTGGTGTAAAATATCATAATTATTATATTTTGTTATCTGTGTACGATTAAAAATAATTGGAGTGCATGTGAGTTTGATATTTTTTGAAGATCTAAATATTCAAGCTTGGTAAAGAAAAATTATGTCAGATAATATTAGTCTAGAACAAAATGAAGAGACAGTTGCTAGATTGTGGGCTATATTGAAAAGAAAGGGTGATGGGAAATGTTATTTTCCTTGCAATAATTGCAAGGGCTTAAAGACGAGAAGACTTTTAATCATAATAGCTGAGAAACATTGTAGGCAGCATGATCACGTTGAAGGGGGAATGATTATTGTCCATTGGTAAGTTGTTCATTATATGTGTTTATATTGATTGAATTTGTAAATGTTTATATTGTTTTAACATTTGATATATATATATAAAATCACTTGATCATGATGATGGTTTATTTATGTCTGTCATTATTATAAAGGTGGGGTGCCCTAGGGCACACGATATGAACTATCATGGCACAGAGAATGTGGTTTTGCAAGCGGAGGAACATGGAGCTGTGAATATCGAAGATGAAGTTAATGATCCTATGGAAGAAGATGATCATGCACCAGAAAACACAATTGAAGATGATGGTACAAATACACTGATCCATGACACATGCAGTGGCACATCTGATCATGTTGATCGAGATGACTTTGATGATGTTCATGATTTACCTATACTTGAGAAGGCATACGAGCCGCTTTATGAAGGCTCCCAAACAACTCTTCTCTCTGATGTATTGTTGTTGGTGAACTTGAAGGTTATGAATGGTTTATCCAACATAGCAATCTCACGGATGTTAAGGTATGTCATATATGTCATTTTTTTTCATCTATTTTAATTGTTGTTAGTTCATCGCTAGTAAATAAAGAATGAAGTATGTAACTTTAATATTCTTTATATTAAGAAGTTATTTTTTGTTGTAGATTGATTGGTAAATTTTTGTTACCACCATCAAATATTTTACCTCGCTCATACCGAGATTTATGTGGCATTATGAAAGATATTGGAATGGAGTATCAAGCAATAGATGCATGTCCCAATGATCATATTATATATCATAAACAACATGAGTTTGCAATAGAATTCCCAGAATGTCATATCAGTAGATATCAAATAGATCAATTAAGAAAAAAGATGCCTCAGAAGGTTCTTCATTATATTCGCATTATTCCACGTATGCAACAATTATTTAGGTGCGAAAGCTTAGCGCAATTTATGGATTACCATGCACGTAATAGAAGTGGAGATGAGATTCTTTGAATGCTTGTAGATGGTTCTGCATTTAGGGACATGGAGGAAAAATGGCCACACTTTAAAGAAGAACCTCGTAATATCAGGCTTTCATTGGCAGCGGACGGTGTCAATCCATTTCGAGAGCTGAGATCTATTTACTCGATGTGGCCTGTTTTTGTTATCAACAATAACATTCCTCCATGGATGTCAATAAAGAGGTAGCACATAATGTTGGCAATGATTGTTCTAGGTATTTTTTTACATCAATTTTATTTAACATAATAGCATCTCATTTGTCTTATTTGTTGCATAATGACTTATATGTTTTTTCATTTAATAGTCATGTACATGAATTTATATATATTGCAGTAAAATGGTTATAATAATTATGTAATGTTTATGTTCATTCAACTAGGTAAGTACCAAGTTAAAGATATGAATGTATATATTGAGCCTCTTATTGATGAGTTACTAGAGTTATGGAATGGCGTCACTATGTATGATGTATCTATACCAATAGGACAAAGACAATTTCAATTCCATGCAATGCTTGTATGGACAATTCATGATGCCCCAAGGCTAACACATTTTTCTGGTATGTTATAATGTTCGACTGCATGACTTTAACGATATTTAATTTTATGAATTAGATATCATGCATGTTATTTAAATAATCTATTCATTATATATAATTATAAAAATTGACATATTTAATCCAATTATATATGATTTGCAAGTTTTCAAACAAAGGGAAAATTTGCATGTCCAATTTGTGGTCCAAAGATGAAATCTCGTCATTCAACAAGTTTAGGAAAGCAGGTGTTTGATGAGTATAGGCACTTCCTCCACAAAAATCATAAGTATCGAACTACTGAAAAACATCTTTTCAATGGGAAAGAAGAGACTACATCAAAACCACGAAGAATGACACCTCACCTATAGAAGTTGGAATATAATATAATTAATCGTCAAGGTTATACATCAGATCAAATAATTTATCTATCATTTATGATATGTTTTGAATTTTTATTTTTATTTTGTGTTGTGTTTACTCATGCTGTAATTGACAATGATTGTCGTTGTTAATTTGTTTAACTTATATGCTTCATGAAGGTCATCAAGGCATTAATGGTCAGATTCCATAGGGACTGAAAATTTATCCCAGACAATTTAGTAGGTTTCCCTACTATGAGCAGCTACAAATTGTGCATTTGTTTGATACAATGCATATCGGAAAGAATATGACAGAAACATTATGGAAAATATTGGATGGAAGGCATGACAAAGAAAAAATTGTCAAAATTTGTAGTGACATTCAGGAAGCCAGTCATGCAATGAAAAATTTCATTCAATTAAATAGCGATGGAGACCAAATTAATATAAGTGCCCTTCCTTGGTTATTAATGGAGCAACAAAGCAATGCTATAAAACAAGTCATACGAAAAATTCGATTTCCCACACGATTTGCTGCCAACATAAACAATATCATAACAAAAAAAGGTGAATTTGGGTCAGGGATGAAAACGCATGATTGGCATACCTTCATTAAGGTAATTATTCTAGTATATTATATATATATTTGTATACTACATGTACTTTTCAGTGTATTATGTTTACTACTTTTGGAAAAATATTAATGAAAATATCATTTTATAATTGTTGCAGTACATTCTACCTCTATCTCTCCTAGACAACTTTGACAACAATGTCAAGCAAGTTATATATGATCTTGGAAAATATATGAGTTAAGTAGCGATATTTGTTCAATTCGTTGTATATTTGTGCCTTGAATCACTTGTAGATGGTTGTCATCTAAAGCAATCCATAAAGAAGATATAAATTATTGGAAGAGAAGAATTCCTCTAATGTGTGAAATGAAAAAGTATCTACCTTTGACATTTTTTAATGCACAAGAACACTACCTCATATACCAAGTTGAGGAGATTGAATTGTGTGGACCTGTACACACAAGGTCAATTTGGATGGTTGAGAGGCACTTGAAATTTTTGAAGGCTTTGGTTAGACAAAGAGCACATCCCAAGGGTTCTATGGGGGAGGGATACATGGTATACCAGACCATGGTGTACATTACTAAATATCTTCCTAAGTTTGCAGCAAAGATCCATGTAGATCGCATTTGGGATCCCAACTCCATTAACAAATTCGAAGGGGAGTACATGATGGGGAAAGGTAGATTGAGGAAAGTGTCAGGTAATTATAAGATGGTCATGGAGATTAATTAGAATACATTTTACATTTGGTTTTTATGTATATTGTACTTATAAATTAAGGTCGTATACCGTGGTAATTAACTAATTATACGTCATTTGTGAATTTCATTTTTTTTTTATACAGTTGGTCAAGAGTGGTATGCACTACATTTGTACGTCACAAACAATCTTGATTGGATGATGGTATGGATTGAACGATGTCAACAATCTAGTCGCACATTAACATGGGAAGGTGTGGCTTCATTGGTTAAAGAAGCTCATTGTAATGGAGATTCCAATGTTACACCAAGGGAAATTGATTTAGCATATGGTTTAAGAGATAACCAGGTATGTATAAATATATTAATCACCCATATTATTTAAAAATTTTACAATTATATAGATGTATATATGTTGAGATTTTTTTCTTTGCATACATTCGGCCAAGAATAAATATGTTTATCAACTGATGATATTGCAATAAGTTTTGCATGTTTGACATATTGCAGGTGAAACACCACAAGGCTATGTGGTGCAATGGTTGTAAATTTAAAATCAAAAAGTTGGATGACACGAAGAAAACTTATGATTCTGGGATAACTACAGTCTTCTAGGTGACTAATGTTTTATCTAGATGCGACATACATCTAGAAGTCTCAAAAAATCAATACTATGGGATTTTGGATGATATACTTGAGTGTGGCTTTAAGTCCTTCAAATTAGTTTTGTTCGTCGTCCTATGGTACAGGCTACAATTGAATGAAAATGATCCTGAGAGAACTATTATTGAACATGATAATGGATTTACCATGGTTAATACAAGGTATTTTGAGTGAGCTGGAAATGAGCCCTATGTTCTTCCAAGCCAATGTGAGCAGGTATTTTACTTAGAGGTTCCAGGTAAAGCAGGTTGGTCATATGTTATTAGACATGATCCAAGAGGAAGGCCGGTAAAGTATAATGTGGTGGAAGAAGAAGATACTGAAGAAATAGAAGATGATGTAGATGATGATTAGGATCAACAGTTAGTTGATGATGTGCCTGACGAAGATGTCGAAGAGGAGGAACTAGATCATGATGATGTAGGAGTTAATATTCATGAAGATGATATCCATGTGGATGATGACATTATCGAAACTAATATCAATGACGATGATGATGATATGACCAATCCTTACAATGTTGAATCTGGATCGGATGATACAGACAAAGAGCTGGATGAAGAAGAAGATCAATGACATTAATTTGTATTATCTATTTGATATTAATTTCTTGAAAGAATTATATTTGACTTATGTGGTTACATAATTAATTTATGATGTTTTTAATTTTAATTATATTTGAATTATATTAGAATATGTTCAATTAATAGATGTAAAAAATAAAATGGATAAACCAAAAGATGAAAGAGTGAGACCACTGTCTTGTTGGGTGTATGGAGTCAAATGAAGATCTATAAAAGTGTAATCTATGATGGCAATAATTCAAAGTGTTTGGCACACAAATGTAGTTTATAACTTGTATAAATGTGCAAGTAAATGATTGACAAACTCTACTTGAGATAGAATGACAATCCTAGTTATGTGATTCTTCTTATTGATACAATTAATACTCTTTAGTTACTGTGATTGACTAGGAGGGTTTAATCTTTACTTGAAAGAACCAAATAATCACATCACACAAATACAGTAAATGTGTATCGGTAAACTATATATATATATATATATATATATATATATATATGCTTGATATATCAATTTAAACAATAGAAAAGTATCAATACTATCAACTACTTCGAGCATGAGATGATTACAATGACATTTCACCACTTAAGATAGTCATTTAATTTGCAATTTGGAAGCAAGCTCTAAGCTAAGACAAACAAACACAAAACCTTACAAACACATACGATTTAGGCCAATGCCATATACTATTGGGGAGTCAAAATTAATTCACAAATATTTAGATTTCCATAACAGGTTCAAACACATAACATATAAGATCTTTGACAATATTGCATTACAATAGTGTCAATTTCTATCCTAACTCAATACTTCTTATCAAATCCCTTTACAAACATATCCATCTATGACTCCATCCAAGCATTTTAATTTACTCTTTGAATTAAAGCAAAAATGGAAATCATACACACCATGATAACAGTGAGATGAATGCCATAACCCTTGATTATATTATTCAAAATTGTGACATGTTTATACAAAGGAGATCCATGAGCTCTAAATATATCATTATAACTGAAATGCTAGTACTGTCATGAAACATCAAACCTCCATGCTGTTGGAACTGTCAAATTTTGACAAATTCATTATTTCTTCATGATTATTAGTCTCCAAAAAAAGATTCATAATGCAAACAAAAAAATCCTCACATAACATATTTTACCAAAATCTGATTTAAAATTGTGCCATAATGCCCCATAAATTTCATCTGACATTAAAATCTTTACATATGAAAATATTGGCATAAGTTGATGCAGGTCTCATCGATGATAATATACATGTCCTAAATGTATCGGCAAGAGATCGCAAGGGTCACACTAATCAAGTTATACACAGAGAGAATGCGGGTTTGTATATCTTATCGACAAGACAATGTAAGGTCACATCAAGCTAAATTACCTTTTGCTGATTGGAGTAACGTAAAGTCTATTGGAGAGACTTTGGTCATCGGAGAGAGATTTAAAACACTGCCCGTAGCGTTATTAGTCTTGCCGATAAAGCAAGGGGAGGACTCACTTGGTGAGACAAACGATGCCGGGGAGAATTTAGAAAGTCTTACCGACCCCTTGGGTTACACCAACAAAACTGAGCTTATGAAGATAAAGGGTGTCGAGAAGACAATGCGCATGGTCTCACCGAAGAAAAAGCATATCGGTGAGACATGTCACTGCAGGGAGATCTAAGAGACATCATGGTGAGTATCATTTTGTCGAAAAAACAAATACTTGGTCATGGCGACATAAGTCAATAAAGTGAGCATCTCAGTGAGATGAAAGGCTTTCAGAGTAAGGTGAAGAACTGTTGGACCGATTCATTAAGTCTAGGTGATAGTTTTTTCGATGAATGTCATGGTGATAAAAAGCAAAAAGAAAAAAACTATCAGGGAGACTTGTGATGTTGGGGAAACTGCAAGATGTCTTAGCGGATGGGTGAACGTTGAACAGGCAGACCAGCCAGAGGTTTGAAATATCTTATCGATGTTATTGTATCGACGAGACATCAAACGGGTCATACCATTAAAGTTATACACTAGGAGAATGCGGGTTCGTATTACTTATTGGCAAGACAAAAGGTATTGGCATGACAGTGTAAGGTCATATCAAGCTAAGTTACCTTTTGCTGATTGGAGAAAAGTAAAGTCTATTAGAGAAACTTTGGTCATCGGAGAGAGATTTCAAAACATTGGTCGAAGCACTATTGGTCTTGCTGATAAAGCAAAAGGAGGACTCAATCAATAAGACAAACAATGCCGGGAAGATTTCATAAAAGTCTTACCGACCCCTCGGGTTACACCGATAGAATTGAGCATGCGGAGATAAAGGGTATCGATAAGACGATGCTCGTTGTCTTGCCGAAGAAGAGGCGTATCGGTGAGACATGTGGCCACGGGGAGATCTAAGAGACATCATAGTGAGTATTATTCTATTGCCAGAACAAATTGCTTGGTCTCGGTGACATACTCGATAAAGTGAACATCTCGGTGAGACAAAGTACATTCAGAGTAAGGCAAAGAACCGTTGGCCCGATTCATTAAGTCTGAGCGATAGTTGTTTCGGTGAAAGTCATGGAAATATAAAAGCAAAAGGAAAGAAACTATCAGAGAAACATGTGATGTTGGGGAAACTGCAAGATGTCTTGGTGGATGGGTGATCATTGAACCCTGATGTGATAGCAAGAATTTCAAAAAAAAAACTTACAACATTCATGTCTCGATCGGTAAAGACATTAATGGTGCCACGAAGCGTAGGAGATTTTGCATATCAGGGTATGATCAATTGAAATTGTTGTCTCACATAATTCAAAGGGAAGGAGAGCAAGGGAACCAGCAGAGCAATTAAGGCATTCACTTGGCTTGAGTTTGGAAGAAGTTACAGTAAGTTTCTCGTCCTCTCAGAATTCGTAAAAATTTGAATTATGGAAGGCACTGGTTCAGGAAAACTAAAGGGAAGAAAACCCGGGGAGGGAAGCCAATCAAAAGCAAAAAAGAAAATGATTGAGTTGCAACCAGAAGGTACTGAAAGGAAGATAAATCAAGACCTCATAGACTAGTTACCTAGTTCTGGACCTAAAGCTAGGTGTTCTACATAGCTCAAAGCGAAAGTTGACAAATTGGACGACAAATGAAAATTTATAGGTGATGTTTGGACTCCAATTAGAGGCTATGAGTTATTCAATTTCCATTACCACAGGAAAAATCACTTTGAGCCATTATGCAATCCATGGAGGCTCAGTTTAGGGAAATTAGCGTGCCCTAATGTTTTTATTAATGTCAAACTAGTAAAATTGCTGTCGAGACACTATGATTCGAAAAAGAAAGCTATATGTGATTTGTCAAGGAATCCATTGATACATGTATCTGAGAATGCAATTGTTGAGGTTTTCAGAATGGAGGGAATATGCAATGACAAAGTAGTGAGTGAAGAGCTCGATAGTGAGTTTAGAAGGATGGACACCATTTATAAAGGGTTGAGGTTACCTCTGCACAAAATTAGGTGTCATGGAAAACCTACTCCAATGGAAGACAGTGAGGGGCCACCCTTTCATTTAGACCTCTTCGAACCTTACCTAAAATATACTTTCTACTCAGTGGGACAGGTATTAGGGATGGAGGTACCTGAGCATATGGCGGTTCTGCCCATGGTGATTTCTGTAGACATTCAGTATCACAATTCCAGATCATTTGACTATGCTACACATGTTTTTAAGGAGCTAGATGCAAATTTGATGGCGATAAAGAGTGGTGCTTTTGTTCTCCATCTCAGAAATTACTCACTACTGATGCACTTAGTGTTGTATTTTGGACAAGAGTTAGGTTTATGGCCCTAGGAGTTGAGGATTTCACAATCCGACAAGGAAGGTAGGCCATTGCCTGTTCAATTATGGACTTCTATTTGGGACAGCAGGTTTGCCAATTCAAATTTCATGCATTTTGAAGAATTCTTTGTGAAACCCTTGTATAGATTTTTTAGCCATCCTTGTGATTATTCTTTATCTGAACAAGTAAAAGGTTTCTTAGGCCTAGAGATTACAATGGACCAATTAACCACAACTGGGGGGATTGGTATTGCTTAGAGAATGCCACAATGATTAGGGTTTATGGCTTTGAGGATACACCTTTCATTATGCCCAGAACTATCCTAAATAGAATTGCATACGTTGAAATTGTTAGGCAAATGGATTACTCCAGTGTTATGAACTTAAGTTCATATGGGAAACGGGCTTTTATGCCCAGTACATTGTGTTCTAGTGATTTCACTGTATTAGCCAAGGAAGGTTATGATCTAATTCTTGACAAATTATTGCACTATAACATGAGCAGAGCACCAGTGAGAAAGAACTTTGATCCAGAAGGGTATATCCACTCTGCCAGACAAAAAGTAAATCTCTGAGGGTACCATCATGTGCCCTTTAAATTTGATGACATAATTAGAAACTTGGAGGCAGAGGAAGCTAAAATTGTGATTGAAAAACATAATCAGGAGTTGTTGGATGCTGAGTTGTTATCCTCCATTAAGGGGATTTCAAAAATAAACAGGCCACAAAGCTCATCTGGGAAAGTTTCAAGAATGAAGACTCAGGAGTATGCCTATGTTGCCAGAGAAACAGATGTTGAGGAAACCATGGATGTAGATACAAGACATGAAGACTATAGGTCTTTCATATCAGATGATGAATTTATAAAGACCTCAGAGTTTAAGACATTTGTATATAAGCAAAAAGGGAAAGAGATAAGGGGACAGGTTGCCAATGTCACTCCGGGGAACGAGGATCAACTGTTAAAAAGTTTAAAGGATGAATTAGACAAAGAGATGATTGAAATGACCCCTAAAAAGGGGAGGAAGTTGCTTGAAAAGGCAGGTGTTATGATTTTTCCAAGTTTGGATATGAATTCTGCATTAGTTTTTGATAGTTTCTTAAAAGATAACAATGCTACCCACAAGCTCAGTATAGAGAAGGTGACGAAGGTATACACAGGATCAAGATACAATCCTGATGATGAAACATTGATGACTTGGGTCTCGTATCCTCCTCACAAGAAATCAATTGTTATTGATACTGAAAAGGGATTTGGACATGTCATGACCCTGAAGGCTGGGGAGGTTGATCCTATAGCGATTGCTGATATTGGGATAAATATAGCCAAGTTGAATAAAGCCCAAATCCAAGCATTGATAAGGGAAAGGGAGATGTACAAAACCAATAATGAGAGGATGTTGAGAGAGAATGAACGCTTGAAAGACTTGGTAGGTGGTGTAGTAGAACCAACAAGGATGCTCACTCAAGGTGAGAGTTCACAGAAAAAAGACCATTGGGAAGGGTCAACTTGCATACGCTCAAGGGAGAATGGATGCATTTTCTGCAATAATAAAAAAAAGTCAGGTTGTTTTAACCACTTGGTTAAATAAACTCTGGGGAAAACATTCACAGTACATAGATGCAATAAAGGAGCATAGGAGAGTGGATAGCAGAATTTAGGAAAGAATTGAGGAATTGGAGCAGGACACTACTAGTAATGAAGAGATTGAAAATGCCAATTGTATTATGGATAGGCACAGGGATTTCTTTGAGGAGTTACAAGGGGATATGCAGGGATTGATAGAGGCTACTGAAGATAGATTCACCAAGTTATGTGATGATGAAGGAAGTGACTACATGGAAAAGTGAGTGTGAAACAATACTCCAAGGGATGCTGGAGACAACCACTACGAAAAATGTGATATTGGATGTAGCAAGTGAGCAAAATGAGCAAATGATAATTATGGAGATTGTGATCTGTGATGCGTTGGGAGATGCCAACACTCATGAGCGCTAGGATTATACAGAGGATATGTCTACGGTCCATTTGTGGCTCAAGAGAAATTAGTTAATAGTGGATTTGTTAAACCTTTTTGAAAAGGCACGTCCATTTGCAAACTGATGTATAAGTATCCATTGTTGGATAAATTTAAGGGGTAGAAGATAGAATTAGAATAGGATAGACTGTTGTAAGCATTAAATTTTCAGAAATGATGATATTCAAGGAGACTATAATGCATGTATGAACTTTGAAGGAGATAATTAAAGACTATTGATTTAGTGGCTTCATTCTAGTATCAATTGTTTGTTGGATTCTTGCGATTATTTGATTGTCTCCAATCTGATGTTTCTTGGTTGTTTAAATTGAAGTACCAAGTATATATTCTATTTATCAGTACACATTTGTTGTTTTTGTGTGATTTGGTTTATTGGATTCTTTAAAGAAGAATTAAAATTCCTTTCAATAAATTACAGTAATCTAGGAATGTCATTTTGGATCATTAAGAAGAATCAGATTATTAGATTTAATATTCTACCTCAAGTAGGGTTTATCAATTACACTCTTGCATGTTTATACCAGTTGTAAACTCATAGTTATATGCCAAACAATTAGAGGACCTGCTAGATAGAAACCATTCATTAAAGGCTTTCATTTGACTCCGTTTTACCCAATAAGGCACTGGTCTCCCTTATTTACATTACATTAGTTTTATTCATTTCATTTAACATCTCTTAATTGAACATATTAATTCATACCTTGATATTGCATATACAATTTATACCAAAGTAGGATCATATCTTTCCACTGTTAAATTGCCATTTGTGGATAGTTAGATCAAGTAGGAAACATAAATTGAACATATTAATTTAGTATAAGAGTCAACCAATCATAAGGAAAACATAATATGAAGATGAATTTTCTCAAATCTTGTGGTTGTAGATGCCCTTTTGAAATCTATGCAAAATGTGGGAGGATAGACAAAGCTCATGAACTATTTGACACAATGCCTCGAATAATTGTAATCTCATGGAATACACTCTAATTAGAAAAGTCTCATCACTGCCCTCATAACAATCTATCAATTTGTTTTAGTGTCTATTGTGTTATACCAAATTTGGGACATGGGGTATAACGAAATAGACACTACAATAAATTGAGAGATTACAATTCTTTGAGACATTTTGTCAAATAGTTCACAAGCTTTTTCTATCCTTCCACATTTTGTATAAATTTTAAAAGGGAATCTACAACCACAACATTTGAAAAAAAACATCTTCATATTATGCTTTGATGGATGTCTATACCTTGTTCCAAATATCCCATATTAAGGAAACCAATAAGGATTTTGGTGAAGGTTGTGGAATTTTTCTTTGCATCTACCAATTGCATTTGTTTGAAAGTTTCTAAAACCTTTTCAACAAATCCATTATGTGTATATTCTAAAATCATTATAGTCCTTATAGTCCTTTTAGTCCACATCACTTTGTTTTTTGAAGAAACTACCATATATTTCTTATTTATGTTCTAAATTGGATACATGTTTATAAGTTTGATATTACAATTAATAATATTAATTTTGGCAAGACATTAAAAGATTTTGTTGATTTTAAAAATATATGCATCCCAATGTAAAAATGCCAACAATGGAAGCAATGATTGTAACACATAATTTTTGATGTAGTATCCAATTCAAAGGATGATGTTACAATTTAGGGTTATGATTGGGTATTTAATTAGGGTTAGGATTTAGTGTTCAGGTTAGTGTTAGGTTTAGAGTTAGGGTTAGGGTTAGGAAAATAATGTTAGGATTAGGGTTAGATTAGGGTTTATGTTTTATGGTTAGGGTTAGATTTAGAGTTTTGGTTATGGTTGGGATTAGATATGAAATTAGGGTTAGGATTTAGTATTACAATTAGGGATTATAGTATTAGGGTTATATCTAGAATGAAGTTTTAGGGTTATTGTAATTATGATTAAGGGTTGTTTTTATATTTGGATTAGAGTTGGGGTTAGGATGAGGGCCAGGGATAGGGCTAGGGTTAAGTTTAGGGATAGGTTTAGGGTTATTAGAGTGAATGCAACTAATTAATAAAATAAATAATATTTAGGGTTAGGTAATTAGGGTTAGGGTTGGGGTTAGAGTTTTGGTTGTGGTTAGGGTTATAAAGATAGGATAAAGGTGAGGGTTAGGGTCAAGGTTAAGGTTTCGAGAGAAAGGGTTAGGTTATGATTTGGATTACCCTAAACTCTAACCATAACCATAAACCTAATCCCAAACTTAACCCTAAAGAAAACACATAACCTAACCCTAATTGTAGTGTTTGAGGCTAGGCTCAAACACTATATAACCTAACCCTATATAACCTAACACATAACCTAGCACTAGAAAAAATTCTTCTCCCAAACAATCTCCTCTACTTCTATTCATGCCTACTAGAGTTGCAACATTCAACATTGGTGCTTCAACCATTCATTCAAAGCTAAGAATTTGAAAGCAGTGTTCATTTGTAATATAATTAATCATTTAACAATATTATAATTATTATTAATCTAATACAATATTAATATTATTAATAATATACCAATAATATTAATAATATAATATAATTACTATTAATCTATATATAGATTATATATAATCTTAATATATCAAATATATCATTATAATTCATATAATGTAATATAATATTGTTATATAATATATTAATATTATAACATTACTATTAATCAAAGTGCTTTAATATTTATGTCGAGTTTTAGTACATTATATGACAGGTTACTAAAGCGGCCTTGAGATGCACGTTCTCAAAATCGACGGCGATGTTATAATCTTGATGAAAAGTTGCTTGATGGTTATGTTCAGTGCTGGTGACTTCTCAAACACAAGAAGATGTGATTTTGGCCCTATTAGGAGAAGATTTAAAAGTTGATTCTAGAGCTGAGAAAAATTATCATATTTAATTATGAAGCCCCTTTCTTTGGCAAGGAGATTCCATGTGTGTTCAAAAATTCTTGTTGCACACATTTCCATTACTCATGTTGCTAAGAACCTTGCAAATCCTCATATTTGAAGATTGAAAAAATCCAAAGGTATATTTTATGGCCTCCCTTTAATGAAGGAAAATGGTTTCACAAAGTATCCTAGGAGTTTTATTATTTCCCTCATGACTATAATAGGCTTGGCTTACTTTATATTCACCACTCTAAATGGCGCCATAATAGGCTTTGCTTGCTTTATATTCACTACTCTAAATGGCGCCATAATTTTTTAAAATTTAATTAACATACTCTAAAACCTAACTAAAGAAGGTTGTAGCTCATCAAATTGGACAAGTGAAAGGTCAATACCAGTGCTGAGGAAGACTTTGGAGGAGTGAAAACAAGGTCAATACCAGCGCCGATGAAGAGTTTGGAGCTAAAACAAGGTCAATACCAGCGCCGAGGACCAGGTTGAGAGCACTCAGGGAAAATCAACGACCAAGGACAATGAGTACTATAAGTTTGTCACCCCCATTCTCTTTAACCTGCAATTTTCATACCTAGTTTCCAAAGATCTTCTCGCACATTGGCCCCCCCATTCTCATAAAATGGTATAAGATAAGATAGAAAAAATAAAATAGCTTTGTCTTTCACATTTTTATAGTGATTACTAGAGGCACATAGACCAATTCTTCATAATAGATGAATTTGATCATACTTTTCCAATGATGCAACAATTCAACTTTGGGGTGTATCATTTAGGCAACAATTCAACTTTGGGGTTCATCATTTAGGCAATGACGGATCCCTACTCTTTCCATATGCTCTTTCCTTTCTATTTCTTCAAATGTATAGTTTATGTCTTATATTGTATTGAAATAGTTATTCCCACAACTTGTGTGGGACACCATACATTTGTAATTATCAATAAAAGACATTTGTGAAAATTTTGTGCAATCTTTCTCTTGTATACATTTGCATAATGAACTGCAATTCATTTGATAATACTTTTGTGTATATGAATGGAACTTAGTAGAATTGAATGTGTACCTTTATCTTTATTTTTGCAAAAACTATCCCAACTTTACTTGATTGAGTTAGAAGCTAAATTAGGTAAAAAAGTTGGTGACATCTTCTATATGTTTGCCTGCTAAACATCCTCACCAGTTGCCTAAACTTATCCATTGGGCATGGTGTCGACTCTTGGAACTTGACAAGACTTGAGAAATAGTCTTACATAATGTTGTAACTCATCCAAAATAGTGCATAACACCTACCAACCTTATTCAACCTACCAAATGACTCAAAAAAAACTAACAGTGCAAACAAAACTTATTCACTTAAAACAAAAAGTATCCTAACCTAGACTAACTGAGGAAAGGAATACCTAAATAAAACCATTAACTGGTTCATGAAAGTAGCTACCCTTTCTTTGCAACTTGGAATGCTCCATATGTTTGTGAGCATCAAAGAGGAAATGAAGAAATGATAGATGTTTAACCAACTATTGCAATGCCTCATAAATGGAGAAAACAAATCGACAAATCCACTTACCATTCATGTTATCTTAAAATGGATAGGATAGTAGGATAGAGTCCTCATGCTTGGGTGCAATAATGACTTGTGATGCATTGCTAGTTTCCATCCTAGTTAGATTCCTGATAGGACATCCCCTTGAAAGATTTAGATTGGTTTTTCCTTTTTCCTCTTTTGGTGTGATCATATCCTTCATCTTACTCTTATGGTGCTCTTGTGGTACAATAAATTGATTTGGAACTTCATGGTTTTCCTCTTCTTTCAAAGAACCCAATAAGGTTGATATAATATTATCATGACTGCATTCTTCAAACCTTTCTACCTTTTTTTATGGTTGTCCTGTTTCATGGCTAAGTTTAGACAAGAGAGAAGACAATTTGAATGATTAGAAATAACATCATTACCTTCACCTTACATGATAAATTTCCATGTTGATTCCTCATCCATGGTCAATGGACCATCCTCTTCCATTAAGATAGCTAATAACTCATCAAAGCTATCAGCTGTTGGAAGGCTCTTAGGAACAGCTAGTCCAAGCTCAAAATCCTCATTAGTACACTCCAAATCAGGATTTTCTTCTTCAATGAGCGAAGGTAAATGTTCAAAAAATGTAGTAGCCTCTTCCAACAAACTTTCATTTGTTATACCAACCTTAAGCTCTTTTGTACAGCAGAAAGGAAGTTCCTCCAAATAGCTAAGATCTTGCAAATCAACTTCATGATAAGTTTCTTGACTTGAGAGAATAGACTCCTCATCAAGACCATATTCTTCCTCTTGATCCATGTTTGATTTTTCCTCTTTAACTAGCAACTCATCGAATTGTTTGATATCTTCTTGTTGCTTCGAATCTTCATCCTGCACAACAAAACAAGACAACTCATCAAATGGGAAGATCAACTCTTCCTTCTAACCCATCCAGTTTCCTTGTACCTTGATTTCCAAAATCACCCTCGACTTCTAGTTGAAAAAGTTTAGATTTTTCATTATTCACACCATTCATAGGATTATAAAAAATAGATATCTCTTTTGCCTCCTCATAACTGACCTCACAAGTTCTTTCCACTTGAGGAAGATCCTTAATTAGTTTTGAGTCTTGAATTGAAAACAAAAACTCTTGTTTCACTACTAGCTCGACCTCCTCCTATTTGAAATGATCGAGCAACTCCTCAAAAGCTTTAGGGAGTGTTGATAGAGGATTGGCTAGTATAGGAGGCTTTGGTAACTCTTGAGGAAGAGAAGAAGTGATTTTATTGAAGCTTGGGATTGTTAACACATGCTCTTCCAACTTAACAGTTTCATCATAGTTGTCCATGTTAGATTCAACTGGTAAGAGGATTTGAAAGGGCTTCTCTTGGTTATGAATCAACTATTGGTTTGAAGAAAAAATTTTAAAACTTGGAATTTTAATTGGCTTAGATTCTACAACACTTTCCTCTTCTTGGTTGCATGCATTTGGACTACTAAAATCAACTGATATGTAATTAGAGTCACCATGGTGTTGTTTATATTGCCTCCAAAGGCTAATAATACTGAGTAAAACACCAAATCTCTCAGTATTTTGATGAGAAGTTCATCATAATAGTCCCACCAAGCATGCCAATAACTGTTATCTCTCAATATTGTACCCCTCCTAAGTTGCAGAACTTAACATATTGGTGAAACATGGGAATTTTCTAGGTTGTGGGTTACCTAGAGCAAAAAAGAACCTCTAGAGTAAGTTGGCTCTTATGGTAGTCACCTGAAACTACTTGTTGGGAAAAGGGTAAGGAGGAAACATGAAATAAAAATAACTCCTAGCGTGATGCACCAAATATTAAGGATTTGTAATGTTGTTTTGACACACAATATGATCAATAAAACTCACTACAATATACATAACTCAGTTTTGACATGTTTTGCATAAGTATTTCATAGATAGGCTTTGAAGTTTATGGAAAAACTCAAGTGGAACAACAAATGACCTTCCTAGAGGCTCAAATGTTTGACTTCACAATTGAATCCTACATAGAATTGGTAGAACACAAACTATGACCTGCACAAACATGCACTTTTGTATAAAGGCTACGAGAAACTAGACTAGAACCAAGGATAAACATTATCATCACAAGGAAATATCAATAATTTCATGTTATCACACAATATCCAGTATTGAGAAGGAAAAATAGCTTGCTTTTATTGATTGAAAGGTAAAAATACAGCTGAGTACAAGTCTGTGAAAATGAGTTACAATGCTATCTTTTTCTTGAAAGCTCCAAAAATGAGCTACAATACTTGCTGAAAGAAGAAAGAACTAACTCCAAACTATCATTTGAAGTTACTTTATGCTTGCAAAGACGCTGCACAAAGACATTAAGTAGATTTGATTTGTGATGGACACATTTGGACGGTAGTAACAATAACTTGCAATCTATCAAGACTTGATTACCTTATAACCTGTCAATTTCTAGTGATGAAATGATAAATTAATCATAATGTCACCTTCGGATCACATCACCATGAAAGAACTTCATCCAACATCCTTATGAGTGCAGGCACCACAAAATAGGTATTTGTCAGATTTGTCTTCCTCAAGCGAGGGAAATTCAGGAAGAGAAGAGGAAAGCGAGACATGTAGTAGGTCTAAAAGAGGGAGATCAACTAGAGGTCAATAGATTAGAAGAAAATTCCGTAAACACATGGAATTTTTTCTTACTGAAGGGGGGTCATGTTCTTATGATGATGAGAGCATAGGTGACATCGAGGTGCCCTTGAGGTACAAACATCTACGGAAACAATGGGTACCCAAGGAACTTCCTCCAATAAACACTGATCTTTGTGTCAACGAGAGGATTTATCACATAGCACCATCGTCATTACATGGTTTGGGCCTATTTTGCATGGACGGCATAAAAGTCTGCTACGACAAAGTTACTGAGTTGATGGAGTATGTTGGACCCTGTTACAGTTACAAAGATTGGATGCAGCTGGTTCGATATACACGAAGTATGCATAGGTATGCACTATCAACAAATTATATACAACTAAAAGATAAGGATCAAAATAAAGGAGTGGCTAGGTACATTGACGGAAGGCCAAAAGCATCAGGGAATATTGCAGGGTTTATAAATAGTACACAACTCGGGTCAACAAATAAGCAACCCAATTGTATATTCGAGGCACGAGAGGGAAACCGTGTATTCGTATGTGTGATAAAATCAATAACTGCAAGGGAAGAGTTACTAATCAATTACAATTTGAATCGCTTAGATACAAACACAATTACTATGGGGGTGGTATGTACTATATATATACCATTTTACCCAACCTCCAATTAATGACTCCAATATACCATTTTATTATTATGTTTTTTTTCGTAAGTCTATTGGTTTCATTTCGTTAATGTTTTTTGTATTTAATTTTTGTCACAATGGGACATTGATCATACGAGAAGGCTCCAACCCAAAGCACAGATCGTGATCCATCTTCAGGCGCTTCTATTCGATAGGTTTACGTCATTGTAATTGTACAAATTAGATACGAGCAAAATGTTTTATTATTATGTTTTTTTCATGAGTTTATTGGGTTAATTTTGATAATATTTTTAATATTCTTGTTGTAGTTGGCTGATCGGGGAAAGGCACCAGTAGTATAGTAGAGCATCCATATGGAGGTGCAGTCACTATTATGTGATGATGACATCGCATTTTCCACAAACCCCGTGGATATGATGAGGAAGGCCCAAAAAAAATGCAATCAAGAAATCCTTCAGTTGGTATTCGTAGTGCCTCAAATAGATGAGATAAGAGAAAGGGTTAAAATATTGTTTGAGAGAGCACAGAACTTGGAAGTAAGCTGTCATGAGATCTTTAATTATAATATAAGTTCATTCATGGTTTTATATTTTGTACTCTTTTATGTCATGAACTAAAATATGTGTTGTTTTTATAGGATTATTTGCGTCCTCATGATCATGCTGCTGGCCGTGATCAAGGTACTGCAAGTGTTTCCTGGGAAGTAGGGGACGGTACAAGTGTCAATCCTGATCTTCCTACGCATACAACACATCATCTGACCCCATCATATGTGCCTATATTATCGTCTGAAATGTCGGCAACACATACAATGTAGGCATTCGGTAGTCCACCCTCTGGCAGCGAACACATGCCACTATTACTGGTGATGTTTTAGCAGCATTTCCTGGATCTTCCCGTATTACTAGTACGGGAACATTGCCGGTCACATTTGTGGTGACCGAGGATTTCCTTCCCATAAGGATAGAGAAGGTCCCAGGCACTTTTAAATGTTTTAATTATTATTATTTGTTTTTTAAGTAAGTGCTAATAGTGGGGATAGCGCCCTATTATATTGATTTACAAAATGGCAATATTTACCTACATTATAATTGTAGGAAATTATGTTTTTTATAAACATCTAAGTGATATTTCATTGGAGCTCTTCGGGCCCACCATACGTACACGCTGGAATGCCCAAAATCAAGATTTAAAAGATGAGCTCATTAACCGTTTAGTTGTGTTGTTTGGTGATAAAACATTCAACCGAACCAAGGTCCTTAAGAAAGCTGGTACCTATCTAAAGTATGTGAGGGACCAATATAGGTCACATTTAGAGAAGAATAGAAAGTACGAGCATCCCCCCATGATTCCGGAAAGGGAGTGGAAGGACTTGGTGTTGGATGGAAAGGAGAAGGCTGAAAAGAAGAAAGGAAAGATACTACCAGGCCAAGAAAGGTATGTAATACTATCAACAATTTAATTATATACTGATTAATCTTTCTTTTTACATAATCTAACGTATTTCAAATTTTTCATAGGCTGCCTGACACATCGAAGGCAACAAAGGCAAGACTAGAAAAACACGGGTAGCACAAACTTGGCTCTGGTGGTTATATGAAAGTAGCCGCACAATTTGTAAGTATCAATAAATGAAATATTGCATCCAAATAATAAATTGCAAACAATTTTGGTTTTATCACATCATAGAAGTAAAATTCATGATCGCATGCAAAATTGCAGGGCTTTGATTTCAACAAAGTGCCCACACAAGAGGACCTAAAGATTGCCTTCGACCAAGGCTATGGAGCCCTGACTGAATAGCTAAGAGTCTCGACTGGGCAAACACAATCTTCCACTGCATCCAACATGTAGGTAAATAAACTCAATAAAGTTTATTTCAAATTGAATACTTGTGCAATCTGTTCAATATTAATTTCCACCATAATAATGTGCCTATTTGTTTTACACAGATAAACAATGATAATCCTGCACATGACATTGGAATGCAGCCTAGTGAGGGTGGAGCGCAACCTGCTGATGAAGGCCATGGTGTGCATCCCGGTACTAGATGTATTCATGTGCTATACAAAACGCAATATGAATTAATAAAATTAAACATCTTTAATTGCATTTAGTGTATTAATGAATGTAACCTTTCGTGTTTCAACTTTAGAGCATGTAGAGCGTGATCAACATGTTGAGCATGATCAGGCTGGACAAGATCAAGAACATGATGTGGCTCCATCAGGTAAGCAAGACCACTCTAATGTTCTTTTAAACATTTTTAATTGCAATTGGTGTATTAATTAATGTAATCTTTTGTGTTTCAACTCCAGATCAGGATTTAGAGGGTGTTCAACATGTTGAGCATGAGGCTATAAGACAATATCAGGAACATGATGTGGCCCAATCAGGTAAAGAGTACCACTCTGATGTTCTTTTAATTAATGAAATACATGTAACAATAATAATAAAACATATCAATTTAACATTTCTTTGCTATTGCAGCAGACCCCCCCTTGCAGCCGCGTCCACGCGGTTGTGAGTACACGACTAGGCATACATTAAGATCATGAGTAGAGCTCAGAACAACTCAAGGGGGGACAGATGATTTTGAAAACGATACTCCACTTCAGCTTTTTTTAGCTGCAAAAAAGAAACAAAAAAAAAAGTGATTGTAATCATATTATGACAGCCATATTTTTGATAATATGTAAAAACTGAAAAAATGAAATATGTTAATGAATGAATGTTGAATATGTTAATGAATGAATGTTATATGTTATTGAATGAATGAATGTGAATATGTTAATGAATGAATGTTATATGTTATTAATGCAGGATGAATGAATGAATGAATGTTATATGTTATTAATGGATGAATGAATGATTAATGTTATATGATCGGGTATGGGGAATTGAGAGTGATGTGAGGGGGGGGGGGGGAAGGCCCAAATGAGCTTCCACCTTAACATGGTTGGCCCTGTTAAGTAGAGATTATTAAACTACTCTCAAAACAAAGAGAAGCTCAAAAAGGTAAGTAATGCACTTTTCAATATACGAAATGCATCGTTTGAAGCATCAAACCAATCTACAAAGATGAAAGAAAGTGCTAACTTTTCACTATGAACATTGGGTTGTGTGTGGATTTGGTTTCAAAGCTCTGTTGATGGAGATGGCTTGTATGACAACCAAGAAAATAGTTATCATTATTGTTGCTACAAACAGGCCTCATATCGTTGTAATAGTCTTGATCTTTCAACGAATAGGTTTTTAAAAAAAAATGCACTTTCTCATCGAATTTACGACGAACTACAAAACCGTCTAACGAATTTGCAATGTATCCAATGAATATTCGCCGTAATGACTTGCCTATTTCATCACTCGTTCGACGAACTTCTGTTGCTATTTCAATCTAAACTATGTCGCCAAGACTCCTGCCGATCTAATCTTATTGGCGTCATATAGCTGCTCGGGTAGACCTTCAGAACTTACTCCGATGATATATGTCTTGCCGATATGCTTCCCTTGATGAGACAATATGTGTATCTTGCCGATGAAAAGTTATCGCTGAGACAAAAAACCAGTCCTCCCGATATATCTTCTCAGGCAATTTTGATCGCTATAATAGTCTTCATCTTTCATCGATATGCCTACATTTCAACGAATAGGTTTTAAAAAAAAGAGTGCACTTTCTTGTCGATTTTACGACGAACCTCAAAAAGCATATGACGAATTTGCAATGTATCCGATGAACTTTTGCCGTAATGACTTGCCCATTTCGTCGCTCGTTCAACGATCTTCTGTCGCTATTTCAATCTAAATTATGTCGCCAAGACTCATGCCGAAGTAAGCTTATCGGCGTCATATAGCTACTCGGGTAGACATTCAGAACTTACTCCGATGATATATGTCTTGCCAATATGCTTCCCTTGGTGAGACAATATGTGTATCTTGCCGATGAAAAGTTATCGCTGAGACAAAAAACCAATCCTCCCAATATATCTTCTCAGGAAATTTTGATCCCTGTAATAGTCTTGATCTTTCAATGAATAGGTTTTTAAAAAAAAAGTGCACTTTCTCGTCGAATATACGATGAACCGCAAAAACGTCTGATGAATTTGCAATCTATCCGATGAAGTTTCACCGTAATGACTTGCCTATTTCATCGCTCGTTCAATGAACTTCTGTCACTATTTTAATCTAAATTATGTCTCCAAGACTCCTGCTGATGTAATCTTATCGGCATCATATAGTTGCTCGGGTAGACCTTCAGAACTTACTCTGATAATATATGTCTTGCCGATATGCTTCCCTCATGCTTCGTCGATGAGACAAGATGTGTATCTCGATGATGAAAAGTTATTGCTGAGACAAAAATCCAGTCCTCCTGAAATATCTTCTCAGGCAATTTTGATCGCTATAACAATATTGATCTCTCAACGATATTGCCAATACGTCAAAATTGTGTCGTAATGGCGACAAACTTATGTTGTTAATCCGACGGTTTGGTGAAGGTATGCCTCCCATCATCCGGGCACTGTTCATCGCGCGATCGACGAAGTTGGCATCGTGGTTCCGACGAGCGTGCATCGTGAGGTCGACGTTTTGCAGCCCATCGGGATGTAGACAAAATTTGAGTGACAACGCTGACTTCTGTGATTCATCGATCGACCGAAAATATATCATTGAGATTTTGATGAAAGGCCATCGAAAATTGGGGTCAAATCTTGTAGTGGTTATTCTTTTTTCTTGCCAAGGGTATCCGACTTCTTGTTTGATCTAGGAGGTTCTACAAAACCACTTCTACAAAATGTGTTGTATGACCATTATTGTTACACTTATTGTGTGAGGGGGAGAACGTTAGACCAAAAGAGAGATCAAACATGCTAATATAAGAATCTAAACTAAGATCAAACATATTAATCTAACACCTAATCCTACACATACAAAATGAAACTAAGCTATTTGAACATGCATTAAATAATCTATGATTACATAATTGAATGTATAAGAATAATATAGTGTTACCATCTCGTAGGGGAGTGTATTTTCCTGATGTTGGGTTGTTCTTATCACTATTAAGCCTCCAAAGTTTGTGTGCAAAAGTTGGATGAGTGACTGCTTTGGTTGGTTGATCAAAGAAATGAGGTTAAAGCAATAACAATGGTGGTTATGAATGTCAGTAGTACTTCATTGTGTGAATGATGTTGATTCTCCGATCCCTATTTGTGAGGAAAATGGTTTGTTATATAGAAAATGAGATTTGAAATGGACGATCAAGATCATTTTGAAGAATATCCAGATCAATGGTTGGAGTGTGTTGCGAGGATTTAGACATGAGAATATTGTGCAAAGTTGATTGCACAATTTGGGTGATTGAGAAATAGATTGGCTAGTCAGGGATTAGATTGATCAATCAAGATTTTTAGATTGATTAGTTAGGATTTTTATATTGATCAGTTAGGATTTAGATGGCTTAATTAGGAAATTAATGGATTTGATTGATTAGTTAGGAATTTGATTGATTAGTTAACAACTTAGATTGCTTAGTTAGCAATTTAGATTGCTCAGTTAACAATTTAGATTGATTAGTTAACAAGTTAGATTGCCCAGTCAACAATCACAATTTGATCAATCAAAAAGTGGGTGAGGAATATGAATTAATTGATTTAATTAATTAATTCTTTTTTGGAGTTGAACGTGCAAATCAAGTTTGACTTTTGCAAAGAAAGTTGCATTAGTTTTGTTTTTTTGATTTTTGATAATTGATTTGAATAGTTTGATTTAATTATTCAAATTTTGGAGGGAAAGTGTCGTAATTAAATTATTATGATTTAACAATTTAATCAACTTAGGGGAATAAGGTGATTCAGTGACGTAATTAAATAATTGACGTTATTTAATTAATCAAGATGAAATAAAGTGAGATTAGGACTTCATTAAATAAATGTGATTTATTTAATTAATCAAAATGATGAAACGCGAATTAATAAAATAATGTTGTTTTATTTAATTAATAGAAAAATTAGGGTTTTTAGGACTTTATTAAATAAATGATTTAATTTGTCAGAAATGATGAAAAAGTGAATTAATTAAATAATGTTGTATTATTAAATTGTTAAAGGAATTAGGATTTTTGATGTTGTTTTGATGTGGTGTGATGTGGGACATTGTGGGATGATTTCAAGATGTTACGGGATGATTCTGAGATGTTCCGAGTCATTCCGGGATGGTTTTGAGATGTTATAGGATGATTTCGAGATGTTTTGAGACATTACTGGATGATTCTTAGATGTTTTAGGGTGATTCTGAGATGTTTCAAGACATTTCAAGATGGTTTTGAGATGATTTCAAGTCATTTCAAGATGTTACGAGATTTTTTGAGATGATTTCGAGTCATTTTGAGATGTTATAGGATGTTCTGAGATGATTCTGAGTCATTCCGAGATGTTACAAGATGTTCTAAGATGATATTTAATGTTGTTTGATGTTGTTTGAGGCTGTTCAATGCTGTTTGATGTTGTTCAATGCTATTCGATGGTGTTTGATAGGTGTTAGGTCAATATTACATGTTTACATTTTTCCCCTCTTTGATACAAAGTACTAGTTGCTTTGTTTCAAAGATTTTATTTTTAGGATCAAGTTTTTTGAAAAGAATGTATGCCCCACTGTGCCCCAACATTCAGTGGAATGATGATAGGAATCTATGCTGTCCCCTCAAGAGGTTGACCAAAAATTTCAAGCTTTGAGGTCAGGCTCTTGACACTATTGTATATTAGTTTTGATGTTTTTAGATGAAATGTTATATCAATAGGTGCTTTGTTTCTCATTCTGATGTTTCCTAGAGCTTCTAATTTGAAAGTTGGAAGGTTCCCTAAGTGAAATTAGGGGTTCTTAGATGAATTAGGGTTTTCTTGAGGTGTTATATAGGTAATTAGTCTTCAAATTGGCTCATTTGTGCTTTGACCCTCTTGCTAATTCTTGTCTCTAGATTTCCCATTCTGTTAGTTGTTGAGGAACAATGCCAAGATTTGAGGGTGCCCCACATCATTTCGAGCTTTTTTAGGAGTTTGGATGGCCTTCAGGCATCGGTAGCCTGGTATGTACCTTCTCACTTTTTTCTTTCGTCATGTTTTGTTCTCGTTATGCATGTACTAAGACTTTAAAGTCAATAGCATAGTTTTTGTTATTCTTGCATAGTTGCATCATTTTTCATGCCTTTGCTTAGTCAGAACCTCACACTTGAAACTCAAAACCTCACACTTGACTGATAATCATGCCCTTGTTTCAGGCACTTGACCTAAAACTATGTACTTGACTGATAACTACACCCTTGTTTCATGCACTTGACCTAAAATTGCACACTTGACCTAAAAATACGCCCTTGATCAAGAACTATGTCCTTGAATAATTTTTTTTCCCTTGTTTTTGTGCCCTTGACCTAAAAGTGTGCACTTGACCTAAAACTGCACCCCTATTTTCTTGCACTTGACCTAAAACTGTGCACTTGCCTAAAAACTGTGCACTTGTCTGGTGTTTTCTGAGCACTTGCTCAAGAACTTAGCATTTGACTTCTCCTTCTATTTTTTCTTTTAGTATTTGTTCTAAAACCTAGCATGTGTCTATTTGTCATTGTGCTCATGTCATTTTGTGTTTCTTTACATATTTGGAGTGAAACCCTAATATCTTGGTTTATAAAAATTGCAAGTGAGTCTCAAAGCACTTATGATGAGAGAAAGACGTCCTCACCACTTGTTTGATGCGATTTCCCATTTCGGTATATTGGAGTGGGACTTCCTTGATGCTGTGGGATTATGTTATTTTTTTTACATGCCTCTTACTAGGACTCATATGGTGATGATGATTGCACTTGTGGAGAGGTGACACTCTGAGATGTCCTCCTTTCATTTTCCTACAAGGGAGGCTACTGTTACTCTTGAGGATGTTTGGAGAATACTTCATCTTCCTTTTCATGGTGAGATCATTATGTATCATGTTCGACGAGGTGCCTGTGCTATGCAACATTTGTTAGATGTTGCACACTTGGATGTACATGAGTTAGAGGTTGATCTATCTGGGTTTTTTGATAGTGCAAATCCTATTGTACTTGTCCTCTGTGGTCTGATATCAGGATCGGTTGTGCCTAATAGATGAGGTTGACAGTTTTCTATGGGTTGGTTACATGTATCGAGAGTATGCTAGAGTATGGGATGAGATATGCTCAAGGTTCTTATTTTCTTGCTCATCTTTACTGAGATATGCATGAGGTGGTGTATCAAGGCAGGAAGTCTATGTTTACAAGTGTTTCACTTTTACATGTTTGGGCATGGAAGCATATTGCAATTACTCATCTAGATGGGATACATGATCATTCTTTGAATGATCAATACTCTTATCATTATGGGGACTTTATGCATTACACCTTGCCTAGGAACCTTCCTTATTGATGTCGTGTTTTTGATGAGATGCTCGGTTTTGTGTGGAGACCTTATATGTGCTATGAGGTTTGGCTAGAGGATACTAATCATCTTGTTTACTATTGATAGACCCGCTGGTTGATTGGCCATTCACCTTCTATGATAGAGAATTATCTATTGGATTGAGTTTGTCACCAATTCAAAGAGAGACAGGGCCGGCTTCCTGATGCGTATGAGGCTCGGTTTCGTCGGACAACTCGAGAGGTTCGTGTATGGGGTCTCCATGCTGATATAGATAATGTTGTTTCTAAGTTCAGAGCACTTGCCCCAATTGGTTGAGGTTGGCCGGTTGGTGTGGTAGATCTAGGTACTACTCATGTTTATGATTGGTGGTGGGCATAGTGCAGGCCTTTGAGGCTCATCGATCCTGGGGGTGATCCCATTGTGGGTAGAGCAGGTATTATAGGTCATCGCAGGGAGTGACAATGTGTTGAGGTTCTAGTAGAGTAGTTGGATCGAGCTTGATTTGATGAGGCATAAGGTATTTAGGATGAGCATATGCCTCCCACATATGGTCAAGAATAGGTTCTGGGTCCTCCTCAACCAGCTAGGGATGTTGATATGCTGCTAGCTCAGATGACTACTGCTAGAGATGTAGAGATTGTGCGGTGATAGGCTGCAAAAGCTCAGGTAGACATTTTGAGGGCTGAGCAAGAGAGCAAGATCAATCGACGGCATGCTGCAGAGGCTCAAGTATTGTTACTGATAGCAGAGGGAGATACTCTTTGGGCAAAGCATGATAGTATGCAAGCCGAGTGAGATCAGTTTCTACAGATGTCCACCTATTATCAGACCTTATATGATAATATTATTCCTAGGGCTTCTCGGCATCCACGGTTCAGGGAGCTGAGTGTTGTGAGTGATGGCAATGGTGGTGGTGTAGGTGCAGGTGTAGGTGATTAGTTTTTGAGATAGCTAGATCGTTTTGGTAGTTAGTAGGGTTCTATCCTTCCTGTCGAGGTCTTAATTTTTTGGTACTTGATCTTCATGCTGTTTCATGACATAGGGGAATTTCATAGACATGTGTTATATATATTCATTGGTCTAGTCGAGACCTCGTATATATGTTATGATTTTGTATTATCCTACCACACATGTGTCACTATGGATATTGTTCTTATGACATGTTCCCTTTTTGATGATTATATATGAGATATACCTTCTTTGATTCAGCCTCGTTTTATGTTTATGTGATGACGATATATGATTATGTATGCTTATATGTTTTTTTCTTTTCTTTTTGGATGTATGAATTTGGTGTGGATGGGTGAATCATACTCTGTCTCATTATGATGTGGTTTATGTTGATAAATGAATGCCTCATACATGATACATGATGTTTTTATTGGTTTATTATCATCATGATATGTATTGATAACATTTGTGGATGTAGTATGGATATGGTGCTGATGATGTTTTATGCAGGATGAATGTTAATCAGAAGAAATATGAGGATGGATAGAGATATGATCTTAATTAGAATAAATATGATGATAGATAGATTTATGATGTTAATTAGAAGAAATATGATGATGGATAGATTTATGATGTCAATTAGAAGAAGTATTGATGATGGATAGAAATGTGATGTTGTTAGTTGTTTGATGAGTTGCTTTTGCTTTGCTTTAGAGACTTCGTGGTTTGAACAATCTTGTTTGATGTAGCAAAAATATACGATGCACCAAGATATTGATGACCAAGGTGATTTTGTATCCATTGCATGGACTTTGAATCTACAAATAAGGAGTACTCTTGCTCATACCAGACATATGGAAACTCTATAGTGTATGGGTCAGAAGCTTTAAAACATGTTAGACCAGTAACACAAGAGGTATTAAGAACCTAACATGCCATTGCTACACAAAATGCTCCAAAATAACTTCCACACACAAGACAAAGCAAGTATTCGCCATGGTAGTATAACAAAAATATCCAACAAACAAAAAATTGAAATGATGCTCAATTGCCCTCATTCCTTCCTCTCTAAATCCTTATGGACATCCTCAAGAGATCCTAGGAATGATTCAATAATGTAAATCGAAAAGATAAGACTACAAAAAGATATAAACAATGTTGTATCACTTGCTCTATCTATTATGGGACTATTATCCGATGTTGATCATGTCTATCATAGGAACGAATCTATTAAGACATATCTCAGGATGTTGTTGGGAATTTCCAATAGATAGGTAGTTATACTTGGATTTATTTTTGTCTATTTGTGTTCAAATCCTTGTGATTGATTTCTTGAAAGTTCTAGCTTTTGATGTTGCTTTGTTTGTTTGTCTGTTTTGTCAAAGGGTGAGTGTGACGATCTGTTTATTATGGATGAACCTTTATTGTGGATAGGTGGTGGAAAAAATAGTAATTTTGAGATTTTTCAAATGTTTTTGTGCTTTTTGATGTTTTTTTTGTTGTGTTTTCAAGATATCTAAATGTTTGTTTTGGTTTTGTCAATTTTCAAGGAGCTATGGTGAGGATTTGGGGGTCCTCACATCACACGAATGCATTTTCAGAGTTTGGATGTCCTTTAGACAACAGTGTCTTGGCATGCACATTGCCACTTCTCATTTTCATCTTGTTACATTCTCGTATTGTATGTACACCGTTTCTTGAGTCAATAGCAAAGTTCTGGTGATTTTTGAGCATTTGCATAATTTTCCTCATCTTTTCTAGGTTAGAACCTTGCACTTGACACTGAAACCCTCACACCTACCATAAAACCTCGCACTTGACTGAGAAATTTTCCCTTGTTTCATGCACTTGACCTAAAAGCTCACAATTGAATAAGAACCTCACCCTTGGCATAAAAGTTAATCAAACATGCTAATCTAAGAATCTAAACTAAGATCAAACATATTAATCTAAGATCTAAACCTACACATACAAAATGAAATTAAGCTATTTGAACATGCATTAAAGAATTTACAATTACAAAATTGAATGTACAAGAATAACACAGTGTTACCATCCCGTAGTGGAATGTATTCGCCTTATGTTGGGTTGTTCTTATCACCGCGAAGCCTCCAAAGTTTGTGTGCAAAATCTGGATGAGTGACTACTTTGGTTGGTTGATCAAAGAAATGAGGTTGAAGCACTAACAATGGTGGTTACGAATGTCAGCAGTACTTGGTTGTGCGAATGGTGTTGATTCTCTGATCCTTATTTGTGAGGAAAGGGTTTTTTTATATAGAAAATGAGATTTGAAATGGAAGATCAAGATTGTGTTGAAGAATATCTAGATCACTGGTCAGAGTGTGTTGAGAGGATTTAAACATGAGAAGATTGTGCAAAGATGACTGCACAATTTGGGTGATTAAGAAATAGATTGGCTAGTCAGGGATTAGATTGATCAGTCAAGATTTTTAGATTGATTACTCAGGATTTAGATGGCTTAGTTAGGAAATTGATGGCTTTGATTTATTAGTTAGGAATTTTATTGATTAGTTAACAACTTAGATTGCCTAGTTAGCAATTTAGATTGCTTAGTTAGCAATTTAGATTGCTCAGTTAGCAATCAAAATTTGCTTAATCAAAAAGTGGGTGAGGAATATGAATTAATTTATTTAATTAATTAATTCCTTTTTGGAGTTGAACGTGTAAATCAAGTTTGACTTTTGCAAACAAAGTTGCATTAGTTTTGTTATTTTAATTTTTGATAATTGATTTGAATAGTTTGATTTAATTATTCAAATTTTGGAGGGAAAGTGTCGTAATTAAATTATTATGATTTAATAATTTAATCAATTTAGGGGAATGAGGTGATTAAGTGATGTAATTAAATAATTGACGTTATTTAATTAATCAAGATGAAATAAAGTGAGATTAGGACTTCATTAAATAAACATGATTTATTTAATTGGTTGAAATGATGAAACATGAATTAATCAAATAATGTTGCTTTATTTAATTAATAGCAAACAGAAATGATGAAAAATGAATTAATTAAATAATGTTGTATTATTCAATTGATAGAGGAATTAGGATTTTTGATGTTGTTTTGATGTGGTGTGATGTAGGACATTGCGGGATGATTCTAATATGTTACAGGATGATTTTGAGATGTTATGAGTCATTCCAGTATGGTTTCAAGATGTTATGGGATGATTCTGAGATGTTTCAAGACATTACGGGATGATTCTGAGATGTTCTGGGGTGATTCCGGGATGTTTTGAGACATTCTGGGATGGTTTCAAGATGTTTCAAGATGTTATGAGATGTTTTGAGATAATCCCGAGTCATTAAGAGATGTTACGGGATATTCTGAGACAATTCTAAGTCATTCCAAGATGTTACGGGATGTTTCAAGATGATTCTGAGTCATTCCGAGATTATAAGATGTTATGGGATGATGTTTAATGTTGTTTGATGCTGTTCAAGGTTGTTCAATGTTGTTTGATGCTGTTTGATGTTGTTCGATGCTGTTTGATAGGTGTTAGTTCAATTTTACATGTCTACACTTATAAGAAAAAATATTGTAATCCAATAGAGGAGAAAATGAATTGTAGTTTCTATTTAGGATCCCAAAAGAGCTTCTATTTTTGTTCCATATAAAACTATTTTTTGCACATGCCCTATAATTTGTTGCTTTATGAACAAAATGATTACAAAAAAATAAATAACCAAAAAAAGAGTTTTGGAACTTGGTAATGTGAGACTACCTTGCAGGGAACAATATTTTGAATTTGTCCTTGTTGTATTTGTGAGGAATGCTAGTTTTCTGTGAGATATCACTTTCTTTCTTCTTGTTGTTATCCCTATTGATGGAGCTTTTAAGCACTTCTACATATCCTTTATGATTTTCTTTATTTATCTTCTTTAGTAACTCTGTAGCCTTAGAATTTGGATCTTCTTTAGTAGTCTTCTAATTTTCTTCATAGCCAAGGCTATTCTTGATGAATTATGACCTTTGGGAGTTGATAATATAATCCATTATTATTTTTCTCTTCTCAAACCTTATGCTTTTGTTCACTTGAGTAGTTATTTTCTATAGTTATTTTTTTAAGGAAATAATTTTAGATTCTAGCTTCTCCTAGTTTTGTTCCTTTATCTTTAGCTGAATTCTCACCTCCTCTTCTATCCTTTTTTTCTATTTTAGTTGAATATTTAGGCTGATGATAATTTTTTTCTTATTCTTCAAGGCTTTGTAAAAAATTTTCTCTTGAATCATGATCCTCTTCTTTATATTTCCTTAGCTAAAATTTTTGTTTTAAATTCCTTTTCTTAACCTTCTTGTTTTCACTTAAGGAACAAATGAATTCTTCTTCAAGATTTACTTCTCCTTCAATTTTGACATCTTCTTGTGAAACCATATTTTCATTTCCTTTATCTTCACTTTCCAAGACATCACTCCTTGTTTATATTTCCATGCAAAAATTTTGTCTCTATCATTTTCAGAGATACTTTCATCACTCTCTTCAAATGAGCTACTATCCTCTTTGGAATAATTTCTTTTCTTGTGCTTATGGAAGTTCTTCTTTTCATGCTTCCCTTGTTTGTATTTCTTTTTATATAGGTGATTTTTGTTTTCTTTCTTTATGTTATGATCATCTTCATCATCACTATTATCATCTTCTACATATGGACACTTAACACCAAAATGTCCTAATTTCCCATATTTAAAGCATTTAAATGGGGATTTACCTTTGTATTTATCTGATTCTTTCTTAATATTTCTCATAAAATGGGCTTCCTTTACATCTAATTTACTACTAGAGCTATTGCTTGATTCGTGCTCTTTATTTTCATCTTCTTTGAATATTTGAAGGATACTTCTCATTTTTATGGCTTCTCTTTTTCAATCATAATTTTATATGTTGTGAGGATCCCATGCAACTCATCCATTGTTAATGAGTCTAGGTCCTTAATTTCTTCAATGGATTTTTTTTTGCATCAAATATTAAGGGGATAGACCTTAGCACCTTTTGCACAATATTTTATTCTTCAATCTTTTCACCAAGTCCTCTGATGGTGTTGATGATTTCATCCACACAAAGAAGATATGCTACAAAATTTTCTTCATATTTCATCTTTAGGCTCTCAAATTATCTTCTATGAGTTTGGAGCTTAGCCTTCTTAACCTTGTCATCACCTTCATAGGATTTTTAAAGTTTATCCCAAATTATTTTTTTTTGATACACAATGCATCACTTTGAAATTGTTTGATTCTGATAGACCACAAAAGATAATATTCATAGTTTTATATTATTTTCACTAGCCTTCTTTCCAACTTGATCCATTGGAAGAGATGTTGAGCTATATAACCATCCACTACTAATTGCCAAATATTAAATCCAAGAGCCATTAGATAATTTCACACCTTATGCTCTAGAATGCATAGTTTGTTTTGTTAAATAATGGATCTCTATTTAAGGAGAAACCTTCTTGACTAGTCATGTATGCTCTTGAGATCTACCTTCTAGTGGTTAGACTATTCTTGAAGGAACTTTCTTTGATACCAATTGGTAAGAACACACACTTATACTGAGAGAGTGGGGTGAATTAGTATAAGATAAAATTTTACTTATTTAAAATCCAACAACCACAATAATAACAACTACACAAGATGTAACAATTAAGAGACACAAGATTTATATGGAAACCCTTTTGAGAGAAAACCATGGAGAAAAACTACTTGGATCTACTATCTAAATATATCCAAAGATAAAATTCTCTTATAAATTTTTGTAGGAACTGTATACACCTAAAATTGGTTTGGAGAATCCGATTATTTAAATACAATTTATTTGATTAACTATCCTAAATTCCTCTACTATTAAATAAATAGAAATATTTATTTATATAGTTCACATTTAAATTCTTCTAATTCTTCTATTATTTCATCTTAATTAAATAAACAAAATAAATACTTTGTTTAATTTAATTATCATTTTCCTCTACTCTATTCTATCACATCTATTAAATTAATTAAATAAAGGTTAAACATTTTATTGATTAAATATTATATTCTTCTATTTTAATTTAATAAACAAATTATATAGTTTGTTTTATTAAATTATTTATCCCTCTTTTGCTAATTTAAATAAATAAAAAATATTTAAATTAAAGCATAAAGAATATTTCCTCCATTTCCTCAAAACCAAAATAGATATCATATCTCTAATTTATGTCAAAATTATGTCAAAATTAATTGATTCAATCTTCACGGTAAGATTTGGAGACAAATTGGAGACAAATTGAAAATCCATATCTCAATCCTCTTCCATCAATCCTTCCTATCTTCTTGCCTGGTGTTTTCATGGGTAGGGACAATTCCCAAAATCTTCTCAATCTCCTCCATCTCTCACCATTCAATTCTCTAGATTGAATCCAAGTCTCTACTTTGCTGCCCCTGTGCAAAGCTGCTGTCGAGAAATCTATAAATAAAACTTCATTCAACAAAGAAAGGATCCAAAATATCCAAGTTTATGCAATCTTACTCTGTAGGAAAGCATCAAAGCATCGAGCAATCAAGAAATCAAGCATTTCAGCAATAGCAATAACAATAAATTACATATCATGGTTGCACACTATAGCTTCATTCATTAGTCTTCATGTCAATTCATATTACAATAGTTTCTTTTATCATTTAAATATTATCATATAGCATCATATCATTGCATTCAACATCATTCCATTCTTTAGATTGTCATTTTAATAGTCATAGTGTTTTACTAAATTTGAGAGCACTGTAGCTTAATAAATCTTTAAAGATAGGAAACAATGAGACGCTTTTAGTAGATTCTTGCCTTAGAATGGTTTATTTGTTGAATATTTGATAAAATGTTTCATTAAGAAGTGTTTTTACTCTTGTTTACTTATTCACACTTACAATTTGGCGCCCATCGTGGGGCATTAACCCCATATTTCACAATTTATTCTGAAAAGTGTCACACAGGTTTCCGGCGTGTTCAGATTAGCGCTATTGAGAACTTTTTTGGCACTTTCGTAAAAAACTATAGCACTTCCGTGGAAAACTATGGCACTTCCAAGCTCTGTTTCAATGCTTCCATAGAACTATAGCGTATTTGCGAATTGTTTTAGCGCTTCTGGGAAGGAAACTATAGCGCCTCCATGATCTGTTTTAGCGCATTAGCCACTCATCTCCAATACAACTAATATAGCGTTTCTATGGAAAAATTTAGCGCTTTCGAGCTTTGTTTTAGCACTTTCGATTATAGCGCATTTGGTAAAAACTACAATGCTTTTAAACTCTATTTTAGCACTTATCTAATTGTTTATCTGGATCCGACATGACCACGGCCATAATTTTATTTTGATCCATTTGGACTAAAAAGAATCAATCTTAGGGTAGTCGCTTGGTTTAAAATTTATCAATCCTAGGGTAGTCACTTGGTTATAAAATTTATCAATCCTAGGATAGACATCACACATTTTGCTATATCAGTTAAAAATTGACACCATGACTTTTGTGAAGCAAAATCTTCACATAGATTAGAAAAAATTGTCTTTTGGGCTGAAAATAAATCATTATTTGCTGTGCTTGTGTAGTGAATAGGCTTATTCTCTCCCCTTAACTGGGTGATCAAAGTGCCAAACTTATCCTTCATTTCCATGCAATTTTATGCTTTTATTAAAACCTTTAGAAGGCCTGCCGTAGTGGGAAAAAGTACTCACCCTACGGGAACAACCTAAGTGGGAACGCCTAAAGCCAAGGATTCCAACCCACTCTAAACAAATGCGAGTTGTTGATGAAATTCCAACTCAACAGTATTGTGCAAGATAAACATCCCTAAAATCTTTGTTCTAAAGATTGGGAGGTCTCCCAAGGGAGTTTATCATTTGCCACACCACACAGAAACCCTATCTAAGAACCATAGCATAGTATCTAGATGAGTCAGTAACCAGACATTGTAATACTCACAATGCAAGGGGAGGGAAGAATCTGCCCCCAAGACACTCACCATATAATTTCCAAGGACCATTTTCTCAAGGGATGAGAAATCCAACTTTGAGTACGCACTTGGAAACGACAAAAACATGGGTGCCCTCTAGGGGTGACACGGCTGTGTGAGTCAACACAATTTTAAGATATGGGTTGTTGAGTATAACGATGACCTTTTTGAATTTAAGAGTGAGTTTGTTTGAAGTATATATTTGTTAAAAAAAACCAGTGGAAATCAATAAGGACCATTCATGGTTCTTGAATATACACTATCTGTTCAGATTCTAGGACTAAAACAATTATTCTACAATTTGCTTGTTGTGTTTTCAAATCATTATAACTCAGATAACAGATCATCCTGAAAACCGCAAAACAAATCAGGTTAGAAAAATTCATGATTCGAGATTGGAAATCCAAAAAGTTTGTCAAGAAAATGATCAAATTCAAGAAACCCAAGAGACCACTTGGTTACGAAAATCTTTTAAGAAAAAGGCGTTTCTTATATCATAGTCGAAAAATCTTGCTGCAACATAGAACCTTCATACATAGGTATCACGATTTCGCTAGAGGTTACACTAGTGATTATGTCTTAGAACCTCTTTATTCACAAGCCTTCTTCGAAAGGAGAGCCCTTACACAACATCATAATCATAGTCAACCCATACGTCAGTCCTACATCCCACAATCGATGATAGAATACTCCACATGGCCAAGTCAAGTTCTGCAATAACGAGTCTTAAACACTCCTAAGCGCTGTTTAGCGCTTTGAAGATCTGTTTCAGTGCTTTGGGACTTTGTTTTAGCATTTCCACAAAACAACATTTTCATCCTTTGTTTCAGTGCATTGGGACTCTGTTTTAGTGCTTCCACAAAATAGCGCTTTCATCTTCTATTCTAGCACTTTTAAACTGTTTTAGCGCTTCCGCTAAATAGCATTTCCAAGTTCTGTTTTAGCGTTTCTAAACTCCGTTTTAGCACTTTCAAAACAAAGAGTTTCAAAACATATCAGTCAGTTTGATTATCATCTAAACACGGATTTTTGTCAAAACAGAAGTATCTTTTCAACACGGACACTGTCTAGAAACCATAAATAGATAGGTTCCTACAAGTTAATAGTCTTTTCAACTAAAACTCAAATCTTGCAAAACATCAAGTGTCAAGAAAATCAAAACAAAATCTTGGTTATTTAGCTAAAGTTTCATCATCAGGATATTATCATCCTACTATCATGAAATGAGGCATAGTAATCAGATTTTTAACCTAGTCTTATCAATAGGATATATCATCCTATTTGACTTTGTTAAAATTCACTTGACATTTATCCAACAAAGAAATCAACGTTTGGTAGGAAAAAAAAAACACTTGTATGCCAATCTTCACCAGGTTACAAAAACAAAGGCTCTTAGAAAAATAACTTGAAACATCAAATACCATGGCAGAAGAAAATCCCTGGAATAACTTACATCAAAGTGACAAGAATGAAATAACAACAGAAGACATACAAACATCACAACAGGATCCAAAATTCCATAAATTTATGGAAAAGATCTTAGAGCAAGACATGGAAAAATACCTCCTAATGCTAGCTGAATCAGGTGCCAAACTTCCCAAAGACTTCGATGTCAATCGCTTGAAAGAATCACCTAGAACAAGTGAAACCAAAATACCACAAAAGACACAAGGTGTAGATCCGATTATTGCCTTAACAAACCAAATGGAAAACTTGCAACAAAAAATACAAGACATGACAAAGGGAAACACGGAAAGGTACGCATTACAGGACATTTGTCCTTATCCTTTTGACCCAACAATCGACATGATACCTTTCCCTAGACACTGTAAATTTCCAAAGTATGACAAATACAATGGTAAGACGGATCTGATTGATCACATATGGGAATTCAAAACCATGAGCCTAGAGTTTGCACAAGAGGATACTTACTTGATGAGGTTATTCCCAAGAAGCTTGGGAGGTCTGTGTATGGAATGGTTTTCCAAATTACAACCAGGGATACAAACTTTTGAAGAGCTTGTCAATAGGTTCGTCTCCCAATATTCTTTTAACATTCAACATGATGTCACGATAAAGGATCCATATAACATGAAAAAAAACAAAGGGGAGATATTCCTATCCTTTTTACAAAGATGGCGATGACTATTTGCTAGATATCCTCACTCCATACTTGAGGAAGAAAAAATGGAGTTGTTCATAGACAATTTGATGGATGAGATGAGTTACAAACTCGAATTACAATTTCCTCCTACGTTTTAAAAGGTGATTGAAAATGGCCTTAAAATTGAAGAAGCTCTGGTTAAAAGAGGGGTTATTAAACACTACAATGAAAAAAAAACAACACCAACTCCTCAAACCAATACCCAAACAATGACAAACCAAAATTCTGGCAAAAGAATAGAAATACGAGGATCAACGAAACGACAAATGATTTACAAAATGCCATACTAGTTTTCAACTTGACAACATCTACTTCAAATACAAACCAAAACAATGATCAAAATGTCAAGTCAAATGTCATTCAAAACAATGAAATCTCAAAACTGCAAATGTACCAAAAATCATCAAATCGGCATAGGTTCACATTGTTAGGCCAAACATTGGAATTGACAATGAGGGAACTAGTTGCAAGTGGTATTATCACTACATGGGAAGCACAATTTTGGGATCCAAAAGTCAAACATCTATGGTGGAATGATGTGGGTTATTGCAACTTCCACAACAATAAAGGCCACAAGACTAATGACTGCATGGAGTTAAAGCACACATCTCAAGATCTGATAGACAATAACAAGGTATATGTAGAGGGACACCAAAACAACAATGATCATACAGCCTTCAAGGACCCTTTACCAAATTATGACAAAGGAGCATCATCTTCTACAAACAATAAAGGTAAAAATGTCAATCACATTTACGATACCATAATCCTTT
Source organism: Sequoiadendron giganteum (assembly GCA_007115665.2). Classification (NCBI taxonomy): domain Eukaryota; kingdom Viridiplantae; phylum Streptophyta; class Pinopsida; order Cupressales; family Cupressaceae; genus Sequoiadendron; species Sequoiadendron giganteum. Next base: position 357,611,490 of record CM021103.1, read on the forward strand.
TTCTTACCGAAGTAGAAAATGATGTCACTAGTCATCACATGGACAACACCAAAAATAACAACATTTTATCACTAGATCTAATACCGAGCATACAAGTCTTTGAAAATCAAGTAACTGTTTTAAAAATTAGAGAAAGACAAGACTATCAACTAGTTAATGTAATGACAAGGGGGAAATCCAAGGTAGTTTTAAAGGGAGTTGCGCCTAAAAACACAACTCCACCTCCATCTCAATACAACATTGTCGATCAGCTTCAAAAAATTCCAGTGCAAATATCAATATTGGAACTCCTTAAACTATCACCATCACATAAGGTAGTTCTAGAACAAGCACTAGTTGCCACCACGGTACCTAATAATCTAGATGTTTGCCAATTCCAGGCTATGGTGGGACATTTGACTACACCACATTGTCTATCATTCTCTAAACAAGATGATGTGTTGCTTAACCATCCCCATAACACCACCCTCCATATTGAAGTTTTGATCCACAATCATCATGACAAAAGGGTCCTAATAGATGGGGGAGATGGTTTGAACATTTGCACTCTAAAGTTAATCCATGCACTAGGGTATTTAGATAATGCTATTTATGCCTGAAGGAAAATAACAATAAAGGAATATGATGAGGAAGAGAGATCTTCTAAGGGATTGATTGTGTTACCAATTCAAGTGGGACCGATGATGAAAAACATAGCATGCCAAGTACCGGAAAAAGAGTTAACTTACAATATACTCTTCGGATGCCCGTGGATCCACGAAATGCAAGCAATACCTTCCACCTATCACCAATGCTTAAAATTCCTAGTTAATGGATAGGAGGTGACTATATCAGCAGATTATAACCATCCTCAACATTGTGACACACTTAGAATCTCTCAAGACACCTTTGTGCCTCACAATAGGGAACCATGCAGTTCAAATTCATCAAATGAAGAAAAACGTCCATACATTACATCCAAGTGGGTTGAGAAAAAGGATAAATCAAAAGATGCAAGTCTTGTTGAAACTAAATTAACAAATAATCAAGATCCCCAAAATTCTTTATCACAGAAATTCCAAGAACAGGTCCAACTGACAAACAAGGGAATGGGACAATATTCTATTGGGCAGTCTCTTAATCTTTCACAATTGATTCCATCTCCAAAGACATATGGGAAACCATCAATGATAAAACAACAAACATCACAACCTTCCATAGTTCTAGAGGAAAGATTTGTAAGAGCCGATACTATAGAGGATGAAACAGAAGACAAAGCTATCATCGATTGGTTATACAAAGATGGACAAACATTGACATCAACAAACATCAACATCAACATAGATAAGTATGGCAAAGGGAAGGCTATTTTAGAAAAAATGGGTTATGAAAGACAAGAACCTATTGGAAAAAGGAAAGAAGGCATTGTGGAACCTATTCAACCTCTTACTATTCATTCAAAAGATAAGACAAGATTGGGTTACTCAGAAGAAGAAAAACAAGAAATGACAAAGAAGGCAGTTGAAAGAATCCTTCAGGTAAGAGGTAGCTCTAAAACAGATTCTAATGAATATGAATGGGATCTATGTTTTGAGATATCTTACACAAATATCCAAATTGATGTCATAAAAAAATATGCACCTACACATCAGGAGGGATAGAGCTCAGGGTCTAGATCATTTGTATTAGGATCACAAAATATCGATGACTCAAGTGAGGACGAACAAACATCGAGTGAACTAGATAATCTTGAGGAAGGTGCCATCATTGATCTCGACATCCCTAATAACAACTCTGATAACCTAGCTATCTGAACCCTTGCCTCCATTAACCTGAGTCAATCCGATGACTTCATGCCTTTAGTCCATCCCAAACTTATTGACTAGGAACCTGTTGAACCTATAAATGTACCCATATTTGTAAACGATGATGCCATCATAAATTTCCTATGTTGTGATGAACCTGATACAAGTTCTATCCATAACTCTCATAACAATGCGACTCGGCAGGAGGGTGTAAAATTTCCCAGTTGAAAAAATAAGAACAAGAATAATGGATCTAATGGTGAAAACCATTCTATGGCAGCATTAGATCTTGAAAAATAAAAAATAAAGAATGCATCTGACGGTGAAAACCTCTCTGAGGCACTGAAAGATGAGATATTTGACACTGTTCCGGAGCATTATCATGAACGGTCATTAGTTCTGGTGGAGCCTACACAGTCTATAAACATTGGCATCGAAGAAAGAGCAAATATTTTACATCTGGCGGAATCTATGACAAAGTAAGAAAGACCTGAATTTATCAAATTATTTGAAGAAAGAAGCATTAACTTTTGCTTGGTCATATTCCAATATGCCAGGTTTGGACCCAAATCTTTGAATGCATCATTTTTCTTTGCCTACTGGAATCAAACCTGTAAAACAAAAATTGCAAAAAAATGCGTCCACATATCGCACTAATGGTAAAGGCCTAGCTGAAGAAATTATTAGATGCTGGATTTATTAGGTCTATTGATTATGCCGAATGGATATCTAATATTGTACCTATCTCAAAGCCGAACAATGGTATCAGGATATGTACAAATTTCAAGGACTTGAATAAGGCATGCCCCAAGGATGATTTCCCATTACCTAATATAAACATCATTGTAGACTTAACAACAGGGCATGCCATGTTGTACATAATGGATGGTTTCTTCGGATACAACCAAATTAAGATAGATCGAGAAGATCAAGAGAAAAATGCATTGACATGTCCATGGGGAACCTTTTGTTGGAATGTCATGCCGTTCTGTTTAAAAAATGTAGGGGCAACCTATCAAAGAGCAATGACCACTATCTTTCATGATATGATGCACACATTTAAGGAGGATTACATAGATGATATTTTGGCTAAATATTGTTCTAGGGAAGGACATCTGGATATCTTGAGCAAAATATTCACAAGGCTAGAAAAGTTCAATGTCAAACTAAACCCTAAGAAATGTGTCTTTGGGGTCACATCAGCAAAACTCTTAGGATACATAGTCTTGGAAAAAGGTATTGAAGTAGATCTAGCAAAGGTAAGGGAAATAATGGAAATGCCACCACCCAGAAACATCAGTCAACTCAGGTCACTACAGGGAAGGCTCCAATCAATCAGGAGATTTATCTCCCAGCTGGCAGACAAAAGTAATCCATTCAATCATCTATTACATAAGAATGTTGTATTCAAATGGGATAATGGGTGTGAAACAAATTTTAACCAAATAAAGCAATATCTGATGTCACCACCTATTCTCATGCCGCCTATAGAAGGAAGACCTTTAATACTGTACATTGCAACAACATATATCTCTTTAGGAGCACTATTGGCACAAGAAGATTATGAAGGAAGGGAACAAGCCATTTACTACATCAGCAAAACTTTGAATGGCTATGAAATAAACTATACCTTCATTGAGAAATATTTCTTGGAAGTAGTATTTGCTACCCAATAGTTATGAAATTATATGTTGACTCACACAATCAGGCTCATAGCAAAAATTGAACCATTAAAATATCTAGTCAGTAAGGCTGCTTTAACAGGTAGACTGGCCAAATGGGTCATGCTTTTAAGTGAGTTTGATATTCAATATGTGAAAAGGAGAGCCATCAAAGGTCAAGTAATTGCCAAACAATTAGCTGAGGCTCCTTTACTAGATGATCGACCTATGACAATTGAGTTTCTTGATGCAGACATTTTGCCAGTAACACCCCAACAATGGATACTTTACTTTGATGGATCATATACACAAAGAGGATCTGGAGTGGGGATCTTGTTCATCACACCCCAAGGACACACCATCTCGAAATCTTATAGACTGATGTTCCAATGTACCAATAATGTGGCGGAGTATGAGGCATTAATCATTGGAGTCAAAGTAGCAATTGAATGGAAGATCACAAAATTACAGGTATATGCGGATTCTCAATTAGTCATTTATCAAGTAAATGACAAATATCAGACGAAAGATGAAAAGTTGATGCCCTATAAACAACTAATAGATGATCTCAAACAATTCTTTGTCACTATCAAATTTGAGCGAATTCCAAGGGCAGAAAACAAAGCAACAGATGCTATGGAAACAATTGCTTCTCTTTTGCAATTGCTAGAGAAACGTGGTTGTTATGAGTTTATGGTAGAACAAGTATCTAGTCCTTCTTATAATAGTTCAAAATCTTGTACCATATTCCATTTAGATACCATTGAATCTTCTGTCTATGAGAAAACCTATGCTTACCTAAAAGATAACATCCTCCCTCCCGATCTTTCTAGGAACTAGAAATGCAACTTCATCCACCAATCCGCCCGACATATTTTAATCGCCGACATCCTTTATCATCGAGGTCTAGATGGTACCCTTCTCGGATGTTTAGAACATAATGAATCTGAGACAACCTTACGTGAGGTTCATGAAGGTATTTGTGGCACTCATTCAAGTGGTATAACTCTAGCAAAGAAACTCCTTGTTTGGTGTATTACTGGCCATGTATGGAAAAAGAGTCTTATCAGTTTGTTAAGAAGTGCCCAAAGTGTTAGATTCATAGTAATCTGATCGATGCACCATCTCAAGAATTACATCCATTCACATCAACATGGCCCTTTTGTCAATGGGGACTCGACTTGGTAGGGAAGATAAATCCGTCTTCATCCAATGGAAACAAGTTCATAATCACAACAACATAATACTTTACAAAATGGATAGAAGCAGTTCCTCTTACAACAATCACTGGAAAAGAAATATCATCATTCATATTGAATTAGACAATCTATCGGTATGGTATACCTCAATCTATTATCACTGATAATGGATGACCATTCAAAAATCAGGATGTCCAAGAATTATGCGAGAAATTTCATATCCAACATCATTTCTCAACACCATACTATCCTTAGGGAAATGGCCAAGCTGAGGCCTCTAACAAAACAATTCTGAAAAATACTCAAGAAAACGGTTAATGATGTTGGACGTGATTGGGATGTTCAACTTAATCCTGCACTATGGGCCTACAAAACCAACATCAGAACACTGACAGGAGCTACACCATATGCCTTGGTATATGGATTAGAGGCCATACTACCTATTGAATTAGAGATTCCATCACTCCATGTGTCACCAAAAGGAATCATTTCAGATGAGGATTATAGAGTATCTAGACTTCAAGAACTGGAACTGTTGGAGGAACACCGTCAACAAGCTGTCAATCATCTCACAACATACCAACAAAGAATATCAAGGAGCTACAATCATAGGGTAAAACCTAGAGTCTTTCAGGTTGGCGATTTAGTCCTAAAAGAGAACCCTAGAAATCAGCAAGACATAGAAAAGAAAGGGAAGCTTGAACCTAACTGGCTAGGTCCCTTTGTCATCATATCAGTGTACAGATCAGGAGCCTATCAACTATCAACATCAAAGGGGGATTTGTTTGATGAACCTATCAATAATATCCATGTCAGAAAGTTCTATACTTGAATCACCTAGTACACGGTTGAAAATCCTAAAAATGATTGCCTTGATGAAAACCTGGCAAACATGCGTCTTGGTAATAGAAAATACAAACAAACAAAAAATACAAAAAATGCAAAATAAAAATAAAAATGAGAAGAGAGAAAATAAAAAACAAAAGTGCAATTAAAACATATGGTGAAAACCTATAAACATGCATCGTATGTGATTCTTAACCAACTTTTCCATCTATTTTTGACACATATAATGATCGTTAGTCTCGCCATCATTTTGCATCCATTATCATATCATTTCACATGGTCATGTCTCACTCTAGTGTGGGGGCAACATCTGAATCTCACTAGGGGCAATAAAAACATCAGCTTAGCAAAAAGGGGACAAACAATAGTATGACAAAGAAAACAAAAAATGATTGAAGCGCAACATCAATCACCATCAAAAATGCATCAAACATCCGTATCATATCAGAAAATCCAAAAACAAGTCAAAAAGGTTAGTCTCAAAAAGTCAAAAAAACAAAAGAATGAGTCTGTGTCAGTTGAACTACGTGGTCTCTGCGTGTATAATGTAGGCAAGGCTAAATCTTTGATCAACCCCTGAGGCCCCTAGGATAAGTCTTTAGGTTAGTTTTGATTTCAAAAATCGGAAAAACACAAAAACATCACAAAATCAGGATGGATGATCTAATCTGAATAATGATTAAAACACTCTAAGTGAAAGGTGGATAAGTTGTTTTTATTGATTAATTTCTACCATTTCTTTGGAGTAACTCAATTATGTAATAAACTAGATAAACAAGGAAGAAGAATGGTATTTTTATTATCTGTTGTCTGTACGTTAATCATATAAATGTGTGAATTTTTGGGGGATGTGCTCTACAAATGTATCACCGATGACATTCAAAATTCACACACTAAAATGATTAATCTCTGTCTGTTTATGCAAGAAATTCTTAGGTTATCTTGGTTCAATTATACCTAGATGCTTGTGTTCACTTGCAATATCAAAAATTATGAAAGTAGTACTCAGATCGTCATTGGTCTAACATATACCATTAACGCTTGTACTCACTTTCAACATCTTAAAAAGCTCTATGATGATACCAAGCACAAAAGTACTTTTAAAATGACAATGGTCTGCATATAGTTGCATGATAAAATTAGACTGCATTCATAAAATTCTACATCTGTAGAGTGTTTGTTACACAAAGGATTCAAATTGATGATTATCTTTTCTAGAAATATGATTGAGTAAACTTGACATAAACAAAAATTCATCAAAAACATATAGGTGCATCATCTTTTCATACATCAAAGCATTAAAATATATCCTTTCATCATTCATACATTTAACATCAAATTAGTCTGCATTCATCATATCATGTTTTCCACATCATATAAAGATTCTAAAAATAAATCATATCATTGCATTCATCTCATAAATATGTCATTCATTCACATTCTATTATTGTCATACATTTATCACCGACATGTTCATTACACCATATCATTTATTACATTATTATCATATGCATTTGATCAATTTTATTCATCATTGTCATCCATGAATTACATCATAGAAGTTAGATTTTGTTAAAAACCATCCATGTATATATCATCATACATCCATACATCCATACATCCATACATCCATACATCATACATTTAGAACATCCTACATCCATACATCATATATTCATACATAAGCATTTAAATTAGAACACATACATCATAAACATATTATTCTCATATAGACTGCATTTATAATATCATAATTAGAATCATCACATGGCATAAGTAAATGCATTTCATCATAGAATAATCACATAGCATATAGGACATCCATCATAGAATCAAAATAGAAACATCATAGACCGATAGAAATCAACTGCATATCATATAAATCATATAACATCAATGTCAAGTATACAACGAAGTTTGAAATAGAAGAGATACATCATCAAAACCGGCTGACTCAAAGTGTACATCATGTCTCAAAAAGTATATCACAGTATCTTAAGCAACATCTAGGATCTACTACTTCCAGAAGGTGCAAGCATCACAGGACTAGTACCTCCACCACCACTGGATGGACCGGGATCCCTAGGATCTCTCTGTGGAGGCTGCATCACACCCTTGCTAATTGTCCGGGTATGTGTCCTACTAGATCTAGAAGGGGCATAGCTCACTTTATGCTCAACATGAAATGCATCATGATAATGGCCCCTATAGAACTCTGCCTCTCGGCCAACACAAAGAACCTCCCTCATATAATCAGCAACAGATGTACCAGCGGCTATCCTCTACAAGGTCTCAACGGTCCCCTATGCCCGATTGATGATCTTCCTAGCACTATCTCTCTTCACTGTCAGCGTGGCAACTTGTGTCTGAACAAATGCCAACTATCCTTGAACCTATGCTAAAGCCTATGCATGAGCCTGTGCCTAGGTCTGTAACTATGTCTGTGTCTACACAAGTAAACCCTGTGCATGAACAAGCTAACCCTGCAGAGTTTGTATCTGCACCTGTAGGCTGGAAATCTACGGTTGCTGACCTAAAGAAGGTATCTCCACTACTCGCCTCTTATGAGGCTTACTCGAAGATGGACCTGCGCTACCTGCCCCAATCCCTCTGCCACCGCCATCACCATCATCTCCATCATCACTACTACTTTCCTCACTGCTGCTCCCATCACTGCCACTCATCTCACTATCCTCCTCACTATCCTCCTCACCCTCAATGTCTACAACTGGATCCTCTACAACATCCTCCTCAATAGGTAATGGCACTGGCTCATCCGGAATGGTAATCCGAGGACATGGATGTAATGCCAAAAATTGGGCATACTCTACAGTCACTGGTGCCTTTGCAATATCTCGATGCATATTCAAAGCTGATGGTTGTAGATCATGATATCCCTCCACTAAGGTATCATATGATAGGCACGGCCCCCAATCTGTTGTATCACTCCATTGTCAGGCATAATATGCAACCCCTTGAGGCATGCACTGAATAATACAATACTGTTTGTAGACCCATCGCAATAAAAATCTCTCTAGTAAAAAGTGGGTCCTTCCAATCAAATACATAGAATCACATAAATAACCGAGCACTACATCCTCCTCCTCCCATTGCTCACAATCCAGATATGGGCGCCATGTGACAACCTCTAAGTCATCCAATACGCACCTCCAGTGCTCCAATTAACCCATCCTAGACTGGGTAAGTCGACCTCTATATCAGAAAACATTAGGCTTGCCAACTATTCTATCTCGTACTGGCAGTGGTCATGTGATGGAAAAATGCTCCCATGCCCAAACCTGTAGCAAAGTGACTCCCACTGATAGGCTGCGTCCCGTCAAATAGACCACTAAATGTAAATCATGATAAAGATGTGCCAGCATGCACATCCACCATGCGTATCTGGTCCCATTCATGACCATGCTCTCAAGATTGTGGCCCCAACCAACAGAGAATCCCTTTGACCTACGATTAGGACAAAGGAACCCTCCAATGAATCCAACAAGCACTATCGGTAAAGTAGCATAGGCGTCAGCCATCATCCACAACCGAACACACAATCCTGCAATATGATTATCTTGAAAAACTCTATGGAGTGCATCTCTCCCACCTACCTCATGTGAATCATAAGCTACAATCTCCCCCATAAATGGTATCCTTTATATCTGCCATACATCCTCTGGGGTGACTGGTATCTCACTAGTAGGTAGGTGGAAGGTATTATGGTCACTGTGCCACCGCTCGGCTAATGCTGTGAGGAAACCCCGATTAATCCTAATCTGGGGCATGTCAAGGAGAGAGAAAATACCACATCGAGAGATAATCTGAATCTCATCAGGTGTCAACTGCGGAATCAAATCAAAAGTCCAGGGAAATCACTCTCACATTTGGAGGTTACCCAAATGCTCCTATCATCATAAAAGGTTTAGAAATCAGTGCACTATGTCAAATATCACAAGTCATTCTACTATCCAATCCAATCAACTTTTGGTATGAATTTTCGATCAAAGTTCATGAACAAACATCATCTAACCTCACCTATCATGAGGTTCATCACAAATGGAATCATACCTCACCTATCATGAGGATCATCACCAATGAGATTATTTCTCACCTATCATGAGAATAAATCTTATCTATCATCAGGGTATTTGGATTATCAAATCATACCAAACCAAAGAATGGACACGATTGAAATCAACAAAATCAAGTTTAAATGTGTCAATTTTGCAAATCTGACTTGGATGCGCTAAAATAGGCATCCAAAGCGCTAAAACATTAAAAGCGCCATTTCATCACTTGGATGCGCTAAAACAAGCAACCAAGGCACTGACAAACTAGAGGCACTATTTCAGCACTTGAAAGCGCTAAAATAGGCAACCAAGACGCTAAAGTACTCAAAGCGCTATTTAATCATACAGATGCACTATAACAGTCTATCAAAGCACCACTTTACTCAAGGCACTATTTCAGAAGGTCAAAGTGCCGAAATAATATCTCAAGTGCTAAAACCTTCTAAGCACTATTATCAACCATCAAAGCGCTAATCTATCCTATCGACGCACTAATTTTTCAAAGAGCTAAACTATCCTACGGAAGCGCTAAATTTTTTAATGAAAGCGCTAATTCCTAAACATGCTAAAATAGATCCTAGGAGCACTACACCAGAGTGCAAAGTTCTAAAGCGCAAACTTGACTAAAACATATAGCATCATATCATTGCAGTCAACATCATTCCGTTCTTTAGATTGTCATTTTAACAGTCGTAGTGTTTTACTAAATCTGAGAGCACTGTAGCTTAATAAATCTTTAAAGATAGGAAACAATGAGACGCTTTTAGTAGATTCTTTCCTTAGAATGGTTTATTTGTTGAATCTTTGATACAATGTTTCATTAAGAAGTGTATTTACTCTTGTTTAATTATTCACACTTATAGGAACTGTAAGTATGAAATAAGTAAAATAGTAAAATAACTAACAACACTTCTTAATAAAACATTATATCAAGAGAATCAACATAAATTAATCTAATTAAAACAATGAAACTCCTAAAAGTGTCATATTGCTCTGTATCTCCAAAAATTTATTAAATCACAGGGCTCCTAGATTTGGTAAGCATTGTGACTATTAAAATGCCTATCTAGAGAATGAGATGCTGCTAAAATGTAAAAATCTAATCCTATATGATGATGGTTAAATGATATTGATGCTACCGTAATCTAAATTGACATGAAACTGATAAAAGAAACTACAACAAAACTAGGATGCAACTAAACGATTCTATATTATGAAGCTATGATAATGCTATTGCTGAACGCTTTGATGATTGCTAAATAATATGCTTGATTGCTTAATTGATATTCTTGTAGAGTAAGTTTGCACAAAGTTGGGTCCTTTTCCTGTAGAATGGGGTTGTATTTATAGATTCCTGACAACATATTTGTGAAGGGGAAGCAAAGCAAAGGTCTGGATTCAATCTCGAGGATTCAATGGTGAAGGATGAAGGATTCTGAGCTGATTATAGAGATTGTTCCTCCCTACAAAAATACATGACCAGATAATTGGAAGAATCGATAGAAGAAGATGGAGTTGCTTGCAAATTTGTCTTCAATTTGTCTCCAAATTTTCTCGTGAAGGTTGAGATGAATTAAATTAGACATATCATATCTAATTTGGTAGGTGAATATGATTAGCTGTAGAATGTATTTCAATTGAATATTTAGATTTATTCAATTTAGGAAAGAAGATATTTAATTTAATAAAAAAAACTTTAGAAGTCTATGTTTATTAAATAAATATGGAAGAAATATGATAATTGATAGAAGAATTTAATAAAACAAAGTATTAAATTTTCCTATTTAATTAAGAAGAAATAATATAATAGAGATTGAAGAATTAAAGGTTAATTAATATAAATAAATATTTCTATTTATTTAATAGTCGAAGAATTAAAGGTTAATTAATCAAATAAATCGTATTTAATTAATAAGATTATCCAGACCATTTTTAGGTGTATACATTTTGCCCCTCTTTGAAGTGATGTGTTTACGCATTGCTTCAATTTTTTTTTTATTGCTGCTAGTATTGATGAAAATTTTCCAGTTATGCCCTAGATGTTGATTTTGCTGTGATGATGGATATATGCCCCCATCGAGAGATAAATTGATGAATTTTCTTTTTTTTTGATGATCTCGGTTTTTTATGATTTTTCATGAATTTCTGATGATTTGATAAAGATTTGATGATGGAATAATTTATCTCTCGACAAATAGTTATGAAAATGCCCCTGTGATGAAGTATGAATTAATCCTTTAGTAAATAAAATAAATAAATCCCACCAAAATCCATTTAATTAACCTATTAAAAAGCTAAAAAGGGTGATTTTGAATCCATTTGTGCATGTTGAGTTTTCAAAATCTGAGAGAGAGTGAATTTGAGCTTTGTGGAGCAAAATGCCAATCCCTTACCACAATCACCATTTCGAGCATGTGCGTCAACACAATTGCCCGGTCGCCTACGGACCTCCAGTACACACCCGTGAACCTCCTCGTTTTTCATGTTTTTCGATTTTCATGCATTTAATTCAATTTTCAAAATTTTGAATTCTTTTAGCGCATAAGTAGCCCAAAGTAGCACTTTTGATTTATGTTTTAGCGTGTTCATGAAATTAGCACATAGGTTATCTATTTTAGCGCATAGATAGGATGAAATAGCACATCTCCATTTTTAGCACTTAGGTCAGATTATTTAGTGCATTGACATCCTAAATTAGCACGTAGACTGATGTGGCACATCAGACGCTTGTTTTAGCGCATAGGTCCAATGAAATGGCACATCCATTAATTTAGCGCATTGACCACCTGTTTTAGTGTTTTGACCTACTCAAATGGCGCATGGAATGTTCTAGCACATCAAAACACCATTTTGGCACATCTAAGTCAGAATGTTGTATTTTATCAATTTTGTCCTTGTTTTTCTTGAATTTTGATCGTGTTAGCCATTGGTTTGATATGATTAATGATCTTCGTAGAGTAGATGATGTTTAACCTCATGATAGGCGAGGTTGATGATTAATGATGACAATTAACCTCATGATAGGCGAGGAATAATTATAGTTTGATTGAAAACCTCATGATAGGCGAGGTTGATTTGATTTAATTGACCTCTTAATAGGTGAGATACAATTTTTAAGATTGATAATTGACCTCATGGTAGGCGAGGTTGATGGATGTTTGCTCATGAGATGTGATCAAAGTCTCACTAGAGCTATTTAGATTTGATAGGCTGATTGATGTTTGATGAATTGACATAGATTTCTAACTTTCGACATTTTTGTGATGTTAGGAGGCATTGGCGAACCTCCAGGTTTGTGAGCGGTTTCCTAGGAATTTTGATTTGATACCGCAACTAGTATAGCTTGAGATAGCTATGATTACACATTGTGGTTTGACATATCTCTTATATATGCCCCATATTAGGATTAATCGGGGTCTCTTGACAACCCTAACAGAGAGGTGGCATAGCGAGCATAATACCTTCCACCTACCTACTGGTGAGATGACCATCACTCCTGAGGATGTATGGCAGATTTTGAGGATTCTTGTTGTTGATGACCTTGTGTTATATGATTCTATAGAGCAGGGAGGGAGTGATGCTCTTTGTAGAGTATTTCAGGATGATCATAATTGTGGGTATGAGATTCCATGGCATGAGATGGTTGATGCTTATGCTACCCTACCCTCAATTTTTGCTGGTTTGTTTGGAGGGTTCCTTTGTCCTGATCATAGGTCAAAGGGAATTTCTGTTGGTTGGGGTCATGCATTAGAGAGTATGATTGTGAATGGTACCACCTATGCATGAGGCATGTGTATGCTTGCCAATCTTTATCATGATTTACATTCGACTGTCTACCTCTGATGTCGTAGTTTAGCGACAGGGGTTACTCTATTACAGGTGTGGGCGTGAGAACATATAGCTATTACACGTCCAGTGATGGTGAGACAATGAATAACCATGAGATCATATGTGCACATTTATCCAGGTCATCTTACTTAGCCTAGACTGGGTAAGTTAGAGCATTGGAGGAGAGCGTTGGACGATGTTGAGGTTGTCACATGGTGGCCTTATCTCAATTGTGAGCACTGGGATGATAATGATATTCATATGCCATATCTCGCTCAGTCATTTCTATTGATTTGTCAGACTCATTGGGTTTTGGAGAGATTTCTACTGAGGAGAGTGCTTAGGCAGTATGGTATCGTCCAGGGCATGCCCCAGGGTGTTGCTCATTATGGTCAGCGACAGATAGATGTTGCAGATTGGGGACCCTGTCTCTCATATGATGTCACCATTCAGGAGTACCGGGCTCTACAACCTTTCTTTTGGGACATTCATCCAGCTATTAGCGAGGCTCTTGTCACAATAGATTATGCAAAGTATCTGATTTTACATCCCTTTCCATGGATTACTATTCCTGATGAGCTAGTGCCCTTATCATTGGAGGAGGAGGATAGTGATGACGATGAGGGAGATGATGACGGGGGTGATGATGGTGGAGGAGGTGATGATGGAGGAGGTGGTGGTGGGGATGATGATGGAGATGAGAGTGGTGGAGATGATGATAGTGACATAGATGATGATAATGGTGGTGAGTTAGGTGGAGATGTAGATGTGCAAGAGTTTATGGTGCCTTGTAAGAGGCGATCACTGGTAGCACCTTTTGAGCAATGTGTGCATATTGGGGTACCATCACAACATCAAAAGACTTAGATTGCGAGTTTATAGGTGTAGGTACAAACCTTATAGGGGCAGTTGGTACATACTCAAGGTTTTTTAGCACATACTCAAACTCAGATATAGACACAGGCCTAGGCTCATGCATAGGCTCTTGTGTAGGTACAGGGACAGTTGGAAGTTGCTCAAGCATAGATTTCCTCATTGAAAACAGAGTGAGATGCAACTAGACAGGTTGTAAAGCAGGCACAGACTACCGTAGATAGATTACAGAGATTAGCCGATGGTACCACTATGGGTGATTATATGAGAGAGGTTCTCCATGTGGGCAAAGAGGCAGAGTTTTACTGGGGCTGATACCATGATGCAGTCCTCTCTGAGCAGAGAGTTATTTACGCGCAGTCTCGATCAGGCAAGAGTCATTCTAGGACTGTTAGCGAAGGTGTGACTCAGCCTCCATGGAGAGGTCTAAGAGATCCTGGTACGTCTGGTGGGGGAGGTACTAGCCCAAAGATGCCTGCACCATCTAGAGGTAGCAGGTCATAGTTTTATGATGTGATCCTATAATATATGAGACATGATGTATACTCTAGTATTTTGATTCACAACCATTTTTGATGTTATATCTCCTTTTATTTTAGACATCATTGTATACTTGACATTATGTTTTTGAGATCTATATGATATGTGATGGATTGATCGATCTATATGTGTTCTATATGGTTTTATGATGGATTCATTTAATTACCCTATTCTATATGTTATGTGATGATCTACATGATATGTTATGAATGCATTTAATGATCATGTGATATGCTATGATTTATGATGTTGAATGTATGCATGATGTGAATAATGATGATGTATGGGTGCATGATGTATGTAGTTATTTTACATGGATCGATAGATGTATGATGATTTGTATATCTAATTTACATGATAATGTAACCATCTGCATGATTACAAATGCGGTGTTTCAATGATAGATGAATAATGCAGATATATGATATGATAAATGGATGAATGAAAGATGATAATAATGGTTATTTTAATGTATTCTTATGATATGATAAAGGGATGAATGAAAGTGCAACTAATTTAGAGATTTGTTTTTGATATTTTTTATCATGCAACTTTATGATGTGATGATTTGAAAAATATGATATTCAATGCAAAATATACAATGGAATGTGTGAATGATGAAATGCTATAATAATGTTCTCTAATGTATGCAATGGAAATGATTATGTAGCTATATGATAATGATAATGTTTTTGTTAATGTCAAGTATACTCAATCTTTTAATAAGGAAATTAACAACTTTTATGAATTGGTTACCCATCTTTGGAACAAAATACTCTGCAATGCAAAGCTATCATGGATGCAACCTAATGTAATCATGAAAAAGTACATATGCAAAAATTGTCACCTTAGCAGTCATTTTATCATGCTTTTTATCATTATTGAGCCTTTAAAATGTTGAAAGTGAGTACAAGCATCGATGGTATGAGTTAGACCATGATGACCTGAGTACTACTTTCATGATTTTTTGATATTCCAAGTGAACACAAGAATCTAGGTATAATTAAACTGAGATGACCTGAGAATTTCTCACATAAACAGACAAGAATTGAATAATTATACTATGTAAATTCAGAATGTCATCAATGATACTTTGTAAAGCACATCTCACGACAATTCACACAATAAATGATCAATTCACATACATCAGACAAAGAAAATACCATTATCCTTCCTAGCTTCTCTAGTTCAATACATCATCGAGTTGCTCCAAAGAAATGATAATAATAATCAAAGTACAACATGTTGAATATTCAAGCATATAGCAATAAAATCATAATTTGAAAGAAACATCATCCCCCTAAATTTTGTCTTGATTTGATTTTGATTTTAACTATTTGATATGGGTGGCTGATTTCCTGAAATGTTCAGATGTTTAATGTATGTTCAACATTGCGTTCCACTATGATCATTGTGTTTGTCATTTTTGTCATACTGTTGTTTGCCTATTTGTTTAAGCTCATTTTTATTTCCCCTAGTGAGTGTAGGATTTTTTCCCGAAGCTAGGGTGAGACATGACCACATTTGTTATGATATGATATTAAATGTAAATGATGGAAAAAGTGAACGACCATGACATGCCTCTAATAGATGGAATTGCTGGTTTAAATCACAAGTAGTGCCTATTTCTAGGTTTTCACCACATGTTTTTATTACACTTTTTCAAACTATGATTTTTTTTTCATTTTTTCATTTTCTATTTTTTTTGTATTTTGCAATTTTCTGTTACCAAGATGCCTGTTTGCCAGGTTTTCATCAAGGTAACTATTTCTTTAGGACTTGAACCATGCACTAGGTGATTTAGGTGTAGAAATTTCTGAGATGGATACTATTGATAGGTTCATCAAACAGATCCCCTTCAGGTGTTGATAGTTGATAGGCTCCCGATCCATACACTGATATGATGACAAAGGGACCTAGCAAGTTAGGTTCAAATTTTTCTTTCTTTTCTCTGTCTTGCTGATTTCTAGGGTTTTCCTTTAGGACCAAGTCACCAACCTGAAAGACTCTAGGCTTTACCTTGTGATTTTATCTTTTGGACATTTTTTGTTGGTATGCCTTCAAATTATTGACAGCTTGTTGATGACGTTCATCCAGCAATTCTAGTTCTTGTAGTCTAGACACTCTATAATCCTCGTCTAAAATAATTCCCTTCAGTGACACCCATAGTGATGGAATCTCCACCTCAATAGGTAGGATGGTCTTTGATCCATATACCAAGGCATATGGTGTAGCTCATGTAGGTGTTTTGATGCTAGTTCGATATGCCCATAGAGCAGGGTTTAGTTGACTGTGCCAATCATGTCCAACATCATTGACCGTTTTCTTTAGAATTTTTAGAAATATTTTGTTGGAGGCATCTGCTTGGCCATTTCCCTGAGGATAGTATGGTGTTGAAAAATGATGTTGGATGTGAAACTTTTCACATAGTTCCTGGACATCCTAATTTTTAAAAGGTCTACCATTATCTGTGACAATGGACTGAGGTATGCCATATCGACAAATGAGGTAATTCAATATGAAAGAATAAATTTGCTTTCTAGTGATTGTTGTTAAAAGAACCACTTCTATCCACTTTGTAAAGTATTCTGTTGTTGTGATTATGAACTTGTGTCCCTTGGATGAAGACAAATTAATCTTTCCTACTAAGTCCAATCCCCACTGCCAAAAAGGCCATTTTGAAGTGAATGGTTGCAATTCTTGTGTTGTTGCGTGGATTAGGTTACCATGTATTTGGCACTTCTGACACTTCTTAACAAACTGATAAGACTCCTTCTCCATATTCGACCAGTAATACCCCAAACGAAGGAGTTTCTTGGCTAGAGTTAGTCCGCTTGAATGAGTTCAACAAATACCTTCATGGACCTCACATAAGGCTATCTCAAATTCATTATGTTCTAGACACTGGAGAAGAGTACCATCTAGACCTCTATGATAAAGTATGTCGGCAATTAAGGTATGTCGTGAGGCTTGGCAGATGAAGTTGCATTTTTTATTTCTGGAAAGATTGGGAGGAAGGGTATTGCCTTTTAGATAAGCATAGGTCTTTCCATAGATTGAGGATTCAACACCATCTAATTGGCATATGGTTTGAGATTCAGGATTATCAAAAGCAGGGTTAGACACTTGTTCTACCATAAACTCATAGCGACAATGTTTTCTGGCAACTGCTGTTGGAGTGAAAATACACTGAGGGGGGTGGGGGTGAATCAGTGTTAATAACTTCTTTTACAAATTTAACTAAAACTGAAAAGAACCATACATATGTTCTCATTTATCAATGATAGAATCATTCATGTATTTGAATGCAATCACATAAACTGAAATGAGAGTAGTGTAACATTGCATTTTAAAACAGTAAAGCATTGAACCAAATGAATCACATAAAATCAAATAGACACAAGATATGCCGAGTGGAAAACCCTTCTGGGGTAGAAAAACCACTCCTGAACCTACTACCTTTTTTAGGTTTTCATTTCAATAATTATTTTGACAAAGCCTCAATGGCTGATTTCTGAGCACCGACTCAAGGAGCACCAACCCCTCTATTTTAGAGACACCAATCTCAAGGAGCACCAACCCCTTTTCTATTTTTCAATAGAAAATACAATAATAAAAAGGATCTCTCTGTTTCTCTTATTTCTGTCAAGTGCCTCTTGATAGACAATGCATAGAATTCTGAAGAGTCAAGAATGACTCTTCAAAATTCCATTCATTATCAAATCTTGATACAGCTTGAGGAAAATAATATAGTTACAGTGTCAATAAAACTTCTCATCAAACTGCATTACATTGATATGACATTTCTTTCTTTTTCTCACTCTCTCTTTTTCAATCTTTCATGATATAGAATACAGAATAGACAACACATTGTGTTTTCCAAATTTTCAGCATAAAAGAATAATTACCCTTACTCCCTTGCATGAAAGAACTACCCTCTTTTTTTTTAGGTTTTTCTGTAATGATCAAACCCTAATCTCTCTATTTTCAACCATTTTGTTTTTACATCATTACATTCTAGGAAGTATATCAACTGTTTCTTGTTTTTCCACTTTTGAGGAATTGTACAAAGATAGTTTTCAGGTTACAATTACTACTGTCAATCAACAGTTTCAGAATATACCATGTCCCTCAGAGATAGATCATTTCTTTCTGACAAGAATAGAACAACAGTTCCAAAAATAGAGGTGTAACTAAACTTTTCTTCACAAGCAGCCTGCACATGCAGTGCTTACCCAAAACAGTAAGAACACATCTTTTAAAATCAAGAATAATATCCATTTTACCCTGGCAGTAACAACAATGCAACTAAAAAGAAGTAATAATGCATATAATAGAAGTTACTAATGAATCCAGGTAATAAACTGAAGAATTTTGAAGCATTCAAGCTGACCCACAAACTCAAAAACTCATTTCACAAAAAATGATAAGATAACCTTTAGAAAATGCAACCAAGAACTGTTATAAATGAACCCAAGTGATAAACTGAAGAGATTCGAGGATATTATGATTTTCTCACAACTATAAATCATAGACCCTTTTAAAACTGTCATGATGATCTTTAAAAGAATTACAGACACGTTTTTAAAATAAACATTTCAGAATTTTCTCTTCAAAGGAATAGACATTTTTCATTTTTCATTTTGCATAAGAGAGAAAGACTTAGCTCATAATAAACTTGAATGTAAAGTAACGGATCTGCAAACCAGACTAAGAATGAATACTTGACAAAAATAATGAGGTTGTTCTCACGAGGAGTTTACTAGTCCTGCAGAGGAAGAAACGACCACAATACCTTCCAATCTCGCCCCATCACCAGACGACGGGAAGAAGACACACCAAATGACCATAGTAATGGTCTTCTCACCTCCCCTATATGCTTTCCAAGATCAAAATGCCAGTGAGAGTAGAGAAATGGCTGTGGACAAGATTCCATGGTGGCGGCCAGCGAAGGGGTTCCAAAAATGTGAATAGAGAGAATGCAATGTTTTGACCTAAACTTCCAAACCAAACAATTGTAATCCTTTGCAAAATGAGATAGAATTTGGAGTCTAAAAGGACAAACATAATGATTCAAAAGAAAACTCATAATAATATTTGAAATCTGTGGCTAAAGCAATCCAAAGTCATGCTGACCAACACATTGCCTAAATAAAAGACAAAGCATGTGTAATGCCAATTCAATAATGACAAGCATTATTTCATGTGAAGGGTCAAATACATAAGTCTTAATGTTACCAAGTAGCCAAGGAAAAGTCACTTCCAATGTGACAAGTTTTAAATCATCATAACCTTACCTGCTGTCGGCCTAGTGCAAACAAAGTTGATGAATTTAGTAAACAAAAAGCTAAAGATGTTGGTGATAACCAATAGCCATTTAAATGGCTTATAATCTAATCACTAAAGAAAGGCCGATATGAGTTATTTTTAAAGATTAACTATAAGTCCTTGAAGTCTGATTCATGTGACTTCATTTGCCACTTGAAACCATAGGAGCTCGATTTCCTTAATAAAGCATATCTTTGCTAAGTGACACAAAACACCAATGCCTTTAAAAAGATCTAGTAACAAAGCCATGTCAAATATAAAGATCTTGATGATTACCAAAGACAAACACAATATGTCCCCTTGTGTATGATTTAACACTAAAGTGAAACCCAGAGAATTCCATGTAAACTAACATGATGCAAGTGTTCACTTTTGAATGTATGCTAACAAATCATAAAGAACCACTTTGAACCCATATCACCAAGTGTCATTCACTTTACATAAACCGGTTTCTATCACCTATGAATGCAAAAGTGAAACTTGTATGTCAATGACATAAAATGTAAAACCTCAAAAACACTTTGCAGATATACAAATGCCAAAAACAATGTCAATTTGTAATGTGTATACCTCGATGGGAGAAGCTTTAAGAATACCTTAATGATATCACTTGAAACAACCTTCAACCCTTTAGACATAACCAAGATTTCTTCACATGGAACCAAATAATTAGTACATCCAAAAAGATAACATCATAATGCTGAAGAAGTATGCCAATCAAATGTTGAAACTATGAAATGCCAAGGCACCAACCCAAGGAAATTTTGACATCAAGGATAAATGCCACTAGAGAAGTCAACAAATGCAAGAGAGAAGCAATTGTCACCATAGCATCTGCAAACTTTTTTTCTGCTCTTGGAATCTGTTCAAACTTGATATCCACAAAGTACTTTTTGAGATCATCATCAACTTCTTATATGGCATCAAATTCTCATCTTTCATATGATATTCATCATTTACTTGATAAATGACTAGTTATGAATCTCCATATACTTGTAGCTCTATGATCTTCCATTCAATTGCTATCTTAATGCCAATGATTAGTGCCTCATACTCAGCTACATTATTGGTACATGGAAACATGAGTCTATAGGACCTTGGGATGGTGTGTCCTTGAGGTGTAACAAACAAGATTCCTACACTAGACCCCAGTTGTATGTATGACCCATCAAAATATAGCCTCCATTGTTGTGTTGTCATAGGTAGAATGTCTGCATCAGGAAAATCAATTGTCATAGGATGATCATCGGTTAATGGAGCTTCGACTAACTGATCAGAAATAACTTGACCTCTAATGGCTCTCCTATCCACATACTAGATATCAAACTCACTTAACATTATGACCCACTTGGCTAGTCTCCCTGTTAAAGCAACTTTGCAGAGTAGATATTTTAATGGACCAATTTTTTCTACGAGCTAACTATGTGAGTCAACATGTAATGTCTCAATTGTAGGGTAGAAAATACCATTGCCAAGCATGCTTTCTCGATGAAGGTGTAATTTATTTCATAGCCATTCAAATTCCTACTGATATAGTAAATAACTTGTTCCTTTCCTGTAGGATCTTCCTATGCTAATAGTGCCCCCAAAGAAATCTCTATTGTTGCAATGTATGATAATAAGGGCCTATCTTCTGTAGGTGGCATGAGTATGGGGGTGACATCAAATATTATTTAATTTTATTGAAAGTTGTTTCACACCCCTGATCCCATTTGAACAAGACATTTTTATGTAACAAGTGGTTAAATGGATGACTTTTGTCTACTAATTGGGATATAAACCTCCTGATTGATTGTAGCATGCCTTGTAGAGATCTTAGCTGACTGATATTCTTTGGTTGTGAAATTTCCATTATAGCCTTGACCTTGGCAGGGTCCACTTTGATACCCTTTTCTGAAACTATGTATCCTAGGAGTTTAGCTGATGTAACACCAAAGATACATTTCTTAGGATTTAATCTAACATTGAACTTCTCGAGCTTGGTAAAGATCTTGTCCAAGATTTCTAGATGTCCTTATCTGGTATATGACTTTTCTAAGATATCATCCATGTAATCCTCCATAAATGTATGCATCATGTCATGGAAGATGGTTGTCATTGCTCGTTGATATGTGGCCCCTACATTTTTCAATCCAAAGGGCATGACATTCCAACAAAAAATTCCCCATGGAAATGTGAATGTTGTTTTCCCCTAATCATCTGGTGCTATCTTGATTTGATTGTAACCCGATAAACCATCCATTATTGATAACATGTCATGTCCTGCTATTAAGTCCACAATGATATCAATGTTTGGTAAAGGAAAGTCATCCTTCGAGCATGCCTTGTTGAGATCTCTGAAGTCAGTACATATTCTGATACTATTATCTAGTTTAGATATAGGTACAATATTAGATATCCACTTTGCATAATCAATAGACCTAATGAATCCTGCATCTAGCAACTTTTTGAACTCAGCCTTTACCATGATGACAATATGGGGATGCATTTTCCCTAGTTTTTGTTTCACACGTTTTATCCCAGATGGTAGAGATACATGATGCATTAGGAGATTTGGATCTAAACTTGGCATCATAGAGTATGACCAAGCAAAGTTAATGCTTCTGTCCTCAAAGAACTTGACAAATTTTGGCTTTTCTTGTTCTATCATAGATGTTGCCAGATGTAAAGTCTTTTCTTTTTCTGTTGTGCCAATATTTATAGATTGTGTAGGCTCCACCAGCATTGATGATCTTTCATGATAATGCTCTGTAAGAGTGTCAAATCCCCCATCTTTCAACACCGTAGAGAGGTTTTCACCATCAGATGCGTTCTTTATTTTTACTTTTTCGAGATCTAATGATGCCATTAAATGGTTTTCACCATTAGATCCATTATTCTTGTTTTCAATTTTGCAATTGGAGGATTTGACACCCTCCTGACTAATCATGTCATTATGAGATTCATGATTAGAACTTGTGTCAGGTTCGTCACAACAAAGGAAATTTACAATAGCATCATCATTCACAAAAATGGGTACATCAATAGGTTCAGTTGGTTCCCAGTCGATAAGTTCGGGATGCATTAGGGAGAAAAATTCATTAGATTGGCTAAGGTCAACGAAAGTGAGGGTTCCAATAGTAAAGTTATCAGTGGTAATGTCATAGTCTAGGATATTACTCTCCTCTAAGTCATCTAGCTCACTTGATGTCTGTCCATCCTCACTTGAGTCATCAATATTTTGTGATTCAAATACAAGTGGTCTAGTCCCTAAGCTTTGTCCCTCCTCGTGTGTAGGTGTATACTCTTTTATGACATTAATTTGTATGTCTGTGTATGAAACGCTAGATAAAAGGTCCCACTCATACTCATTAGAATCTACTTCAAAACTATCTCTCATTTGAAGGATTCTTTCAACAGCTTTATGAGTCATTTCTTGTTTTGTTTCCTTTGTATAACCCAATCCTGTTTTGTCCTTTGGGTGAAGTGTGAGAGGTTGAATGGGTTCAATGATACCTTCCTTTATTTTTCCAATAGGACCTTGGCCTTCATACCCTATTTTATTTAAGATAGATTTTCCCTTTCCATATAGATCTATCTTTATACTAACATTCGCTGATGTTGATGCTTCTTCATCTTTGTATAGCTATCTAAGGATGGCCTTGTCTTCTGATTCATATTCTAGAGTAACTGCTTTTACAAATATTTCATCTAGAATTGTGGTAGGTAGTGATGATTGGTGTGTTGTTGTTGATGGCTGCCCATATTATTTTGGAGATGGCAGCAACTATGAAAGACATAGTGATTTCCCAATAGAGTATTCTCCCATGCCTTTGTCAGTTAAATGGACCTTTTCTTGAAATTGTTGTGATAGAGTATTCAAGTAACCTTCATTGTCTGATAAAGTGGAATCAACAACACTTGTGTCTTTTGATTGGCCCTTTTTATCAACCCATTTAGATACAACGTTTAGTTTCTTTTCACCATTTGATGAAGTAGAAGTGCTTGCTTCTCTATTATGGGGCACAAAAGTGTCTTGAGTTGTTTTAAGCGTGTTACAATATTGAGGATTTTTGTAGTCCGCTGATATAGTCACTTCTTGTCCATTGAATATAAATTTTAAACACTGATGATAAGTTGAAGACACTGCTTGCATTTCATGAATCCATGGATGTCCCAAAAGAATATTATAGGTTAGCTCTTTCTCTAGCACTCTGAAAACTATATTCTTCGCAATTGGTCCTACTTGAATATGCAACACAATCAATCCCTTGGTGAATCTCTCTTCTTCATCATAGGATTTTATTGTTATTTTCCTTATGTTATCGATAGCATCATCAGAATAACCTAGTGCACAGATCAATTTTAAAGTGCAAATGTTTAAACCAGCTCCACCATCTATTAGGACACGTTTAACACGGTGTTTATGGATTAAAAATTTGATATGTAGTGCTGCATTGTGTGGATGATTAAGTGATATATTATCTAATTCGAAGAATGATAGAAAATGAGGTGTGGTTAAATGTCCTACCATAGCTTGAAATTGATAGACATCCAAATTATTGGGTACTGTGGTGGCCACAAGCTCTTGTTCAAAAACCTCCTTATGGGATGGTGAGATTTTAAGTAGTTCTAATATTGATATATGTTCTGGTATTTTCTGTAGTTGATCGACAATGTTGTATTGACTTGAAGGGGGATTAGTGGTTTTATATGCAACTCATTTCAATATTACCTTGGATTTCCCCCTTGTTGTTACGTTGACCGGTTGGTAGTCTTGCTTTTCCCTGATTTTTATGACATTGATCTGATTGTTGGATGTGTCTATGTTTGAGATCAGATCTAATGGTATGATGTCATTGGTTCCAATGTTATCAATTTAATTTTCAGCAACAACATCACTCTCAACTGCATAAATACAAAAGATTGTGCCATCATAAACATAGTTTACATTTTTACCTTTACTGTTTGTAGAAGAAGATTCTCCTTTTTTGGTAAAGCATCCTTAAATGCAGTATGATCATTTTTGGTTTGATGTCCTTAAATGAATACCTTTTTATTATCAATCAAATCTTGGACTAGATGTTTTAACTGCATACAGTCATTTGTTTTGTGTCCTTTGTTTTTGTGAAAGTTACAATAGTCTACGTCATTCCACCAAGATGGTTTCACTTTTGGTTCCCAATTTCTTGCTTCAGGTAAGGTGATAAGTCCATTTGTAATAAGTTATCTCATTGTTGATTCTAGTGTCTATCCCAATGGTGTGAATCTTCATCGGTTTGATGATCTTTGATATGATTGTGGTTTAGATTCTCCATTGTTCGAATTGTTGTTTTGATTGACACTTTGGTTGATGTTTTGGTCATTATTTTGATTGGTCTTTGGTGTAGATGCCATCAAATTAAATACTAGTTTCACATTTTGTGTGTTATTTGTTGCATCATTATTTCCAGTATTTCTATTCATTTTCCAAAACTTCGGTTTATCATTGTTGCCATAGTGATTTGAGGAATTTGTATTGTTTGACCCTTCATTGTAATGTTTTATCACCCCTCTTTTTAGGAAAGCTTCTTCGATCTTGAGACCATTTTCAATTACTTTCTCAAATGTGGGAGGACATTCTAGTTCAAGCCTATAGCTCAAGTCTTCAGTTAGGTTGTCAATGAGTAATTCCATCTTTTCTTCTTCAGGTATAGAACGTGGATATCTAGAAAACAACCTTCACCATCATTGCAAAAATGAGAGGAATTATTCCCCTTTCTTTTGTTTCATGTTGTAAAGGTCTTTTATTGTTACCTCATGCTGAATATTATAGGAAAATTGTGATATAAACTTGTTGACTAGTTCTTCAAAAGTTTGAATCCCTGGTTGTAGTTTAGAGAACCATTCCATACATTGACCTCCTAAGCTCCTTGGAAATAACCTCATTAGATAGGTTTCCTCTTGTGCAAATTCTAAACTCATGGTTCTGAATTCCCTCACATGGTCAATTGGATCTGTTTTACCATTATACTTGTCAAATTTCGGGAATTCACAATTTCTAGGAAATGGTATCATGTCCACACTTGGATCAAAAGGATAAGGACACATGTCTTGTAGTGAGTATCTTTTAGTGTTTCCCTTTTGCATATCTTGATGTTGTTGTTGTAAGTTTTGCATTTGATGTGTGAGGGAAACCACTTGATCTATGTTTTGTGTGTTTTCTGTTTCGATTTCAGTTGCTCTAAGTGTCTCTTTTAATCGATTGATATTGAAGTCTTTTGGAAGTTTTGCACCTAGTTCAACTAGCATCAAAAGGTATTTTTCCATATCTTGTTCTAAAAATTTCTCCATAAATTTATGGGAATTTGGATCTTGTTGTGTTGTTTGTATGTCCTATTGGGTTATTTCATTGGTGTCATTTTGGTGGAGTCTCCTCCAAGGATTTTCTTCATCCATTGTGTTTTGTGTTTCAATTTCCTTTTCTCTAACTTTCTGTCTTTGTAACCTTGTCAAAATTGGCATACAAGTGTTTGTTCTTCTCACTAAACTTTGATCTTTTTGGTTTGGATGAGTGTCAAGGTGTTAACTTAAGTCAAATAGAATGATAAATTCTATTGATGGGACTAAGCTAAAAATCTGATTATTTTGTTTTTTTTCTTGATTGTGGGATGACAAAATCCTGATAAAGAAACTTGACGTAATAATCTAGAATTTGTGTGATAGTTTAGACACCTTAAGGTTGCAAGATATTGGTTCAATTTGATAAGTTTTTTACTTGAAATTCCTATCTTTCCAAGTTTAAGACACTATTTAGACTGAGGAAATGTTTTCGCTCTGACAAAAATCCTAGTTTTTGATGTTATCAATTTGATACCAGTTTCAAATAGCTCTTTGTTTTCTTGTTATGTGGATGTGCTATAACATATAGTCAATGCACTAAACCAAACTGTGTATGCACTCAAAGATATGGTGTATGCATTGTCAAACAAGGTGTATACGCTAGAACAGACTGTGGATGTGCTAAGATACTGGTAAATAATGATGAAAAACTGTATAGATGCACTGTAAGATATGACAGATGCGCTAAAACAGTGGTTGTACACGCTAGAACAAACTATAGATGCGCTATACCAAGTGTTCAATGCACTAAGATAAACTATGTATGCGCTAAAAGTCTAGGTGTACGCTCGAAAATAGACTGTGGATGCACTAAATGGGAAGTTATCTAGATGTTCACATTTTTATCTATTTGTTCTGGTTTTTCTTTGCAAGATGATTAATTCCAGGGTATGATTTTCTAACTAGTGGAGACAATGGGTGAGTGTTTTGCTTGTAAATCTCAGATTTTGACAATCTATTGGGATGATTCCTTCAAAATGACTTCACACAATACAACCAGATTATAAACAGTTTGTTTCAGGTTCTAGGTATTAAACATGTAGTGACTGTTCTAGAATCTGGTCCGATTCTTTCATTTTCACAGGTTTTGCACAAAAAAAAATAGTTCAAGCACTTTTCTATCTCAAGAAGGTCACTTAGAATATCACAACCCACAACTTGCAACTATGTTAGCTCACACAACCTTGTCACCCCCTAGAGGGCACCCGTGTTTTTGCCTTTCCCGAGTCTTAGCCAAAGCCGAATCCTCCACTTTTGGCTAGGGTCTCTAATAGTTATATGGTGACTGTCTTGGGGGAAGATTCTTCCCTTCCCTTACACCATGATATAAGAAGTGTTCGGAAACTGACATAGTTGGATTCTACACTAAAGTTCTTAGATAGGGTATCTTTTCAGAGCAACAATTGATAAAATCCCTCAGGAGACCTCCCAATCTTTAGAACAAAGATTTTGGGGATGGTTATCTTGCACACTTTCGTTGAATTGTGGGTTTCCCCAAATTCAATTTTGATTATAGTGGGTTGGAAAACCTGGCTTTGGTTATTCCCACTTAGGTCGTTCTCGTAGGGTGAGTACTTTTTCCCACTACGACAGGCCTTCTAAAGGATTTAATAAAAGCGTAAATAGCAAGTCTAGCATTCTTACCACTTAGTTAAGGGGAGAGCATAGGCCTGTTGCTTTCGAGACACGAAAAATATTGGGTTCAAACTATTTCTTTAATTAATCTAGCTGCACTATTTTAACCAAGGAAAAAGAAAATAAAAGAACTTAAATCCCTGCAAACATCATTAGTTATTTTTGTTTTTTGAGTTTTGTCTTTGACCAGCATATGTTTTCTTGAAACTATCTTTGACAAGCGTATTTCATACCTAAAACACAAAAAACAATGATTAGGCTTGAGATTATTAAAATTCAATAAAATTAATCCTATGTGCCATAACAGTTATTAGATGCACCATAACAGATTTTAGATGTGCCAAAATAGATCTATGTGCTAAAGAAAATGATAGACACGCTAAAATAGTAGGTCTATACGCTAAAAGAAAAACCCCCTGATTGGTAATACATAAAATTTGATGCACCAGAACAATTGGTGAACGTGCTAGAATAATTTGTTGATGCACCAGAACAATTGGTGAACGCACTAGAGTATATGTCGTATGTGCCATAAGATCTCTCGGTCGTGCTAAAACAAACACGTCAGAATCCTGCGAGAACACTTTTCAGAGATAAACATTAAAAATAGGGTTTGGGCCCCATGGTGGGCACCAAAATGTAAGTGTGAAATAAGTAAAATAGTAAAATAACTAACAACACTTCTAAATAAGACATTATATCAAGAGAATCAACATAAATTAATCTAATTAAAACAATGAAACTCCTAAAAGCGTCATATTGCTCTCTATCTCCAAAGATTTATTAAATCACAGGGCTCTCAGATTTGGTAAGCATTGTGACTGTTAAAATGCCTATCCATAGAATGAGATGCTACTAAAATGCAAAAATCTAATCCTATATGATGATGGTTAAATGATATTGATGCTACTGTAATCTAAATTGACATGAAACTGATAAAAGAAACTACAACAAAACTAGGATGCAACTAAATGATTCTATATTATGAAGCTATGATAATTCTATTTCTGAATGCTTTGATGATTGCTAAATAATATGCTTGATTTCTTAATTGATATTCTTGCAGAGCAAGTTTGCACAAAGTTGGGTCCTTTTCCTATAGAACGGGGTTGTATTTATAGATTCCTGGAAGCATATTTGTGAAGGGGAAAAAAAGCAAAGGTCTGGATTCAATGGTGAAAGATGAAGGATTCTGAGTTGATTATGGAGATTGTTCCTCCCCACAAAAACACTTGACCAGATAATAGGAATAATCGATGGAAGAAGATGGAGTTGCCTGCAAATTTGTCTCCAAATTTTCCCATGAAGGTTGAGATGAATTAAATTAGGCATATCATATCTAATTTGGTAGGTTAATGTGATTAGCTGTAGAATATATTTCAATTGAATATTTAGATTTATTCAATTTAGGAAAGAATATATTTAATTTAATAAAACAAACTTTAGCAGTCTATGTTTATTAAATAAATATGGAAGAAATCTGATAATTGATAGAAGAATTTAATAAAACAAAGTATTAAATTTGTTTATTTAATTAATAAGAAATAATATAATAGAGATTGAAGAATTAAAGATTAATTAATATAAATAAATATTTCTATTTATTTAATAGTAGAAGAATTAAAGCTTAATTAATCAAATAAACCGTATTTAATTAATAAGATTATCGAGACCATTTTTAGGTGTATACATGAACCAAACCATCAGAGACACCAATCCCCACTACTAAGTACTAACTTAGCAAAATAAACCATTCTCTTCTATTAAGAGGCACTACCGTCCAAATGAACAAAAAAATTCCTTCTTAAATATTGCTTCTTCAATGGATGATGATCTTTTGGATCTTCTTCATCAAATATTCTTGTAACTTTTTTTTCACATATATTCTATTCTTTAAAGTTTTCTTGTATTGGAATGATATTACATTTATTGATATCTTTCCTTACTCATATTTCATCTTCCTTTTATACCTCTTCATGCCTCTTTATGAAGGGAGGAAATTTTTCAAAAGCATTTGAAAATAAATTTATTTTAATTCCCCTAAGAGACGTGATTACACTAAGAGGATTGGCCTATTTTTAAAGAGACCCCAATTAACATTAAATTAAATTTTCCCAAGGGGGTAGCCTATTTAATAATTTCAGCATTGGCTTAAATGAGAGATGACCACCCTTTTTATCTTAATGATTGTATTGAAAGGAGTGATTAGTGGCCTTTGGCCTCCACACATTTAACTCCCATCATTGCATATTAGGGCATACGATTTCCTCCTATGACAGTGATTATGCTCTAATCTTCTTTGACATTAATGCTAATAGTATTTTCAATAATAATGCTAGCCAAAAAAATATATTTGCAACTCAATAGGGAATATTTAGGTATATTATGATGCTATTTGGTTTAAATAATTCCCTTTTAGTGCTCATCAAAATCATGATAAATGTATTTAAGGAATTTATTCATGACTTTCTGGAAGTATACTTAAATGATTGGGTGGTATATAGATTAATTAAAGATCACGTTTAAGAATTAAAATTGATTTAAGAACGATGTTGAAGTTTACAAATTTCAACATATTTGAAGAAATATATTTTTTTGGTATCTTTTAGAACACTTCTAGGTCACCTAATATAAAGAGGGTTTGATGGTTGATCCACTAAAAATGGCTACAGTCTTTAATTTACCTACCCCAAAGATAGTAATAGAAGTAAAGATATTTCTTAGATACAATAGTTATCATAAAAAAATATTAACCTAGATATGGATAAATAATTGGATGAATAGAAGAAATTTTGAAGAAAAATATAAACATAACTTTCCAATGGATAAAGTAGTGTCAAGAAGCTTTTGAAACACTAAAAAAGAAGATTGTGGAAACACCAATTCTAGTTTTCTATATTGGAATATCCCTTTCCGTGTACATGTGGATTCATTAGGTACCATTGTTGGCAAGATACACTACGTGTATCACTTGGTGTTGTCATTGTTTGTTTCTACAGAAGCACAATGGCTCGTATCGGTCTGTGTGAAAGTTAGAAGATTCGGTTGACTTGTTCTCAATATTTTCTTGTATTGTGGCCGACCTCTTGAATGTATTAAGTCGCGTATGTATGAGAACCAATTAGTTAAATATTTCTACATTTGTACATCTTTGTTTGGGTCTTAGCCAAGTTGTGGCCAACCATCAAGGGTACGCATTGCATATCTTTCATAATTTGAGGCCGACAATTGTAATTTTCTTGTGTTCTATTGAAGCCGACAAGTGTAATTAAATCCTATGTTGCGGATATATATATATATATATATATATGATCATCCATATCATTTTGATATGTAAGTAATGTGTGCATTGATGCGAATAGTGAATAAGAGTAGAGAAAAAGAGCGACGATGCACAGTTTCACTTGCACATAGAAGATCTGTGTTGTGTGTATGAGTAGAACCGAGCAAAAGTACATAATTAGTCTAGAAGGCAGTAGATCTATTATTGAGCTAAACTGGAACTGCAATCAGGCATTTGCAGATGCTAATTTTCTCAGTTCAAACATTCAGATGGATTTAATTTGATTTTCTTTGTAAGGCAGTGAGCCTAACCTTTGAGCAGTAAGCTCTAGGAAGTGTGCATGAATGCAAGTGCGTTCCCCTTTTGTAATCTTCATTTGGAGTATACTCAGATCATACTTGTGGATTGGCCATCCACCGTGGTTTTTCCCCTAACAGGGTTTCCACGTAAAAATCTTGGTGTTATGGTGTTGTGTTTATTTTCTTGTTTATGCACTGTGGTTAAATGATTATAATGATTTGAAGAAAAAGGTTAATGAAGTTAATTTTTGCACAACACTGATTCACCCCCCCTCTCAGTGTAGCTTGTTTTCAACAATTGGTATTAGAGCTAGTTCCTCTGAAAGAAGCCTACCCACTTGGGGAGATCTTGAAAGGTGTTTTAATGGATTCAAGCAATCTTCAACAATAAATTTTGGTGGCCCTGGATGATCTTGATCAGTCAAAGGCTGATGTTCATAAATTACAAGCAAACCTATTAGATGCTGAGAAATTCATTGAATCTCTGAAAGACACAATCAACAAGTATAGAGAGAAGAGAGAGGAACTATGTGATAAGATCAAGAAGAATGAATATAAGAGCATTGAAGAAGAACAACTTAGTCAAGCCCTGAAAGAAAAGACAAAAGAATGTGAAAAGCTTACCAAAGAGAATACAATTCTAAAACATGAGATTGAATCCATTATGATGAAGATGACCAAGGAAATTGAAGATAGAAAGAAAAATGAAGAGAACCAGACATAGTCCTTGAAAGAAAAAACTGAACTATGCAGTCGATTGGACAATGAACTGGAATAGTCTAAAAATAGTGAAGAAGCACTCAAGAATGAACTTGCTGCTGCTAATGAGTATAAAGAAAAGTTCAAACCTAGTTCTGCCATGCTTGATGAACTAATTGGAAGTTAGAGGATTCATGGTGACAAGTGAGGTCTTGGATATGAAGAAGGAGAAAGTTCCAAATATGAGCAAAGAAGATTCAAACAAGGAAACTAAGGGAACAAATCTGAAAGGTATCCAGTAAGGCAACCTAATGCTCAAATATTTAATGAATATTGTTTCAAATGTAATAAATTTGGACACATGGCTGCTCAATGCCGAATTCAAATAAATCAAAGTGGTCCATCATTCTCAGGTCAGTGTTTTAAATGTCATAAGATTGGTCATAAGTCAAATGAATGCATAAGTATGATGAATCAATTTCATAGAAACATTAGATGCTATACATGCAATAGACTTGGAAATACTACTAACCAGTGCAGATCAAGAGGAAATCGGTGGAACAACTGGTTTGGTAAGAAAAATGTTGCAACTGCAACAAAACTGGTCACATTGTAACTCATTGCTGGAACAAAAAAGGTTCGGTAAATCAAAATAGGAATATGCAAAAAGACATCAAAGGAAAAGGGAAAACCACTACAGATGTGGCAAGGCAACAAATGTAGAAGAAATGGGTAAAGAAAGAACCCTCTGCTAAAGAAAGTGTACCATCACTAGAACCTGCTTCTGGTAATTCCTTCAGGAATTAGTCTCAGGCGTTTAGGCCTAGGAGGAGTTGTTAAGAAATATCATATAAACCCCTGACAGGCAAGTGATACCTAATGTGAATGTGTTAAGGAGATGCATAAATGATCAACACATATTGTTGAATTCATTAAGGAAATGGTTTGTCGAATTGAGGGTCTACAGATGTTTTATCCATCTCGGTATATTGATACAGAGTAACCAAATGAATTAGGGTTAAATCATTTATTGCAACAGAAGAGTTAGGTGTGTCAATGATAAAAGGTCATTTCCACACTTCACTTTTTTCCTTGCATTTGGAACAGAAGAAGTTTGGAGAGCTCATAGGCGAATACTGGTGATTTGAGGAGAGATTCAAGCGTTAGAAGTGTTTTCAATATTCAAATTGCGATCCGACGAAAAAGGTAGTTTTCAGAAAACTTTGCAAGATTCTAATTTGGGAAAATGAAATACTCCTCTGGTAGTCGAAGTTAAGGATCGACCTTGACCTAAATTTAAGTGGCATCCTTATAAATCCCTTGAGACCGATCCTCTAGGAGAATTTTCGTTTGTTTCGTACGAAGTGTTACATACAAAGGATATTAGGGTTTAAATTCATACAAATATTGAAGAGCTAGGGAATTCTCAACTTATGAATTTGTACAATCATCATATCATTGGAAAAGATTTTGTGTTAAACCGGAGCATCAAATCCTAGAAACTAATAAATTCACTCAGATGGTTAAATTTCCCGTGTTTCTGGAGTCGGAGTGGGTTCGATATGTCTTGAGTTGAGTACATGATGAGTTTATGTTTTGAACTATTCCGTTCAAAATTTTAAAGGAAGCTATCAGTGTAGTAACCGGTCCGAATTCTTCTGGTGGATTACCTATTCTCAAGTCTGTGAAAAACCAAACTGTCATAGATGCCACGGGATCAACATATGATAGAAGAGCTATGACCATTGACAAAATTATTGATGTAGATGTGAAATTTGCATCGATGGTCATCAGATACAAAATTTACCATTCTAGCTGAGAGAACTCTGTATCCAACACAACAATTTATGCTGCTTATCAAATGGTAAAGGAAAATGCAGAGTATGATCTTTGTGAATTGCTGAGAATTCAATTAATGGAAAATCTAGAAAAGATAAAGATGGAAAAGAAAAATTCTTTCAAATATGGTACCCTACTTTTGTGTTTTTTTTGTTACTTCATAGGAGAAGTTACGGGAATTGGAAAATTTCTGTGGAAAAAGGTCAAACCGGTAGTTGAATAGATCAGTGATTTGATCTATAGTATTTCAGATATCAAAGCAAGAAATGCAGCTATCTGGGGATACTTCAAAGGATTTCAATCTATGATGCAAGCAAGGGAAAGAATTCGCACCTCTATTGTGGAGAAATACAAGGAATCTATTTTCTTCATGGTGAGTATTGATCAGTGTATGATGGAGGCAGTTGATCCCAGGACAATCTGGATCATGCCCATGGGATATGAAGTCGATGGAAAAGTTCTGGATATGTACACTTAACACATACTAAGCAAACTAGTAGATCCGACAGAGGAAAGATTCAAAACTTATGCAGAGAAAGACATACAGGTGCACACTGAGCTAAGAAATCCTGTGACTACTAAAAGAGTCAGAAAAGAATTTGAAATTCTTGTAGAGAGTATGGGAGTTCTTTCCGAATTACTAAAAGAAGGTAGAAAGAAAAGGAAAGAGGCTAAAGTTGCAAGGTAGGTAGCTAAGGAAGCAACAAAAGGTCAAATAGTTGGTTCGATAGTACCATCTACTCAATCCAGAACAACTAGAAGCTCCACACCGCATTTAGTCCCTACAACTCAACCAATCCCTATGAAAAATGAGGGATCCGATAAAGATGGGAAGAGAAAGAAAGGAAAAAAAAAGAGTGGTTATGACTGTCTCTAAGGATGAATAAATAGAGTCTGATGAAGAAGTAAAAGAAATCAGACATCAAGGAAACATCAATCACTAAAGACAAGCCTTCCGGTGGAGAAAACCGGGAAAAGAAGAAAGCAAAGATCAACAAACCAGGTATTTCAGCTAAAGCAGTTGAAAAAGCTATAATCAAAGATGGAAATTTAAAACCTCTTTGTGAATGGTATGAGTCTTTTGGTGAGTCTAATAGAAGAATTATTCAAGAGGCAACTATTGAGCATATGAACATTTTCAATAAAGTGTTGATAGAAATAATGTCAAATCTACCAAAAAGCTTATATGACATATTGGAGATGAGAAGAGTTAATGCCAGGAAAGAAGAAGAGTTAATGAGAGAAAGGATCTTAGCAGAGCTTTGTTCAGTAATGTCAGTAGATGAAATTAAGACACTCTTGAAAATAAAAAATAAAGAATTTAAGAGCAAAACAAGAGTGAACAAGCTCTTGATTGGGAAAATAGATGAAGTGAGAAACGAGACTGAGTAGATTCTCAAAAAAATCTTGCTAAATGAGAGAATTAATGTAGTTGATGAGGAGGCACATGTTGAAGAAGTACCCTCTGGTCCAGAAAGGAAATCAAAAGAAGCAAATGTTGAAAATACTGTAGTAGATCCGGAAAATGAAAAGGCAAATCATGAAAAGATTGAGGATACTAAAATTCCTCCTCCGGTAGACAATGCAAAAAATCCTATTGAATTTAACAATTCTA
Source organism: Sequoiadendron giganteum (assembly GCA_007115665.2). Classification (NCBI taxonomy): domain Eukaryota; kingdom Viridiplantae; phylum Streptophyta; class Pinopsida; order Cupressales; family Cupressaceae; genus Sequoiadendron; species Sequoiadendron giganteum. The sequence goes on from CM021103.1 coordinate 357,647,352, forward strand.
AAAATGTATCAATTGGGGAACTGGAAATAAATGAAGGCAAATCGGAACCTGCAACTAAAGAAGTAATAGCTGAAGAAAAGAAAATTAAGATTCTTAGTTCGGTTGAAGAAAAGAAAAGTCAAGAGACACTGCTGAGGCAATAAAGAAATTCTTGGTTGAACAAAAGGAAGAACTAGATCCAGAACTGATAGAAGGTCCTATCAATCTATCTATCTTAAGTCTAATCCAAAAAAAGAAAGTAGCCAAGATCGCTCATGCTCAAGCTAGCGAAGAGATATTGAAATATCACATTGAGAACAATGAACTACTAAGCCTGGCATCTGGAGTATTGGAGAAGATAATGCCATCATATGTGAAATATCTGGCTAGTTTTTCTTCCAGTGAACTGAAAAGACTTATCAACTCAGTTGACACTCACTTTGAGCCGTTAGAAAAGTTAGCCATGGTAAAATTACATAAAGAATTTGATGTTAAAAGGTTTGATGGATTGAAGCAGATGATTGTCCAAGACAAAGTCCTTTTAACCTCATGTGTAAAAAATTTGCAAAATGCTTTATCAGAAGGTAGTAAAATCTACAAAGCATGTTTATCTTTTTCTCAGCTTACTAAAGAAAATGAGAAAAAGGTGAAAGATCTGGAAAACCAGTTAAGCACCATATCCGAAAAATTTGATCCTCTAACTAGTGGAATTGGAAAGATAGAGAGCAAAGTGATGTCCCTTCTTGATAAGATAAAAAGTCTAAAGCATGAAAATGACAAAATTTTGGCAAGGACTTGTGAAATCAGGAGCATAATCTATCCAAAACTTGACATATTGACTAGTGATCTAAAAGAAGGAAAATAATCTATAAGAGTTGCTGATCCGGCCAACCTGGAGTCTGCAGAGACACAATCTTATTAATATATGGTCATATCACAATCCTGGAAAGTCTCAAAAGAATTTGGGACAGAAACTTGGTCCAGCTGAAGAAAGACTTTGCAAATATCTTTCATCTCATGTAAGTTAAGGAAACATTATTTTTGCATAACAGTTTTGATGAATTGACATGTTTTTGGTATGCAACCCCTACCTTTGCCATTGATGTCAAAGGGGGAGAAGAGTGGAGTGAAAAATGCTCAATCATCTTAGGGGGAGAATTGAATTTTTGAAATTTTGAGAAGATAGTGCAATCTATCTTGGTATTGGTCTAACACTTAGTCATTTTTCACTAAGTGTTGCCATCAATGCCAAAGGAGGAGATTTTTGGAAAGAGACACTACGTGTATCACTTTGTGTTGTCATTGATGGCAACCCTAATCGATGATCAAATACACACACACTATCAATTAATCATACTGACATGAAGATTGAAGTTTGTTAAGGAAGAATAGAGTATCCGATAACACAATGTTCATTGATTTGCATGACGATTTCAGGTTATTATTATTTATTGTGTATCCTAGGGAATGTTTGTTGGCATATTATCTTTGTTTCTACAGAAGCACAATGACTCATATCAGTTCGTGTGAAAGTTAGAATATTCGGTTGACTTGTTCTCAGTATTTTCTTGTATTGTGGCCAACCTCTTGAATATATTAAGTCATGGATGTATGATAACCAATTAGTTAAATATTTCTATGTTTGTACATCTTTGTTTGGGTCTTAGCCAAGTTGTGGCCAACCATTAAGGGTACGCATTGCATATCTTTCATAATTTGAGGCCGATAATTGTAATTTTCTTGTGTTCTATTGAAGTCGACAAGTGTAATTAAATCCTATGTTGTGGATATATATATGATCATCCATATCATTTTGATATGTAAGTAATGTGTGAATTGATGCGAATAGTGAATAAGAGCAGAGGAGAAGATCGATGATGCAGAGTTTCACTTGCACATAGAAGATCTATGTTGTGTGTATGAGTAGAATAAAGCAGAAGTACATAATTAGTCTGGAAGGTAGCATATCTATTATTGAGCTTAACTGAAATTGTAAGAGGCATTTGCAGATGCTAATTTTCTCAGTTCAAACATTCAGATGGATTTAATCTGATTTTCTTTGTAAGGCAGTGAGCCTAACCTTTGAGTAGTGAGCTCTAGGAAGTGTGCCTCAATGTAAGTGCATTCCCCTTTTGTAATCTTCATTTTGAGTATACTTAGATCATACTTGTGGATTGGCCATTCACCATGGATTTTCCCCTAACAGGGTTTCCACGTAAAAATCTTGGTGTTATGGTGTGGTGTTTATTTTCTTGTTTATGCACTATTGTTGAATGATTATAATGCTTTGAAGAAAAAGGTTAATGAAGTTAATTTTTGCACAACACTGATTCACCCCCTCTCTCAGTGTAGCTTGTTTCCAACAACCATAATTGTACAAACACCCTATATGAGATGCAAAATCCTTTACAAGAATCAAGAATGATAAATACGTAGTAGATGCAAGAAATAGAATAAGGAAAGTTTCTCCTGGCGCCTGGAATCCATTGTCAGTTGCAGAGCAGCATATCCGCCACCCCATTCCTCTTCCTCCTATTGGCTTACACAAAAGATGCAATTTAGGTTTGCCTCTTTTAGGGTTTGATAAGCGAGCCTCTTGTTATGAGGCTTATAAATCGTTATTTTATTATAACTTACCAATATTTATATTTTTATAACTTAATTCTCAATATAGGGGAGAGGAGTCGATACGTACACACCCAAAATCGCACGGTCCTATTGGTAGGCCACGTGGACCAATAACATTTAAAAAAAAACACCCATTATGCAAAAACAAATATTAAACAATAAAAAATTATATTTTTTTATTTTTTAAATATTTTGCCATGTGGAAGGTCAAAATTTGTCCACGACTTAAAAAAAATGCAAAAATGACCCGTCGACCGATACATAGGCACCTTGGGTGCCACTACCTATGTGGCTCGACATTCGAAGTTGATAGCCTTGCCACGTCAACTTCTCCCAGTCTGCCACCCTAAGAATTCACTACATCGCATTTATCACTCACCACCACTTCTTATTCCTATCGACTGTCGGGTTTAATTGTTGTCACCTCTCCTAAGCTCCATGCCACCCCACATTTATTTTGAGCTTAACTGCATTGAATGCTCCCAGTGCCTCACTCTTCTTGCCATGTTTTCAGCCTTTCATTCTAGCAAGTAAAAATTCCTTCTTCACTTGCACACCGGTACCTACTCATTTCATCGTCTGCAACCTTTGTCTATTCACCACAACCTATGATGCTCAGAGACCATATCGTGTTTGGGTAGAAGCTGATATGGAGATGGGTAGATGCCATTTACCAAATGTTACCAGTGGCTCCACTTCCACCATGCAAGCAACAAATGGGTTCCTCGCTGCCATGAATGGGTTCCTCGCCGCCATGAATGGGTTCCTCACCGCCATGAAGGTCACTGCAAGCAACGAATGGGTTCGTTGCATGTTCGACCCAGGTGAGCTTGCTCACTAAGGCTTGCCATTATTCGGTTGTTTGAGTTTGGTTTGCAATTTCAGTTTGTTTTATTGGTTTTTTGGTGTTGCAGATATCGTTTATTTTGTTAAAGTTTAGTGTTTATGAACACTATCCTATTTGTGTTCATAAACACACTAAATATTTGGAAATTAATCTTCTATTCAAGCACGCTCTGTTTATATAATAGATAATAATGCAGTTGGTTGTTTCCCCGACATTGAAATTTTTGGGGTTGTTTTCTTCTTTCAGTAATAATAATGTTCGTTGTTTCCATGCCATAGATGAAGCTGCATTTATCTTTATATGGGTTTTTCTCTGTAGGGTTTATATTGAAAATATTACACTCATATTTTGGCATTTCTCTTTCAGTAGGGTTTATTTTGAAAATATAGCATGCATAGTTTAGCATTTATGTTTCCCTAGGGTTTATTTTGCAAATTTTACAGTCATAGTTTTACCATTTTTGTTTCATAGGTTTTGCATTATCATATACTCTGCTTATCCTATTCTTTCTCATAGGTTCTCCATTATCATTGAATCTGGTTATCCTATTCTCATAGGTTTTGCATTGTCATTGACTTTGCATATCGTATTCTCATAGGTTATGTATTATCATTGACTCTGCTTATCATAATCTCATAGGTTCTGCATTATCATTCACTCTGCTTATCGTTTTCTCATAGGTTCTGCATTATCATTCACTCTGCTTATCGTATTCTCATACGTTCTACATTATCATCGAATCTGCTTATCATAATCTCACAGGTTCTGCATTATCATTCACTCTGCTTATCGTTTTCTCATAGGTTTTGTATTATCATTCACTCTTCTTATCGTATTCTCATACATTCTGCATTATCATTAAGTTAGTTTGTGTTCTCTGTTTCATTAACCAAAAAAAATCATGTGGGTTAATCTTTTTTTAGGTTTTGCTTCATCTTTTCAGTCACTTAAAAAATTTATGTTGTTTCTGTGCCATAGATAAATATGTTGGTGTTATTTATATTGCAAATATTACACTCATAGTTTAGCATTTATGTTTCATATATTCTGCATTATCATTCACTCTGCTTATCGTAATCTCATAGGTTATGCATTATCATTCACTCTCATTGTTTTCTCATAGGTTTTGCATTATCATTGATTCTGCTTTTCCTATTCTCATAGGTTCTGCATTATCATTGAATCTCCTTATCGTATTATCATAGGTCATTATCATTGAGTTAAGTTATGTTCTCTATTTCATTAACCAAAAAAAAATGTGGAATAATCTTTTTTTAGGTTTTGCTTCATCTTTTCAGTCACTTGATAAATTGATGTTGTTTTTGTGCCATAGATAAATATGTTGGTGTTATTTATTTTGGGTTATGCTCCATCAATTCAATCATATACGTATGTGATAAGTGTTATAATCTTATTGTTTTCCATTCGTAAGATTTATATTGTTCTTCATTACAACCATTACAGTCATGGGTTAATGTTCACGTTTCAATTAATGTTGTTGAGTACCATTTCTACATGCCATATAAAACTGGGGGTTTAGGTTTTTCATATGTGCTGCTTCATTCATTCATTATTGCTATTTTCTTTAGGTGACATTCATTAAATTGGGGGTGTTATGTTTCCCAATTATTAGGATTCATCAATTCAGACATGCAATTATTGAAGCTTTTTTTGTTTGCATTACAAAAATTTGGGGGTCTTGTTTTTTTCATAGGATCTACTTGATTACGTAGAGGAGACAAGCCGATACATACGCATCCAAAATCACACAGTCCATGTGGTAAACCACGTGGACCAATAATTTAAAAAAAAAAAAACCCATATACATAAAAAAAATACCCAACTTCATCATGGTTAGTCTTCATTGATAAATATAGGGGTGTTATGATTATCATATGTGCTACTTCAATAAATCTGTAATGCAAATGTTTCTATCTTTTCTTAGGTGCCATTGGTTATTTTGGGGGTGTTATCTTTTGTATAGGTTATTTTCCATCATATCAGTCATCCAATTATTGTACCTTATTTTTGTGTCTTGAAAATATATGGGGGTGTTCTATTTTTTTTAGGTTATGCTTTATCAAATAAGTCATGCATATATTGTACCTTTACATAGACATATATATATATATATATTAAATGCATGTTTACTCATTTATATATATGTATATGCATATGTATAGACTATGCATATACATGTACATATACATATACATATACATATACATAGACATATGTATATGTATATCAGATATTAAATGCACACATAATTGTAATTATTTTGAAACAAAACAATTACACGCTGGCAGCCAAACATGATGAAGTGTATCCAACTTGTATATGCTTAAGGTCTTTGCATCTTATTTATATATATATGCATATGTATAGACATATTCATATACATATACATATGTTTATATTTATGTATATGTATATACATATGTATATGTATATGAATATGTCTATATATTTATGTATATGTATATGTGTATATACATATACATATACATATACTACTTTCATGACATCCTACATATTTTTCGAGCCAACCTGCATCCAATGTTCGTAATGCCTCGTCCACTTGTCAACTTTATAGCCTTTCATTCTAGCAACTTCTCATTTTTTCTTCATAATGATGGCAATGTCTGTGTGTGTATGTGTATGTGTATGTGTTTCTGTATGTCTATGTCTATGTCTGTGTGTATGTCTATGTGTATGTGTATGTGTATGTAAATGTGTATGTGTATGTGTGTGTATGTGTATGTCTTTGTGTATGTATATGTCTATGCCTATGTCTATGTCTATGTCTATGTCCATATATTTGTATGTCTTTGTGTATGTATATGTCTATGCCTATGTCTATGTCTATGTCTATGTCCATATATTTGTATGTATTTGTATATGTAAATGTGTATGTGTGAATGTGTATGTCTATATGTAAATGTGTGTGTGTATAGATGTGTGAAGAGGTCTTAAGTGGACAACCTTGCCACGTCTACTTCTCTTAGTCAACCACCCTAACACTCCACTGCATCACATTTATCACTCGCTGCCCCTTCCTATACTTCTCTATAGTCGTGTTTAATTCACTTATGTCTATGTGTATGTGTATGTGTATGCTTCATAAATTCAGACCTGTAACAATTGTATCTTTTGTATGTGTGATTGATTAATTTGGGGGTGTCCTCAACTTTATATGATGTGCACCTATACATCGGTCCTCCACAACTTAAAAAAGAATTCATCCATAAATAGGCATGATGACATCAAACATAAATCAGATTTAAAATGCACACTTAATAAAATTCATTTCAAAACAAAACAAGTACATGGAGGTAGCCAAACATGATGAAGTGTATCCAACTTGTATCTAACATATAGCAAGTACCATTTTGACATGGAATTTAAACACCCCAAAAATTAACACATGCACCCTTCCCCATAAATTGGTAAACCCAACTGTTGCACCAATGCAGGCACCACTTTCATATTAATCACAACTACACAACGTAAACAAGGTGCCAAGTCAACACAATTCAAACCCATCTCACCCATCTTTGAGCGACTGCCAAACCCATTACAACCATGTTTCCCATCGTAGCATAACCAAACCAACAAGCAAATGCATCCGCCTATCTAATCAATCATGAAACCTACAACACATATCAACACCAATCTGTCCCATTCGCCAAGTATGGTGCGAACGTAGTAATGGTGAACTGTGAAATCCCATCTGCTTCCATTTTTACAAGCTGTAAGGCACCCATTATTAAATACAAAATTATGGAAACAATTGCAAACAATACACCAAACTAATCAACTAAATAATTAATGGCCAAAATCAATCAGATTCACCAAACAACCATCAATTAGATTCAAATAATTCCCAATTCAAATAGTCATGAAAACCTTCAAGTATTCACATGTATTACCATAGATCAATATTGAGCACTAAAGCTTTCTTACAACATGTATTTATGGGACCTGGTTTTCCCAAGGCCTTTCATGGTTTCCTATGTAGCACTTCACAATTGAAAGGTCCAATTGTGGACAAAGTGCAACATAGATTACCATAGCTTTGTATTTGAATGACTTAGGGGACTTGGTTTTGTGAAGGCTTGTCATGGTTACCTATGCAACACTTCACAATTCGAATGGAGTTGTGGACCCGTGCAACATAGTTTTCCATCAAACGAGTGTTCATAAAATCAAGTCTCCCTAAACCATTACATCTTGTAACAATTGCACATACTTTGACACTGCAAATTGTGTTTAATATTTGTATGGTTGGAATTTACAATTCTTTTCATGGTTCGAACATGAAGCTCTACTATTCAATTATTTTTGGAAGGGTCTCTTTTGCATAGCTTATCCTTCATCAAATCAACCCTACAACAATTATATCAATTTTAGGTGCCTTTGATTAAGTGCAAGTGTGTTCTATTTTATAGGTGTTTTGATTCATTTGGGGGTGTTATCTTTTTAATAGGTTAGGGTGCATCAATTGAATCATGCAACTATTGTAGCTTTGTATTTGAATGGCTTAGGGGACTTGGTTTTGTGAAGACTTGTCATGGTTACCTATGCAACACTTCACAATTCGAATGGAGTTGTGGACCCGTGCAACATAGGTTGCCATCAAACGAGCATTCATGAAATCAAGTCTCCCTAAAATATGTCTCTATTGCTTAGTTGACTGAATTGATGAAGCAAAACCTATATGTATATTTGTATGTCTATGTTTTATGTATACATGTGTGGATGTGGATGTGTATGTGTATGTATATAGATTTTATTACATGCACAACCTATGAAAAAGAGAACCCCAAATTTATCTATGGCATCGAAACAACCAACAATATTATTTGTTACTGCAATGACAAATTGCAGCATTGCTTATATGCATTCATTTGAAAAATTGAACAACCCCAAATTTATCTATGGCACGGAAGCAACATACAATGTTATGTCTATATATATGTGTATGTGTATGTGTATATATGTATTTATATGTATACATTTATGTATATTTGTGTATACATGTATATATATTTACATATACATATATGTATATATGTGCATATGTATATATAATTTCTTACATGCAGAACCTATGAAAAAAGAGAACAACCCCAGGTTTCTGAATGACATCAAAACAACCAACTATATTGTTTGTCACTAAAATGAAAAATTGCAGCATTGCTTACATGCATTCATTTCCATGAATGAATTAAATCACAATAGAATAATATATATGCATTCATTTACATTGAATTGAAGATGAAGCATCACCTATGAAAAATTAAGATAGAATGGTTGCATGACTTAATTGTATACGAATATGTATATGTGTATGTGTATGTCTATGTATATTGGTATGTATATGTATATGTGTATACATATGCATACATATACATATTTATATGTATATAGCTATGTATATGCATATGTATATGTATGTGTATGTATGCATATATACATATATATATATGTAAATGTATATGTATATGGAACTCATTCATTGTTTGCATGGTGGAAGTGGAGCCACTGGTAACGTTCAATAACTGGCGTGTACCTATTTCCTAATTGGATTTTACCCAAATATGAACTGGTCTCTAAGCATCGCAAGTTGTGGTAAAGGTTTTAAGGTTGCAGATGATGAACTGAGCAGGTAGTGGCCTACAAGTGAAGAAAGAATGACAACTTGCTAGAATGAAAGTCTAAAAAGTTGGCGACAAGAGCGAGGCACTGGGGAGCATTCAATGTAGGCTAGCTCAGAAAATATGTATGTATATGTGTATACATATACATACATATACATATGTATATGTGTATACATATACATACATATACATATGTATATGTATATAGATATGTATATACATACGTATATGTATATGTATAAGTATATACATATACATATGCACATACATATGTATATGTATGCATATACATATGTATATGGATATGTATATACATATGTATATATGTATATGTATATGTATATGTATATTCATATGTATATGTATATTCATATGTATATGTATATGTATAGGCTGGTTGGAATAAAATTGCGGGGTGGCAAGGAGCTTAGGAGAGGTGACAACAATTGAACACGACAGTTGATAGGAATAGGAAGTGGTGGTGAGTGATAAATGCGATGTAGTGGATTCTTAGTGTGGTAGAATGAGAGAAGTTGACCTGGCAAGGCTGTCAACTTCAGACGTCAAGCCACACAGGAAGTGGCATCCGAGGTGCCTATGCATCGGTCGACGAGTCATTTTTGCATTTTTTAAAGTCCTGGACAAATTTCGACCTCCCACGTGGCAAAATAATTGGAAAAGGAATAGAAAATGACAAAATGTCAATGAAGAAGCAAACATTTGAAATGAAAATAGTGACACATTGCAAATTACATGGAACACACGTTGCAATATGATCATAATAAATTGCAAATCAAAACAATAACGATGCATCTGTAATTTTCATATATTTAAAACTGTCAATGAAGAAGCATACATTGCAAATCAAAACAATAACACACATTACAAATTATGTACAACACTTTTTCAAATCTGATCAAATTACTTCACAAACCAAAACAATAACAGTCAATCTGAACTTATCAAAATATTACAACTGTCCACAATTTCGGTGCATTTGTAAATATTAATACTTCTAAAGTCTATGAAACTAGAATTTGTAATCTAGTTGGTGTTGTTGTGAAAATGATCTTGGCTGGTTGGGGTGTCAATTGCCATGTTCTCATCCCCTTCCAGTCGACGAGGATTATTGCATACATGAGTGGGACTTGGAGTGGTAAATTGGGTGCAAGTGACATGTGTTGGGGGCTATGGTGAACACATTTGTACATCCCAAGTGCCAAATTGATATGGATATTGACTGCCCCTGAAGTCAGATTGGGAGAGGCTTGAATAATTCATTGCTGTGGAGAATTGAGGGATATTAATGTTGAGAATATCACAAAAGACTCCATTACTTTGAGACAACGGATTAGAAGTGTTCCTCTCTCTGTAAAGCCCTTTGTGCCTCCTCAATCTCTTTTTCCTTTCAGTCTTTCTCCTTGTGAAGCCTCTCTTGCTCCTTTTTCGCATCTCTATCCTTTTTCTGTTGTGATTTCTGCTGCTCTTTTTCTTTTCGCAGTATGTCCTTCTCAAGTATAGCATTCTCCTTCAACTCCGCTGCCATAATTCTTGCTGCCCTTTTCTCCTCATTCTGCTGTCTCTTTCTTGATTTTATCTCCTCGACCTCTTTCTTCCTTTGCTCTTGCTCTATTAACAACCTCATGTAGTCATCTGTTGTAAACAATCGAGACTGTCTATTGATCCGAATTGCACCTGCTTTGGATTTCATTTGATAGACAGTGTGCACAGGCAACTTGAGGAACTTGCTAATGTGCAAAACTATTTGTGTTTCTTGTGTCCCATCTGACTGTGTTCCAATGACCTCCTCGACTACCTGTGAGCCCTGTGGTACATCTTCATTGCCTTATAAATCTGAATTGCAAGAAGGAGCATAGTAATGCACAACTTGAGAAAGGCCAATTTCTGGTGGTGGTGATGGGAAAGTATAGGTATCTTGTTGTTTTGGGACTTCCAAATCAATTCCCAAGTTCATTGCTCCCTCAGCCAACCAGGATGGTTGGATTCATTGTGATGGAAGATCTAAAATTTTGCTGAATTGATCAATGACCCTGTCCACCATGGGTGGAGTGTGTTCATTAACCACCACCTGTGCAACTGATTCAGTAGGACAGGTATGAGGTGAGTGTTGTGTTTCTGTTGCAAGTTGCATGTGTCCATCTGGAAGAGTGGACTACAATACTGCTACATCATCGCTTGACACACCAAGTCCAGAAAGGCTGAGAATGTTTTCAACTGCATTAGCATCCTCGCTGAGCACAAATGTCTCAATGGGACACATGTCGTTAACAAGTGCATCGGGATTTAGCGACCATATAACAGTCCTTTTAAACCCAACTTTGATGTTGTCAACTGTCAAAGCTCTTTTCATTGCTTTGCTGCCTAACATTGCAACTTCTCTCCTCCTCACTTCAATGTTTGGAAACCTTGACAAAAAATCTGCACATTCTGATTTGAAGTAAGCTTTGAAAGGTGCAAAGACACTCACATCCAATGGTTGTAGCTTATGTGATGTGTGTGATGGAAATGTTAACAAATCTACACCAATTTCTCTTGCTTCTTGGATGGTTTCAAGTGCTACATGGCTTCCATGGCCATCAAAGATCAACAAAACCCTGTTGGTGGGCGAGACACCGCCTGGAATCGAGGTTTTGAAGTGGGTCAACCAATCTATGAACAATTCTTTGGTCATCCATGCATGTGGCTGGGCTGCCATGCAAGCACCTGGTTCACAATCTATGATGTAATTATCTATGTTCACACTCCCCTTGAACAAGTAGAATCCTGGAATGCTCTGCCTGACAACATTGACACAACATAGAATGGTTATCCATTCACGGTTCTTTGGGATAATGTAAGAGACATTCCTGCTACCTTTTCTTGCGAGCACCTTCATGGACCCATTTTTTCCTACTTGGATGCCAATTTCATTGCAATTCCATATGCGATCAGGAACATATGGCATGGCTTTGTATGCTGCATACAATGTTTTGTAGAGTGCATCTACAACATTAACTCTAAGATTGAATGCCCTATCTTTGTCTAGGCCTTCAACAGTTTGTAATGCGAGTTGAGGATGTCTGTGCTTGAAGCCTGTCCACCAGGACTTCCCTGGGAAGCCATTGGTGAAAGGGTTTGGCCTATTTTGACATATTTGAGCAACCTCAGACTTAATATTGACTATCTCAAGACCATGACCAATATCAACCATTTTCTCGCACCATTCCACAATAAGATTTTCTTCCTCTTCGGTGAGGACTGTTGGCAGACCTTTCTTAGAAGTTGTTGTTAGACCCCCTAGCCATTTGGACAGTGTGGTTGTTGGGATTGACCACTTTTTGGAAGCCCCCCTTATCAACATGCCATTCTCTTCAATGTCATAGAGTGCCCTTTTCATGTCATCTTGAGACCACAACTTCTTTATTTGTTTTACCTTATGCGGTATTTGAGGTGTAGTAACTTCAATCTGCAATATTTGAGGAGTAGAAACCTCATCTACTTGTGCAACATGATCTATTTCAGGGGGGAATCTGCATCCTCATTTCTCAGTGGGAAACCTTGTCGTGGCTCTTTTGTTTTTTGTTTCAAGTATGGGTCACCACTGCATTGCCCATGGCCATCTACACAGAATAATTAGAATCAAAACAATGATGCTTGAATAGAAAAACAATTACTTTGTAATGTAGAACATATGAGAATATGATAAGCAGAGTCAATGATAATGCATAACCTATGAAACATAAATGGTAAACTATGAAATACAAATGATTGAACAGTTATCTATATATGTATGAAGAGAGTGTTGTGATGCTTGAACAAAATAATAATTAGTTTGTGATGCATAACATATGAGAATATGATAACCAAAGTCAATGATAATGCAAAACCTAGGAAAGATAAATGGTAAACTATGAAACACAAATGCTTTAACAGTTATCTTTATATGTATGAAGAGAGTGATGCTTGAACCAAAGATTATTTAGTTTGTGTATGTGTTATATTTTTAGTTTGTTGCATTTCAATTGAGATGATCTTTTGTAACAGTTTAGAGAGTTACATCTATTATGGAGTGAGCGACATAAGGAAGTAGAGGAGTAAGAAGCACAAAATTACAAACTATGCAAGGGAGTTAGAGTTTAAGAACATCTCATATCTCTTAAGCGTTTACAACATTAACATTCTCATGCACAACAAAGTGAAAACCACACTCATGTTTGAACTATGGCACAATAGAAAGCTTACGAATGAAAAATAGTAAGAGTTTAACAAAGATCACATATATTGTCTATGGCAAACTCATTGACAGGCATAAATATTTGTCGATTGATGAAGCAAAAACATATGAAAATGATGAAAAAAAAAACTTCTAAAACTAGAAACTTTAGTGACTGATAATGCAAAACCTATGAGAATAAGATATCCAAAGTGAATGACAAAGTAGAAGCTATGAGAATAAGATAACTAGAGTGAATGATAATGTAGAACCTATGAGAATAATATAACTAGAGTGAATGATAATGCAAAACCTATGAGAATAAGATAAGCAAAGTGAATGATAATGCAGGACCTATGAAACAGAAATGGTAAACCATGACCAATATTTACCATATAAACGATAATGCAAAACCTATGAGACTACGATAAGCAGAGTGAATGATAATGCAAAACCTATCAAACAAAAATGTTAAACTATGAGTGTAATATTTGCAATATAAACCCTACTGAAACAGAAAGGCTAAACTATGACTATAACATTTTGAATATAAACCCTAGGGAAACAGAGATGGTAAACTATTACTGTAATATTTGCAATATAAACCCTATGGAAACTGAAATGGTAAACTATGACTGTAACATTTGTAATATAAACCTTTGGGAAATAGAAATGGTAAATTGTGACTGCAATATTTGCAATATAAACCCTAGGGAATGTATATGCTAACGAATGACTGTATTATTTGGAAAATAAACCTTAGGGAAAGCTTTAAGTGGTAAACCATGATTGTAATATTTGCATTAATAAACCCTATGGAACACATATGCTAATCTATGACTGCAATATTTGCAATATAAACCCTATCGATACATAAAGAAACACTCGTGACTGTAATATTTGCAATATAAACCCTAGGGAGACATAAACAAAAACCTATGACTGTAATGGCTATAATGAAGATCAATATAAATCTTAGAAATGGAAAATAGTAATGGCTGTAATGAAGAACAATACAAAGTAAACGAATGGAAAAGTGTGAAAAGGAAAACCTGGAACAATACGGATGCTGGTGCACTGGAATCTGAGATGTTGCCTCCCCTTGATGTTAACTCGTTCAATTCTATGCTTGTCACTCCTCCTTTTCTTATGTCGCTCACTGCAGAATAACTGAATACTCGTTGGTTTTCACGGCTATTTGAATTGGGAATTATTTGAATTTGATTGATGCTTGTTTGGTGTGGTGAAATCAATTTCTGTCCTATTTTGAATTTGAATTCTATTTCATATGAATTAGAGATTTGATTGATTTCAGCCATTAATTCTTGACTTGATTGGTTTGGTGGATTGTTTAAAATTGTTTCCATGTTTTTGTTTTGAATAATGACGGCCTTACAGAAGTGTTAAATGGATGGAGGTGGGATATTTGGGTTTGGCTCCAATACGTGTGCACCCTACTTGGGGAGATGGGATAGATTCAAGATGATACATGTTGTAGGTATCATGGTAGACGAGACAGGTGAATGCATTTGCGTGTTGGTTTGGTTATGCTACAATGGGAAACATTGTTGTAATGGGTTCGCCAGTCGTTCAAATATGGGTCAGATGGGTTTCAAAGTTGTTGACTTGACACCTTGTTTATGTTGTGTAGTTGTGATTAATGTGAAAGTGACACTTGCATTGGTGCGAAAGTTGGGTTTACCAGTTTACGGGGAAGGGTGCATGTCTTAATATTTGGGCTGTTTAAATTCCATGTTGGAATGCTACTTGTTATATGTCAAATACAAGTTGGATACACTTCATCATGTTTGGATGCCAGCGTGTACTTATTTTGTTTTGAAATTAATGCTATTAAGTGTGCATTTTATATCTGATTTATGTTTGATGTGATCGTGCCTATTTATGGATGAAATTATTTTTAAGTTGTGAAGGATTGGCGTATAGGTGTGGGCCCCAATGAGCACATGTCCCATTGCATGTTAGGACCCTCGCTTACGTATCGACTCCTCTCCCCTATTAGGACTTCGAAATTCCACCCATTTTTTCTCATCAGCATCGTTGACAGCATGACACAATTTGTTCAGAATCTTGAGTTAAATCACTTGCCATGGTTTCAACGATTTTTTTTTTTGGGAATCTATATGCGATCCTAAAAAAATTTAGGGAATGACGTGGAATCTTATACGGATATCAAAATTGCACGATATTTGTTGTCTTGAAACATAATATTGATTCATAGAAAGAAAGAGCATATAAAATGAATGATTTAAACCATTCTGCAGCAGCTATAGGGACATTGATTTCGGTTCGCCTCATTTAAAAAATAATCTGCAGTTGTAGGATTTTATAAAGTTTTCCTCCAAACTTTGCCCCCCTTTTTTCATCGCATCGTTACAGCATGACACAATTTGTGGATATTTTTGGTAAGTTTCATAATGAAAATGTTTGTTGAAGATTCACAACTACCTGACATTATCTCAGGAAAGTTTTTCCAACAACAATTTTTTTTCCTTTATCATTCATAGATTATCTGCTACAAATTTTAGTAGACAAGTGTATGAACTGGAAGGCAGGGCAATACAGGCAATTCAGAAGTTTGGAGAAAATGTTCAGAGATCTCATTTTCCCTCACAACAACCCTCTTGTAACTTTGTAATTTTAAATCTAGTGGCATATTTGATTTTACTTCTCATTCTAAACCATCAATAGAATCTTGCAGATCATCTTTAAGGATTACTGATTTTCAAGACAGATGGAAATAAATGTATTCATAGCTGCATGAGTTATGAGAAGAAATGTGAAGTACACCTCATTTGAATATAACAACTCCAAAAATGTAACAGTGTAATATCCTGGTGTGCATACATTATGTAGAAATTATATGGTTTAGCACAAAAATAAAATTAATATTGACATTAAACTTTTTTGTAATTTGTTTAATGGGTTTTTTGAATTTTATTTAGTTAAGTTGCAAGGCAATGTTAACGATTTGCAAGCTATTTGAAATGGGGATAATTATTATTTTCTAGGCTCATGAAAAGCACTGCTGGTTCTGTTTCAAATTTTATTTTTTAAAGTCACAACATGCACTATAACCTTTCAAAGCAATCATTAATCAAGCTGTTCAAGAAGTTGCAAATAGGTTCTACATTGCTATCATATACTTCATATTGATATAGACTTTTGTAAGTCCACATGTAATCCGTTTGACTTTTGGATAATACTAAAAATTTCAAGCACCTGAACTGTTTTTCCCTCCAAAATCTTATGGGCAGTTGAACCGCTGTTGCCTGCAATCTGTGAAGATACGCATTCAATGCATTCACAATGGTTCTCCAATTCCACTACGGTTATCCAGTTCTACTGCATATTTCTGTAATTAGTTTGTTTATGCATAATAAAAACTGTATGGGCAGTTTAGGCATAGAAAAAGTTAAGCACTAGATTTGACTTGATAGTATTGAGATTTGGACTCAGCAGACCCATTTTCAGTTTAGATGTTAACCATAAACTGGGAAAAATATATCAGGAAAAACTAAAGAAAAATCACACAAAGCTTGGGAATATTACCCACTAGCACCATCAACCAGTCCTTGGTGCACGATATAAATCATGGTTCAATCTTGTGAATGCTCCAAAACAAAAATTTAGATACTAAAATGAGGGGGAGAGGAACTCTTTTACAACTTTTAACTTTTCTCATATTTCTCCTTTGTTTTTGCAAGTTGCTTAGTTGAGTTCCAAGTAACAGGGCTTGCTTGGCTTGGGACACAACAGTTGTGCTGAGGCTCCTTGAGTCTCAAAGCTGTGTTCAATGTGATTAGTCTGTTCTTGGTAACCGAGGGTCCAAATTGCTCAGGAATTTTTAACTTAGACTACAAATCTGAATTTCAGAAAATGGACCAATATCATGATGTAAATCTGTATCACAACTAATGTTTGAGGGAGCAATCTAAAGGAAAAATCAAAATCTCCTGGATGAAATGTTGTACTTACTTCCATAACGTGTAAGTGAAGCTATTGTAACTTTTAGGTATCTTAGCAAGAATGGAAAAAAATTAAGCACACTGTGCTCTTCACTACTGAAGATTCAAATTGCTTAATTTTTTTTAATATAGAATACCAATGTGAGTTGCTGAAGACAGACTAAAATATCACTATTCCATGGTGCATCAAATCAAAAGTTTAAGTGAATGTAATATAAAGGAAAAATAAATTCTCATGGGTGAAATATTTTATTTCTCCCATAATGTGTAACAGTGTAAGTAAAGTCGTTGTAGCATTTAGGTATCTTAGCTAAAATGAAAAAAATTTAAAGTGCACTGAGCTCTTCACAACAGAGGACTCAAATTGCATAAGAAATTTTAATATAGAGCAGAAATCAAAGTTGTTGAAGACAGACTAACACATCACCATATGATGGAGCATCAAACCAAACATTTGAGTGAATGTAATTTAAAGATGAAAACAATTTTTTTATGGATGTCATACTTTAGGCTTCTTGAAATGTGTTTAATTAAGGAAGCTGTTGTTGGTGAATCATGTACATTAATAAGCTCTAAAAGATAAATTAAATTTGTTGCATTAGATTGTGTAAAGTATGGAGATTCAAGACGAGTTATTTAAAAGCATTGAGTGTTTAGTTTTTTTTCTCCTAATTATAAATTTGACTAGAGATATACCCATTCTACAGAACTTTCTTCCTCTTGCTAAATATTTGAGAATTGTTCAGAACTCCTATCCAAAGATGGACATGTCATATATGTTTTGATCAGGCAATGCATAAAAAAATAAGTATAAAACTAAACCTTTAACATTTGGAGAGAAAATGGTTGTCATGAATTTTTCCAAGGCACATTAAGCCATCATCATTTACCTAAGTTTTAAGTAGGTATTCCATGGGAATGCATCCTTGGGGAAACTCCCAAGTGATCCATTTTGAGCTTGTCTACTCTCAGATGCTTTTATTTGTAATTTCTTTTTGGTTTCCAATTTCTCTTTAATACAACCTTGCTCCTTTTGAATTTTCCCAGGTTGGGAGCTACTTTCAGTCACCTTCTATTCCGTATCTCCATCAAAAGCCTAAAGGGGACTCTATGAAGCATTGAACTTTAGTTCACGTGATAAACTATAAAATTAATGACCCTCCACTTTTTTGTGTTCTTGCACTAAAATTTAGGAATCTGAAGGAGAGTTTGTGTTCAACCTCCGAGGCACTAGAATTTTGAATGGCAACCTTATGCCAATGAAAATTTTAACTTTTCATAGTTTGACATGTTGAAAGCACTGTGATTTTTGCTGGAAAAAAAAAATGCAGATCCATATAAGATGTTATTTCTCTTAGACTTTTTGATTTGTGAAAGTGTTAGCAGTAATAGTTTACTGTTCCATTTTATATGGTCTTTGGAAATTGTGGAATGGATTAATTTGAAGGGTTGTTGCAGTCGCTCCCACTTTGAACTTCAAAACTGTACCAATTATCAATAGTTTATTAAATTATTTCAAGTGCAGTGGGATTAAATGGCCTGGGTTTAAAGTTAATTAATCTCACAATTTATTTTGCAGCCATTTTAATGCACTTAATTTTTTTGTTTGGGAAGGCATACAACTTAGTTGTGTTTAGTTTATCTATTCCATTTTGAACATTCTTCTAAGTTGAACATGCAATTCACCAACACTGTCTCGACAATGATAAGTTTTTGGGATATTTTTATTTTTCTATCTGTTTCATTTGCAGTGTCGTTGAAATCAAATGACATTCTAGGCAGAATTTTCAAGTCATTGGTATGACATGCAATAAAAATGACCTCTGACTTGGATATGAAGGTGGGGGATTGCCATTTGGAAATAATTTTACTTTAATCTATGGTTCTTGATTCTTAATCATCTGAGTTTCCTCCATGGGCATGTTGGGACATATCTTTCATTCAAACTAGGGACTGATCGCTTTCATATACAAATGATAAATTCATTGGAAAAGGGCACTGTTAATGTTCTTCCAAGGAAAGAAAGTGATTTAGGAGCTTTAATGTGTAATTCATTTAGAAGACATTTTAATTGGAATAATTAATGTTACAAATGTATATGTCCTAAATGTCCGCAAAAGGAGGATTGACAAACACATTTAATTTCTCAGAAGACTAACTTTCACTCAAGAGATTTCTTATTTGGTCCAATTTGATCTCATTTGTTTGTGATAACCTTGTGCAATGGATGTGTAGGGAATTCATAATCTAATAAGCATTGGTGTGGTAGTTACGTGAGTTGGATGAATAACAGGTTGAAAGAAACACAGGCCTCTAGCATGGACTCCTCTAGGAG
Source organism: Sequoiadendron giganteum (assembly GCA_007115665.2). Classification (NCBI taxonomy): domain Eukaryota; kingdom Viridiplantae; phylum Streptophyta; class Pinopsida; order Cupressales; family Cupressaceae; genus Sequoiadendron; species Sequoiadendron giganteum. The sequence goes on from CM021103.1 coordinate 357,667,003, forward strand.
CTCTTTTCTATCTTGCTTTCCTATTTCATCAACACTGCTTCACAGTCCGAATCTTGTATTGTGTACATTTCAATCGTTGGCTTTGTTTTAGTGTATAAGCGAGACATCAAAACTTTGTTTTCGTTCTCATTAATTCCAAAGTAGAAAAATATTGTTGAATGTTATCCAATTAATCGAGTCTTTCCTCAAGCATTTACTATTAGATTGAAATGACTGAGTGAGATTTGTTTCCTGGATTTTGAATGAATTATTTTATTAATATTTTCTACAGGATCAAGTATGACGTATTAGTTTCATAAGACACTATGGAATGATATGACTGTTGACACACTATCAACTCCAAGTCACTAAAAATTGGTATTCCTATGAAAAAGATTTAGTAATAGAAAACTACTAAAACCAGATAGACTAAAACTAGACTTTTACAGACAAAAAAGTTTAATGGTGTCAAACTGTACAAATTAAAATATTCCAGAGCATCCTCTAAAAGCAAGAGGATGATAACCACGTTGATGTTTTTCTCTATTATTGTAGTTTTTATTAACAATATTAAATTGCAAATACAAAAGATTTATTTTATTTCATTGCCATCTTCATCAAAATAGCTTAGCCCATGAGTTGGAGGTTGTCCATGTCATTTCTGACTTTTCATCTCAAATTTAACAGGCAATTTTGTAAATCCTGGAAGGATTGTAGCCAGTTCTTTGAATTGGCTAGAATCAACATGTTGCATGGTCATTTAGAAACCTCAACAATGTTGTTTGACATGTTTTCAGCCCAAAAAAAATTTCTTAATAGACTTATCCTTCAACTCAAGTCTTTCCACTGCTCTCTTCGATCTCTTTAGCCTCTTTGATGCTTTCTCCAGATGTTATTTTGTTTACAGGAAAATAAAGGCAAAATGAAATTACTACAAAAAAACAAGAGATAAACAAATAACATTGAAATAAAGGTGAAAGGCCATGAAGGTGGAAGAAAAAATTGAGAGACCTCATTCGTGACAGCATTTACCCACAATGACTCTTATTGGTATCAGGTCATCATGATGCTGAGAAACCTCAGGAAACATGGTGTCCTATTGGACAATCTTCAAAGTGGATAAGGAGATTATTTTCTTACCATTAATCTAATGATTGTTGTTATTTGAGAAACTTTTTAAGTCAAGTCATTAAAATGGTAATGTTTTACTAGATTAAATTTTCAAGACAACCTGGTCTTCATTGTTACCTCTTCATCCGCATGGACATGACCCCAAATAAAAGTAATGTAAAATCATAAACTGAAAAGCATGGAGAAATATTTCCAAGCGTAGAAATTTGTTAACAATTAATTTATTTGAAACTATCTCCATCCCAACAAGAATGGAATTAGATTTTTGTTATTTGCTACTTGAAAAACTTATTGTTTCACTGTGTATTAATTACTTACGTATACACCATTCTAAAATAACTTATTGTTATTGCAGTTGTCCATCCTCCACATTTGGAAAAAACATGCGAAGGGCTGGTTTTGGGACATGTATTGGTCAAGTATATTTTTTAATTATTTCTAATTGTGTCAGGGTCCAATTTTTTAAATTTTATTTTAAATATTAAGCAATTATATTTTAATCTTTTATCTTCTTCCTTGATTTTTTATGATTAGAAACTTAATTCACAGGATATACGAAGAAGGGCATACTTGGCTCCCTGAGAGGCAGTTCCAAACTTTATGTTGTTCCCAAGTAAGGTCTATAACAGTTACTTGATTTTAGTTTGTGTTTCTTATGAAAAAATCTTATTTCTTGTGGAAAATGTGGGATTGTTTGTCATTTCGTTGGTCAATTTTTCTGCTAAGATTAGTTTAGAAACAAGGATTTGTATTTGATCCCTTTCATAGATGAATGTCCAATTCCTCATTTAAATTTGAGAGGAGGTATTTCTAAAGTGGGGATAGGGTTTTATAAAATGTGTGCTAAATCTGAGGGCTTGATAGATACATTGATGTTCATAAATGAGTTTTTTAACATCCGAGTTTTAGTTTTGTGGTCTAATTTGGTACTGGTATTAAATACCCAACTAACAGTTAAGAAAAAAATGACCATGCTAGACCCCATAAGGGTGAAGACTGAGATGTAGAGTTGTTGGGATCCTTCATTACTTGTATGGCTTGGGGGGTGTCGACTGCTATTAGGGAAGCTCCAATTCAGAGTAAGTTTAGGCTAGATATGCTTGTCCTTGACCTCCTCCTTCCTTTATGTGGTGATCAACATGTTGGCTGGAAGAAATAGAAATCGAAACCTCTACAAATGCCTCAGTTTGATGGGCTACTGGTTGGTATTACTACTCATATTTTATGCTCTTATGCTCTTCACTTGATAATCCCTCACACTAAGGAACTACTAAATTGATCATGGAAGGAGTAGTTCAGTCATCTAGTGCACAAGGACATGCACAACTCTATTGAAATTACACCCTTTGTCAACCAACAACAAGACTTGGTAGCATATATTTGTTGCTCGATATGTATCCTCTTTTCTCTCGTTGTTTTTTGACTGGTTAGTTCAGATTGCATACATCTATATCCATGTAAATATTTGAGAGTTGCTTGGTGGCGATTTAAATGGTATTGGATTCTTTCAAATTCAATTATTAAAGATGTATCAGATGTCTTGGTAATGTTGACTATAGCACCTATAGCACCTACATACGCTACACGCACAATATGCCTGCTACTTTTATTGTGTCTCCACAACTCTGATTACTCTACTCAATTGATCTAAAAAGAGGGACCACTGATTAAATATGATCATGTACATCAAAATTCTTCTTTTTATAAAATATTATTATTAAACTCAGGGTTGGACTTGCAATTTATTTTTTGAATATGGTATATGAACAAGGTCTAAACCAAGATTAATGATTCTACAAATTCTGCGTGTAATATTTCCATTTGAGAAGGTCAAAATTGTAATTGTGTTGCTATATAAACTACAATCAACGTAACCATTGCACCTCCTTTTGGTGCAAGTGCTAGTTATAACTTAATTCTTAATATATTCACCTTCAGATTCAATGGTTTAGTGGTTGTGTTTTGTCACAAGACATCGTAGCTAAATGGATAATCATAAATTAAATTGCCAAATTTCTTCACCTCCAGAATACATGGTTGTTAATAAATTTAGCTTTATTGTTGCCATGTACTTATACATATTAAATTCTCCTTATGCCAATCGTAGCATGTTAAATTGATATTATACCAATAGCCTCTTTGTAAAACCTTATTTTAGAAAATTATGATTCTATCATAGCATTAATTTTGGGTCAAAATGCAAGACCATGGTGGGTGTAATCGATTCATAAAATACCTAATTTTTGGTTTACATGAATATATTTAAAACAGTGGTAATATGTCTAGTATTCTGTGAAATCAGACAACCATAAAATAGCAATATAATAGTAGCTATGACACCTTGTGCAATGGGTACACCGAAGAGGTGTGGAAGGTCAATTAGGAAAAAATTGGTTTATTTTTTGCACATTTGTATAATAAATGAGATCAATTGATAGATCATTTAGAAAATGATTTTAATATTATTATTAATTTTTTTAATTATAGAATAATATTATTATATTTATTTTTAAATTTTGTGTATTAACTATTATATTATTATATAAATATGTATGATTTATGTCATTATTATATTAATCTATAATATTTATTATTTATATATCAACTATTGTATTAACTATTATATTGTTATATAATATAATATTATATATTATAAACCAAATTATTTATTATATATAAAACTAATTAATTATGTCCTAATGTCAAAACCTAAATGTGTTCATTATTAGGGCTGTAATTTATGCTAATTTATTCTTAACTAAGGATGTCAAAAATTTTAAACCTAATATATATGTATTTGATAATTTTGTTAAAAAAAAGATATATAATAAATAATATAATTATATTATTTAAAATTTATTTTTAATTTTATACAATATGCATTATATATTAATTATGCTAGTTTATACTTAACTATGTAGGGTAAAGGATGCCCTAATTTTAAAACCTAAATGTGCTCATTATTAGGATCTAAGCCCTAATTTTCATTTTAATAAACATATGATGACAGTAGAGATAAAAAAATTAACAGAGGAAAAAACAAACAGAACACTGAAATTAATACAAGGCAACAAAGCGGTGAAAGTAAAGTTTATCAACTAAAAAAACAAACTTAAGCTTAAATCTAATTATCTAAATCTAATAGTATGGTGTTGCGCATGAAGAGTTGCATGGTGGATGATACATTATAACTGAAAGACTCGATCATCACTCAGATCAAGTTGTAACTTTTTTAAAAACCCTCTCCCGCCCAACTAGCAGTCACAGTCAGTAAGCCTTACTTACGATGCCACATAATTCCTAAGTTTCGGGAGGGCAAAAAATATGGACGACACAGATTTGTTTCACTGTCAACCAGGGCCTCTTGTTACGTTTCAACCATTGAAGGAGAAAATGAACTTGGAAAGTATATATAGGGACACGCCTTCGACGTAATTAACATCATCAAATAATGTGTTTGCTTGATTCATGAATTATTCGAAATTATGATTAAATTTCCATGGCTTTTTTTTCTGATATATATATATATATACTCATACTGACACTCCATGCAATACGTTAGAAAATAAATTGTGAAGGAAACTTATATATTTTGTTCCCTACGAATAATTCCTTATAAAGACATTAAATTAACAAAAAAAAGTCGTAGTTTTTAGCTTATAGTGTTAGATAAGGAGTAGGGTAAAGTTTGTCATGGGAAAGAGAATATAGTATGTTGTATATAATTGGAAGAAATTAAATTTAGTAGACATTTATTTTAATTTTCTTTTTATATATATATATATGAATAAAATAGTTTTTTATTTATTAATTTAAGATAAGGGAAAATACATAAGTAATTGATAGTGTTAATTATTAATTATATAGGTAAATATTAATATTATTGTGGATGGATTTAAGCATTAATGTCTAAAGTTATTTTTTATAGATTAATCTTAATATTAATGATGATATCAATAGTTTTAATTTCGGTATGGGTATTAATATAATATCACAAGGAAGTATTAATCAGTCAAATTAGATAATAATGTATTCCTTAACTATATTAGTATTGATAGTAATATAACTGATAGCATAATTTTGACTTATGTTAATATCTATGTGGGTCTATTTATGATAATATTGTTGTATTAAAATAGTAGGTATAACTATTGTGCGACATAAATATAATAATGTTAAACGCTTCATACTCAGTTGTATTATTTGAACAGTTGAAAGCAAAGTGAAGTTTAGAATAATACCTCTCTCCTTCAGGTGAAATCAGCATAACTCCTCCACCAGCACCTACTTTACTTCTTGAACCATCAAAATATAGCTTCCATAGCTGATTCATCTGTTGATTTGGTCATTTTTTACTTTTGACTAGATTTTGAATAGTTACATCACGCTCTTGAATAATGTAAATGCCCAAACCTACTTCATCCATGAGACTGAATGGATCAACCTCGTGATTCTTGGCTGCCCACTTGTCTAAATTTACATTGGGCATTTGCAACATAAGGCTCAATATGGTCTTTAGCTTGTGGCTCTGATTTAACAGTTACTCTAGTACCATACCTAGTCCTGAAAAACATGTGTGACCATTTTGATGACAAATAACCTCCTAACTTTGTTGTAAAATCTTTGGAAAGGAAAATGACGAAGTAGGGAGGTAAGTCAATGACAAAGATTTCTTCCAAAATTGAAAAGTCTGGACATGCATGTAATGTAAGAGGTATACCTTTAATCACTCCAATAGACTTAATGGTTGTACTATCTAGTTGGACTATCCCTTTTGACAATGGCTCATAACTTAATCCTAACTTTTCTACCAGTTGCTTGGGCATAATTGAGCTAGTTGCTCCTGAGTCTATCATGCAATTATGTACTATGCTATCACCAATAATAAGATTGACATAAAAGGGTGGCGGCTTTACCTTTTGAGTTGGTTATTCTTTCTTTCTTTCTGAACTATTCGCAAGGACTCTTGGCTGGTTTTAACACTCATCAGAAATGGATATCTTAGCTAGATCCTCTTGCAGGATTTCTTTCTTCCTAGGAAGGTTTAAATCATCTAGCATGGTAATGCTAATAGTAGCCTTTTTCATATGATCAATGATATTAAAAGAAGTAACACTAACCTTCTGCCGCACTTTAGGAACAACAACTTATTTATGTACTAGAACTGGCTGACGTTGAGTTCTCGGTTGTTCTTTAACAGGTTCAGCTTGTTTCTGTTTCTCTTTAATAGGCTCAGGTTGACCTCTTGGTAAAATCTGGACATTCTGTGAAGAAGAGTGTTGTGGTTGATCCTTTTGAATTGTTGGTATATGATTTTTCTGCTAAATAGCTTGTTGTTTGACTTTATCAACTTGTTGTTTATCTTTTTCTACTTGTTGTTCATTGGAAATAGCTTGTTGTCTCAGGTCAATAGCTCTCTTTTTTGACCTCATATTGGCTACAATAGAGGTAGCTGACTGATTCTGTCCTTGTATCTGATTTACTCTGCAAAAGTCATTTCCTTGCTAGTTCATGATGGCAACATATAGATTATTGTGATGTATTTGATCATCCTGTTGATCATTGCTTTCTTTTGCTATATTTTTTGTAGCAGTATAATTGCTTTGTACCATTAGAGCCTGATTAATTACTTTGCTCATGCACATGGCTCAATTATGGGGTTGATTGCATGTATAGCACTAGGCATAGTCTTGTGCTAAGTTGTTTTGCATAGGTACAAGATCTTTTGAAGGATTCGCAGGATTCTGGTTGTATGGTGGCCTAGGATTGAAATTTCTTCATTGTCCCTGATTATCTACCCGATAAGGTGGTCTATTAGGCTAGAATGGTGCTTGGTAAGGCCTAAAATTCTGACCTTGTTGCCTTTTAAGACTCACCAAGTCATTACTGACTATCTGTAATAACTTTTCCATCTCATGTTGAGTACCCCTAAGCTCTTGTAAATCTAATTGTGTTGGAAAAGCATTATTTTAAACAATTGTTTGATAGCCTAAGGATGGATCAACTGGAAGTGGAGCAATGGGAGGTATATGAATGGGCATTGAAGGCTAGATATCTGGAAATATCTGCATAGGGGGCCTAGGTGCAATTTTACCATCCTGTATAAGGTTTTTTTCAGCTCTAATAGCAATGTCATATGCTGCTAGTAATGTTAAACCACCCATTGATTGTATCATCACAACAATATCAGTATTTAACAATCTAAGATAATACATAAATGCATGATCAAGTGTTGGCCTTACTGTTGTTGGAATTCGGTTCCAAGTTTTCTGGAATCAGAAGTTGAAATCTGTCATTTATTCTTATGGAGCTCTCTTTATAGTCATTATTTGTTCAACTAGAGATAGATGATCATATTTATCTTGAAACTATTTGTTCAGCTTATCCCCCAAATCATCCTATGTAGCGACATAATTTACCGCTAAACCTCTGAACCATTGCAGTGCTTTACCTTTGAGTGACACTACTAGAAGTCTGATTGCAACATTCTCTTCAAGTACATGATGAACGGTACACAATGAAGCTACATCTTGTATGTGCTCTATAGGTGTGATTTAATCTTCACCCATGAAAAAAGGTAGGATTTTGAGTGTTGATACTGGAATGTCATTGTGTTGAGCCAAGTTTAATGGGCTACCCCTATTAAATGGTACAAACGCATGAGCCCTAGCCATCAGAGTTGTTGGGACTTTGAGATTAAGAGTCTGAAGTACTGGCACAGGATGTACTACTAGAAATATCTGCACAGAAGTTGTAACTGCTCGGATTGGGCTCCTTGAAGGTGAAATTAATGTTTTGAATCTAGGAGAAGTTGAATGAGATCCTGGCTATCTCCTAGCTGGTCTGCATCTTCTTCTAGGCAATGAAAGCAATATTTTTGGTCTAAAACTAGGATATATTGATTGGTTTCTAGAAGGCTGAACAGGTGTTCTCTTTTTGTTCTTCCTCTTCTCTTTGGAGATGAAATCTATAAATATTCAAAACGTGAAGAACTTCTTCTCGTGTGGATGCTTCTCATAGGTTGTCCACACTGATGTGCTTGTAAATCTTGAGTTGGGAGTCACTTTATCAATGAAATTCTTGCTCTGAAGTGAACTTCAGAGTCCCACCAGGCGTGCCAAAAACTATTATCACAGGGATTTGTACCCACATGCAAGGCAAGAAAGCTCTACAATTCCATGTAACATTGGACTATTTTCAAGTTGTGGGTATCCTATTGTGAAATTAGACCTCCAAATTATAGGACGGCTTCTTTTTTTGATTCTCTAATGACTAAATTTGACTTGGATGGAAAAGGGAAGAAGGCTCGACTTGAATGCATAAATTTAAAACTTAAACTACGAGTGATTCACCCAAATGACGAAAGAACATGCAATTGAATTCACAATGATATCTCCTACAATCTGTCTTCACAACTCTAATTGAATAGCTTAACCACAAAAGTGCTTCATAAAAGGGCCCGTGACTCAATACTTTATGAAGGAAATAAAAATTTCATGACTTAAAGATAAAGATAAAACTATGGCACGATTTATGACCCGTGATTAAACCAAACTCTGTATACAAGAATCCATTAATGAGATCTAAACTTAAAGGTTTTTAACTCAAAACACATTAAATTCACATCAAATCACTAACAGGAGAAAAACACTTGAATATGAGAAGGTAGACAATTGATTTCCAAAAAATAACTAAGGAAAAACTCTGTAAAATGGCAAACTAAGGTAACCTGTAAAGCTGTAAAATTGTATTAATGTAAAAATTTGAGTTACAAATCTTCGTCTCTCTACAAAAGGTATGCTAGAAGAGATTAAAAATAAGAACTGAAGGAAAAAGAATAAATTTTTCCAATATATACAATAAAGGCATGCATAAAGCATCCAAGAGGTGGAACTGGAAGTGAACCAGAAGTGAGAAAAACAAGCATCTCACAAGAAAAATTAAAACTGCTTAAAAAAGGGGCATGTTATCAATCAAATATGCACCCTTTGTTATATTTGCAGATTGACACATGGAAACCTTCTTCAGATGTGGGTGATCTGAATGCAGAAGGAATCTCCAGAGTGAGTTAGTTCTCCGAATAATAAATCTATTCTAAGTGATTTCTTGAGGAAAAGGGTAGAAAGATGAACTTGAATGAAACCTATGACTTAAAATGATTACTTAAATATGACTCTATTTTTTTTACCCACAAATAATTTCTCAGAAAACAACAATAATTCACAACTTCTCATGAACAATTAACACAAAAATGATTTACATGAAGATTTAGACTTTGAATACAACATGCAACCTGTATTTATGATATTTCTGCTTCAAACTACAATTCTAGGACATGGCAAGGATTTTGTAAATAAAAATCATAAATTACATCAAACTGAAACTACAATTGACACAAAATTGAGAAATAGGAAAGTTGTTTCTATTAACTAAAGGAGTATTACAAGTCTGAGTACAAATTTCTGAGTTACAAGACTCTCTATTTTTGCATGAGAGAAAGAATCAATAATCTAGACTAAGAAAAACTTTAAGTTTTTCTCCAAGATATATCACTAAAACCCTAATCCGAGCTCAAGAAGAAAGTTCAAGGAAAGCACCTAAAACTGCTCCAAAATGTGACATAAAAGTGGAAAACTCACACTTTTTGCATGTGAATGCCATAAGGCCTCTAAAAATAGGTAAAATCTGCTTTTAAAGCAAATAAAACACTTCATGTTATCTCCATGCAGCTCAAATCCGACCAAGGAAAAGTCAAACTCATCTTTGCTTGTAAACTACTAAAAATAGCAATAAGAAATAAAACAATTTATAAATTATTGTTTTATTCTCTGCTTTACACACATGCAACTTTTACAATTTTCTTTATTTTGCAATTAAAGATAAAGTCTTTTGCAAAATATCAACCTTATTTCTCCATTTACAATACTTTTTTTTCTCATAAAAAATCACAAAAATATAGAGCCATCTCCATTATTACATTTAATTGATTTATTTAAAATCAATTTAAAAACATAACTGCCCAAGGTTTGAATTTTAATTTTAAAGCAATATCCCTCCAAAACCTGATTGATTTCTATAAAATCAATTATAAATAAAGCCTAAGGCATTTGGTCATTCTTCATTTTAATACTAAGGCATAAGCATAAGCATTTGACTTTTCAAAATAAATGTCTTAAGTATCAATCAAAACCCTAAAATCATAAAAACTAAGACTTATGAAGTCTTATAGGAACCTAGGCAAATGATAATTTCCAGTCATCTAGACAATAACTTAAGTTTGATTTTGAATGCAAAATAGGGAAAAATCCTAAGTTCGACATAAGGCATAAAAATTACCAAATGATAAACATTGAAGGCACTCACTTAACCTAAGGCCCATATTTGAATTACGACAAAAAGGAAACAAAACCCAAAAGCAAACCCTAAACTCATTTTATTTTTCATTGTCACTTTGAAAGACTTTGGCTCTGCTTGGAAGAAATGTGTCACCACGTGTATGCTTGATTTTCAATATGAAATGCTTTGAAGTCTCAGACTTTTGTCTTTAGATTGGTCGACTCTCATTGTGTGACAATGGGTAAATTGACTTCATAGTCTTTTGTGGCTTCTTCACTGTATTTTGAGAGGCAAAAAGCCATTAAGGCCACGTCCTTTACATGCTATTATCTTTGATCTTTTTGCTCATTTTTGCATTTCCTTGCTTTCACCACCTCCTTGGCCGCCATGAGAGAGAGCTCAAGCTTGAAGTTGAGAGCTCCAATGAGTTGGCCACGACCTGTGTATTCTTCCTCCAAAGCCACGAATGGTAAGCTCTTATTTCCACACTTTTCATTGCTTATTTACCTTGTCAAAACAAAAGCTTTGAAAGCTTAACTTCATAGAAGAATGATTGTTACTTTCTTAAAATAGTGTAGACCCAAGTACTGGTCGCACCATATATGCTTGCGTCTTGGATTTTATGAAGAATCTCTTTGCATTTGACCTTCTTGGTTTTCAAATTTTGACTTCTAAAAATTAAGCTTGAAATGGTTCTCATCCTTTCAATGGAAAATGAAACCGAAACTCCTCCATAAATGGGTTCGACCCACGATGCATCACATGTATTTTGCATTTTTTGTAAAACCCTTACATGGGTATTCCTTGATTATGAAAGAAATCATTTATTTTGTATCTTTTGTTGGAAACCCCATGTGGGTAAGTTGAAAATGGTAAAAATATTCACTTTGATCAAAAACCCCAATGTGGGTATTTTGGAAATAGAGAGAAACCATCATTTTTGTAAAAAATCCCTTCATGGGTATTCAATATTTTGAATAAATCCGCATTTTAATAAAAATATTCATATGGGTACTTGGTAATTTGAAATAAAGTCTCTTATTTCTGCACTTTGAGCTAGAACTGTAGAACACGTATCATGGGTATGCTGGAAACAATGGTAAATCCGTATTTTATGTGGGTTACTCTGAAAATGAAAGAAAATTCTTTATCTCTGAAATAATTTCACTCATTTCTGCATTTCCTTTCAAACCCTTATGTGGATTCACTTGAAATAAGAAGAAACCTGCATTCGAAATGACACCCTCACCTTATGTTGAAACCCATATAATTTTATAATTTTTTGAAAAAATGCAGTAAGCTCTCTTTGTCTCAAAGACAATATTGTAGTAATTGTTTCATTTGCAACCCAGCTTGCTAGATATTGGAATTATATAGCACAATTGCATTAACCTAGAAGATTAAGAAACTTCTCACTATAGCTTCATCTTACTTTTGTATACACTCAAAACACACAGAAACTTCATTTGCTCTCAGAAGCACCTTATTTTGTTTGTCTTACCGTAGCAACCTTAATGTTTTGTAGGTTGCTTTGATGTTTAAAACCACCCATCCTGTTATTTTAATGCTTCAGAAGCATGCATTCCTAGCTCAAAACTTCATCAGATAAAGCAAAACTAAAACTCTGCAAATACTTCCATTATTTGTTAGTGCTCCATTGATAAGGAATTATGTATGTCTGTTCACTACCACTGTTATGAGATAAAACACTTGCTGCTCCAAAATAGAATAATATGAAACAACATAAATGTGAACAGGCTTAAGGCAGCAAAAACAATAATATGGCAGCAATATTAAAACTTTTCCAGAATGAAAATGATGGATTTCAGTTGAATCAAGTTTGTCAAGTTTATTATCCATTTGTAATTTTCACTTCAATGTTTTGATTTGACTGTTATGAATGCATGATAAATTTGATTACTCCTTCATTTTAAATCTGTTTTACTCTCTTATGAAAGGCTCATATGAGCATGATAATTTACTTTCTTACTTGGCCCACTTGTAAGTTTAAGGGGCAACATGCTGAGCTCTACCCTTGTGGGAGCCCGTTTTACTCCACATGCTTTATATCTTCATTAAATAATCAGCTTCATGACTTTTCCTATACCTGCACAAGAAACAAACAATGTTAGCAAAAAACAATAAATATCATGATGTTTACACTTTCAGCTCTGATTCCTACACTTTTCTTGATTGTTTCAGTGCACTGTTAGCAACATTCTTCATTACTATTGGTGGTTCATGTAGATATGTTCATAGTTGGAGCTCTAACAACCCTCCCTTTCTTCTTATAGGTCGATCGGAGCTCGAGGATAAAGGATGGTGCACCATTTCTGCATCGTCCGTCAACACAGGAATGATGATTATGTCCATATTTATGTGTTCTCTTTATTTCCCACATCTTCAGTAGTGTAGGATGCTTATTGTAATGCATTGAAACAGTTAACTTCCACGACTTGTGTGGATTCTTTGAATTCTTTTTTTGCTTTTCATTATGAAAAGAAATGCATCAAAATGAAAATTTGTATAATCATTTGTATTCTTGCAATCAAATGAAATTTGTAATGTAACAATTTCATAAAATAAAATGAAAGCAATGAATGCTTGATCATTTGTATATTCAACTTTTTACTTCATTTTTTCTATGAGCATTAAGGAATACTTCTGAAACTTTGTTCTCTCAAACAATGCATAACTGATACTTGATAAGAATAGTGCAAACAACACTTAATGCATAATCAGAAAATAACTAAATTTCCACTTTAAGATATAACAAAATTTAATCAACTCCACCAATTGAGTTGTAGTGAAAATTGGTAATAGGGCCCACCAAAGCTACAAATTGAACTTAAACAGCTGGAAACTCTGTCTGATACTATATGTAACTGAAATGTGACTCAAGATTGGCCTCTGAGTTGACTAAAAGTCAACAAATTGCATGGAGGTGGCACTGAAGGTGAACTGGAAGTGCAAATATCATATTCATGACTAAAGATTAAAATCCTTAGAAAAAAGGCTCGTAACTGAAGGAAACTGATCTTCCACCGTCTCAAAATGGATATGCATGTAAGTTGACCCAAAAAGTCTTCAAGAAATGCTCCTTCAACTAAATATGTAACTCAAAAGTGCCCATTTTCATGGAATTCTGAAAGACATGCAAATCCTCAACTCCACATGCATGTGAGCAAAAATAAATTTAGTATTTTCCCCCTTTTTGACAATAGTTGTTTTGAAAAATCATTAAAACAATTATTACTATTGTTTTAATAAAGCTTGAAAACAAATTTACAATATATTATTGAAGGGGAAATACAAATAAAATTGTTTACAAAATTTAAACCAATCCCTTATGATTCCCCTCTACCATCATACACTTGCATTGAACACACTTTATTATTAGGCACTTGGACTTGAAGTCAAGGCCATGGGAAAAATAAACATTATGATTTTTTTTAAAACTTAGTCAAAAAATATCATTCCATCGAGCTCGGTAAAAGAGATTAGGAAAACCCTAATCATATCATTTGTGACTTTGTTGATGAAGAGAGATTGCTTGGAAGTTGTGGTTGTGGCCACCATTTGAGTTGGTTCTAGAGCTCAGGCCTGCGGATTTCACACTTCTTTTAGTTGATTCTTTGAAGACTTTTAATAGGAAGGATAAGGTATGCTCATAGTTTTCCATTTCAAGCCTCGTTTTCACTGTCTTTGAAAGTATTTTCTAAGTTTTAAGGATGGCATGCTCTTTCATGTTATTCTATGTATAAAAAATTATTTAGCCTTTGTTGTTTTTTATTTATTTCCTGAAGCTTTTGAGCTTAATTTGTGAAACATGGTCGCCATGAGATTATTTGAAAACAAATTTTGTTAAGGGTTTTGAAACCCTTTCCTCCTAGAAGCTTGGTTTTAACTTTCTATTTTTTTAATGTAGCTTAATGATGGCATCGGCCTGTGAAATAATCTTGGCTGCCATGGATTATTTTTATCCTTCTTTTACTTTTTTGTATGAGTAAAAGAGAAGGGTCGGCCCTCTATGCTTTCTATGGCCATTATGATGTAAACTCAGCTGAAGATTTGTGTAAAAAATGGAACAGGCTCGCTCTTGTGTGTGTGTGTTTTTTCCTTTACAAAGATGAAAAGAGGTTAAAAACCCTAGTCAACATTTTGGCTCCTATGCAATCATTGAGGGTTTTTTGTTGTGTAATTCTGATTTGTTTTCATACAAATAAAGGGTAGAAACCCTAGCTAGCATACCTTGTCTCCTAAAGATAACTTTAGAAAATTGGAACTTAATAAGACTTTGTTGGCTTGCCATGACATTTTTATTTTCTCATAATAAATGAAATAAGGGGTATAAAACCCTGAATTAGCACATGAATGCTCCATTTCTCTTCACTGTGAATAATATATATGAGAGGGTTGAAACCCTATTTGCCAGGTTTCTCCTTTGTAATGAATTTTTGAGTGATTATTTTCTCTGTTCCAAGGCCTTTCATGGATAAAGGACACTAAACCAGTCTTGGAACCCCCCTTAACTTTGGTACACTTTCAGATCATAATGAACCTACTTAAAATTCATTTTTCCTTCTCTTCTTTCTAACTCTATCTTAAGCAAGAAATAAGGGGTTTTTTTTTGTAGCATACATGATAGAACACTTAGTAGGCAATACTTGTACCTGATGAATTATTGAATATTAGAAGGCTGCCTTCAATATGACATTTGAAATGAACCTGTAGCATAACCTATTACATGTATTCTTTGAGATTGCACTCCCTTCACCTATGAATGTGATGTTTGCATTTATTCAATTTCATTCAATTTTCTCTTTGATTCATTGCTACTTTCATTGCATTATTTAACTTTGGTGCATATTTATAATGCTTCTCTTCACCTTTGTTTACATGATGAATCCTTGTGAAGTTGGATTTATTTATTCAATCACTGTTTATGATGCTCATTTCTAGCTTAATAGCATGCATCAGTAGCTTCATTCATGGTTGCCTCATTTAATGACATTATAGATTACCCTGTTATGTTCATTGTTGTCCAACATATCTTTGGACTATCATGGCTTATTTTATCATTTTTTTTGTAAGGGCATAAGCCTTCTGTAGAAATTTGATGCCTAATTCTCTCTTTAATAGGCATCAAGCAATGTTCTTTCCTATCCTTTTATAGGAAATTAGAGATAATGATAACTTATCAAGTTGATATGTTAATGATGCCTCTTGATTCCAAGATGAGTAATGCTATCCTACAGTCATGTGGACTGTCCTCTTGGTAGTTATGTAAACTTGTAGCTTATGTGGACTGCCTTTTTGATGATGGTACTCTATTTTTATGATGTAGACTTGTTTCTCTTTGAGCCTCAAGACTTTATATGTATTTCAAAAGTTGTTTAGAAACAATCTAAAAAGGATTGATACCTTGCTCTCCCTTCAATATAAAGGGGCTCAATACCTCACTAAAATGAAAAAGAATGTAAGGTAGAGCTGAAACAAGATAACAACAAAATTGATGATCTCTTAACATGTTTTGATCATTATTTTAGTATAATGAGCAATAAGATTATTTCTCAAACTGTTTTCACCATGTTGAAATAAGGTTGCTTTATGAATCTCTTCTTGGTTGCAACAAATTTCTTAATGATTGTTTTGAATATTTTATGACTCTCATATAATGATGTGAAGGAGAGGGTATCCTCCCTATATGTTGGGCTCAACCCTTGTGGGATCCTATTTTTCTCCACATATCTGATGAATAATAGTAACATGATTTCTCCTAAACCTGCACAGTGAACAAACATGTTAGCAAAATAATTGTAGCTGAAAGATTTCATTGAACTTATGCTCTTTGATCATCTTCTTTTTGATGACTTAATCATCTGATGAATGCCTGATAGGATGTAGGTTAGATTTATGTTGGTAATATAGGCATGAGGAAGGATATGATTTATCATTTCTCTAACACCACCTTTCAACAATCTTGCAAGAAACCATGGAGCTTGGAGCTGAAACAACCTAGAGCCACTGGAGACACAACAACTTGAAGACATCGAGTAAAAATGATTCGTCATTACAAGAAATGATGAATCACTCCCTTTTTCATGTTTACATTATCTTCAGTTGTGCAGTTTACAAATTTATTTTTTATTCATTTTTTGATTATAAAATTCAAATTAAGCTACTCCCACAACTTGTGTGGGACTTTTATTTTTACAATATGAATAAAGCAGCAAACATTATGTAATTTTAATATTTTTCTGTTAAAATTATTTGCATAATAATACTAAAAATTCAAATGTAATAATATTTGTTCAAGATCAATGAATACTTAGTAGAATTTTTTTGAAATCACTTGTATACCTTCAATGATGAATGCAATTCAGCTCTACCTATTTTGAGTTGTAGCTAAAAATAGGTAATAAGTATATTCAAGGAAGGCATCAGAGGTTGGGACCTCAAAGAAAGCCAAGAAATCAGGTGGATTCTCTGAGATTCCCACAATTCAAGAGGATCCAATGCACGAGGGAGAAGAAAAAGAAGAGGTCGAGCAACCCAGATCACCACCTACCACCTCTATTCTTGCTACTATCGTTGTTGCCACCAGTATTACTCCTCCTTTGATATCTCGAGTGTTAGCCGTCTCCTCCCCGCTCGTAGTGGAAATCTTAGTTCACCTTTCCTACACCTCGCCCACTACACCTATTATGGTGAGAGATTCCTCCTCGAAAACAACCTCCCCACTTTCGTCCTCCTTAATGTCTCCATCAATGGTATTTCCTCTAGTTTCCACAACAACAATGTCTGCCCTCACTCTCCCAGAAGCATTTTCCTACCATATGCAAAAAATTCCTATGGAGCTTTCTAGAGTATTAATGAACCCCATGGTGCAAGTTGCTTTAGCTCAATCTATTGTTGGTCTCATTGTCCCTCCTCCAATGGAACCACCCAAAATGGAGATGACAATGCAGATTTCAGAAGAAGTTGAAAGGCAAGAGAGGGAGATAGTTGAAAAGGGGAAGGATATTGAACCTGAAGATCCCTTCAAGGATGACTACCATGCACATCTAAAATATGAACACTTGGTCATCGATGAGGTATTGTATGAAGAGGAGGAGGGGTCACAATCCTTAGAAGAAGATGGTGAGTACAGTGAAACCAAATACGTAGTGGAGTCATCTAATCAAGAGCTCGAGGAGGAGCTATCTGAACAACTAAAGGATGTTGAAGAGGAAGTCAAGAGGCAATCTTTTGAGGAAAAGAAAGAAATAGATAAATACATGGAGATATCCATCAATTCTCCATCGAAAGAAAAAGTAGACCTTGGCCAACAACAAGAAGTACTTCCCAAAAGGGAAGAAGAAGAAAAGAAAGAAGATGAAACTCAAGAAGGAGATAAGCCTGAAGAAGAGGCCAAGATGAGAAAGAGCCTTGAAGCAGAGTACCATACAAAACTTGGGCCGGAAGAAGAAAAGGTGCCAAAGGGGAGGATATTCCTAAAAAAAACATTGTTGAATCACAAGAGGAAAAATCCATATTTATCCATGATTCAGATGAAGAAGAAGAAGAAGAAAAATAGAGAAAGAGGCTTCAAACCATGAAGAACGGGAAATCCAGCATGCTCAGAAAGAAGAGGGTGGTCATGAATCACCCAAGGAGGGATCCCAAATGCCTGAATGGTTGGAAAATAGCTACAAAAAAAGACCCCTACCCCCATGGATCCCAAGGAGAGACTCGAGGCAATCCTATCATGGGCTCAAATAGGATCAAAGAAAGAAAATAAGTTGAAGGTTAGATCACACATCACGATGGATGCATTAGGATCTTAGACGGTGCAAATTTCCACCCCATTGCTGGATAAAAAAGAGGGGGTAACCTATAACATCTCCACCATTGACCTGGGTACAACTACAAGGGAGCAAAATATTGATTAGCTCCAGGGGTCCATGGCCACGATTTTCCACCAAATGAATAAGGAACAGTCCTCCAAGGAGGAACTGAAAGTGCAGGTGGCAAACCTCACTGCCTACACACAACAATGGTCCTTTGTTGAAGAGCTAACCATGACATCATCAGCCCCACCACTACTATTGTCTAAGGACCACATAAGCAAGTTGGAAAGAAGAAATAATTGGTCAAAGGCCACTGAGGATTGGTTCCAATGAGTAATTTACAATGGAGATTTGGGCATTGGCCATGTCGTTTGAACAACAAACAAATTATGGGACTTAATAACATTTTGTTGTTTCCACAGTCCATGATTTCATATGCAAGGTTTTTTGGAAAAACTTTGTGCAAATTTTTACATCAGCGTTTCAGATCATACTCCATGATCCATCATCAGGATGTCCAACAAATTATGGGACTTGCAAAAACAATTAGAGAGTACCAAGTAAATCTTCCACCACTTCACTGAGATGTATAGGATTAATTATCTTAAGCTTGAAGCTATTCTCAAAATACCTAGCAAAACATGGGAGAAGGAATTGGGTCTGGCAAAGAATGAGCAATGGTTGGTCGAAACATGGAAAATGATGCTAGACCATAGGAAGGAAGTATTGGAGCAGGTACTTCGTGAAGTGGAGTTTGTTGGAAAGAGACACTACAAATATCATTTGGTGTTGTCATTGATGGAAACCCCAGTTGGTGATTGGATCCGCGCATCATCAATTTATCCTACTGGCAGTCAGATTGCAAACAGTTAAGGAAGAACAAAACATCTGGCAATTTTGGGTTCATTGATTCTCATACAGATCTTCAGTTAATATTTCATGTTGTGTATCTCAGTGAAGGTTGATCAATGTATTTTTAGTGTTATCAATAAATCTTAGTGCCTCATATTGATCCATGTGTGAGTTAGAAGATCGGGTTGGCTAATTCTCTATTTTATCAGTACTGAAGCCGACATCGTGAATATATCATGTCATGGATGTATGGGAAGTAATTAGTTAAGTATTTTTGTGTTCGTGCATCTTTATTTGGGTCCTAGCTAAGTTGTGGCTAACCATTGTGGATGTGCATTATACTTTACTCATGATTTGAGCCGACAATTGTAAATATTATTTTGTTCTATTAAAGCCGACATATTGTGATTATATGCTTAGTTGCGGATATATATATATGAGATCGTCCATATCATTTTGAAGTGGGTATGAAGTGTGTTGATGTGAATTATGAATAAGAGCAAAGAAGAAGAGCGATAATGCACAATTTCACTTGTGCATAAAGGAATTGTGTTGGAAGTGTGAGAAGAACAGAGCTGAAGTACAGAGTCAATCTGTAGGATAGAAGATTGAATATTGTGCCTAACCGGAATTGTAATCAAGCATATGTAGATTCTATTTATCTTAGTTCAAAATATCAGATGGTTTTAATCTGATTCTCTTTGTAAGGAAGTGAGCCTTCCCGTAGTGTGCCTGAGTGCAAGTGCATTCCCCATATTGTAAACTTTATTTGAGTATACTCAGATATTGTGGATTGGCCATCCACCGTGGTTTTTCCCCTAACAGGTTTTCCACATAAAAATTATTGTGTTATGGTGTTGTGATTGTTTTCTTCTTGTTTGTGTATTTTGGTTGAATGTTGCAAGTACCTTGAAGATAAAGGTTAATAATGTTAATTTTTGCACAACACTGATTCACCCCCCCTCTCAGTGTAGCTTGTTTCCAACAATGGGTATTAGAGCTAGTTCCTTAGAAGAAGTCTAACAACTTGGGGAGATCTTGGAAAGTGTTTCAATGGATTCAAGTAGTCTTCAACAATAAATTTTTGTGGCCCTAAATGATATTGATTAGTCAAAGTATAAAGTTTATACATTGCAAGCAAACCTCATGGATGCTGAGAAATTCATTGAGTCTTTGAAAGACAAAATCAACAAGTCCAGAGAGAAGAGAAAGGAACTATGTGATCAGATTAAGCAGAATGATATCAAGAGCATTGAAGAAGAACAACTCAGTCAAGCCCTGAAGGAAAAGATAGAAGAATGTGAAAAGCTTACCAAAGATAATACAGTCCTAAAGCATGAAATGGAATCTATCATGATGAGGATGAACAAGGAGATTGAAGATAGGAAGAAAAATGAAGAGAACCTAGCACAGTTTCTGAAAGAAAAATCTAAAGTATGCGACCGAACGGACAATGAATTGGAACAATCTAAAAACAATGAGGAATTACTTGAAAATCAGATTGATGATCTCAGAGATGAACTTGCTACTGCAAATGATTACAAGGAGAAGTTCAAAGTTATCTCATCCAAGATTGATGAACTAATTAGCAGTTAGAGGACAAATTGTGACAAGCAAGGGATTGGATATGAAGAAGGAGAAAGTTCTAGATCAGGTCAAAGGAGATTCAGGAAAGGAAATCAAATGAACAAGTCTGGAAGGTATCTGGTAAGGAAACCTAATTCTCAAAAAATTAATGGATACTATTTCAGTTGCAATAAATTTGGACACATGGCTTCTCAGTGTAGAAGTAGGATTGATGAATCAAAGTGGTCCATCATTCTCAGGTCAGTGTTTTAATTGTCATAAGTTTGGTCACAAGTCAAATGAATGCAAAAATGTGATGAACAATTTTCATAGAAATGCCAAATGTTATACATGCAATAGATTTGGGCATTTTGCTAACCAGTGCAGATCAAAATAAAATTAATGGAACAATTGGTCTAGACAGAAAAATTTTGTGTGCTATAACTCTAACAAATTTGGTCACATTGCTACATTATGTTGGAATAAAAGAGGTTCGGTAAATCAAAGTAGGAACATGAAGAAGGATGTTAAGGGAAAAGGAAAAGTCACTACAAATGTGGTTAGGAATCAAATGTAGAATAAATGGGTGAAGAAGAGTACCTCTAATGAAGAAAATGCACCAGCACTAAAACCTTCTTCCGGTAGTTCATCCGGGAATTATTTTTATCATAGGTGAATACTTCTATGTGAAGCTAGAATATAAAACCCTAGAAGAAAATAAATTTACACAGATTGTTAAATTTATCATCTTTGAAGAGTCGGAATGGGTTCGTTACATTTTGAGTCGAGTCCATGATGAATTCATTTGGTTAAGCATACCCTTAAAAATCACAAAGGAGGCTATCAGTGTTGTAACAAGTCTTAATTCTTTTGGTGGTTTACCAATTTTGAAATTAATGAAGAATCAAACGGTCACTGAAGCAACAAGTTCTAAGTATGACAAAAGAGCAATGATAATTGACGACATTGTTGATGTATATGTAAAATTTTCATCTATGGTTATTGGGTACAAAATGTATCATTCCAGCTAAGACAACTTTGTGTCTGGTACAACCATTTATGCCACCTATCATATGGTAAAAGAAAATGCAGACTATGATCTTTGTGAATTGTTAAGAATTCAGCTAATAGAAAATATTGGGAAGATCAAAAAGGATAAGAAAAATTATTTTAAATATGGTAACTTGCTATTATTCTTATTCTTTTACTTCATGGATGAGGTTCTGGGATTCAGAAAGGTTGATTGGAAAAAATACAAACCGGTAGCTGCTCAGATCAGAGATCTCTTTCACAGATTTGTAGACACTAAGACAAAGAATGCCACTATCTGGGGATATTTCAAAAGTTTTTAGAGTATGATGCAGGCTGGAGAGAGGATTCCCACTTCCATTGTAGATAAATATAAGGATACAATTTTCTTTATGGTAGATATTGATCAATATATGATGGAAGCCATTGATCCTAGAACAATTTAGATCATTTCGATGGGATATGAAGTTGAGGAGTGTATTCTAGAAATGTATGGAGAAAATTTATTGAGAAAGCCTCTAGATCAATCAAAAGAGACATTTGGTACTTATGTTGAAAATAATATGCAAGTACACAATGAACTCAAAAAACCTATGATAGTTAAAAGAGCTAGAAAAGAGATGGAAGTTTTAGCAGAAAGTATGGGGATACCAACAAAAAAATTAAAAGAAGCTAGAAGGAAAAGAGAAGAAGCTCAAGAAGAAAAAGAGGTAGTAAAAACTGAATCTGTTGGTTTGACATCACCATCTTCCCGAGCTAGGTCAACTAGAAGATTTTCATCCCTATATGCCCCTGCAACAAAACCAAACTTTGTGAAAATTCAATCTAAGGAATCCAGTAAAGATGGAAAAAGGAAGAAAGATAAAATCAAAAGAGTCTATGTAGCATTTTTTGATGATGAATAAATAGAGTCTAATGAAGGTGTTAAAGAAATCAAGCATCAAGGCACCAAGGCAGCAACTATTACTAAAAGAAAACTCTCTGGTGGAGATGATCAAGAAAAGAAAAAGGCAAAAACTGACCAACCAGGTATGTTAGTGGAAGAAGTTGAAAAATAATTGGTTAAGGATGGAAATCTAAAGCCACTTTGCAAATGGTATGAGTCTTTTGGTAAATCTAATCAGAGAATTCTTGAGGCAACAATAAAACATTTGAATATTTTCAATAAAGGTTTGATTGAAATAATGCCAAATTTACCCAAAAGTTTATATGACATTTTGGAGATGAGGAGAGTTAATGCCAAATCAGAAGAAGAGTAGATGAGAGAAAGAATTCTTGCTGAATTATTTCTAGTAGCATCTGTGGAAGAAATAAAGTCAATACTAAATAAAGCCAAGAAATAATTCAAAAGAAAAACAAGAGTGAATAAGTTGATGATTGGTCAAACCAAAGAATTTGTTGAAGAAACAAAACAGATTATGAGAAAAGTTTTGTTAAATAGCAGAATTGATGTTATCCCTGAAGGAAATCATGATGTAAATTTGTTTTGGGAGAAGAAGAAGAAGAAGAGAAAAAAAGATGCAGTTGAAGATACTTAGATCCCTCCTAAAGTGGACAATGCAGAAATTCCTATGGAAATTGAAGTTCCAAAAATTGTATCAATTGAGAAAGCAGAGATCCTTGAAGATAAGTCAGAACCTGCAACTGAGGAAGTAATGGTTGAATAGAAGAAGGTTGATGTAAATTCAATTCCAATAGAAGCAAGAGACACTGCAGAGGAAGTAAAGAAATTCTTGGTAGAACAGAAAGAAGAGTTTGATCCTGAATTGTTTTAAGGTCCAATCGACCTATCTACTATGAGTCCAATTCATAAAATGAAAGTAGCATCATTCACCCAAGAAAAATCTAGAGAAGAACTAGTGAAGTCCCACATTGAGGATAGTGAACTTCTAAATATTGCATTTGGAGTCCTCGAAAAGATAATGCCCACTCATGTGAAAGATCCAATTGGTTCCTCCTCTAGTGAACTAAAGAGGCTCATCAACTCAATAAGTACTCACTCTGAGTCACTTGAGAAATCTGCTATGATTAAAGTTCAAAAGGAATTTGATGTTAAAATATTAAATGGGCTGAAAGAAATGATTGCTAAGGATAAAACTTTGCTAGCCACCTATGTGGAAAATATCCAAAATGCTCTATCCAAAAGATAGAAATTATGTCAAGTGCATTGAAAGAAGTAGAAGATGCTAGAGCAGTGGGTGATCCAAAAAACCCGGAGTCTGTAGAGACACAATCCTACTTGGTTTGTGGACACATAACAATCCTGGAGAGCCTCAAAAGAGTTTGGGACACAAATTTGGCTCTATTGAAGAAAGATTTTTTAGACATTTTCAAGTTTATGTAAGATTGTTTGTACTTAAGCAACTTGTTCATAAAAAAATTGTTAAATTTTTGATATGCGGATTCCTGCCTTTGTCATTGATGTCAAAGGGGGAGAGAGAAGAGTGAAAAATGTGTAATCATCTCAGGGGGAGAATTGTATTTTGGAGAAGAGTTTGGTTTTTGAAATTTTGGGCGGTGTAGTTAATGTTGGTACTGATCTGAAACTTAGTCATTTTTCACTAAGTATTGCCATCAATGCCAAAGGGGGAGATTGTTGGAAAGAGACACTGTGAATATAATTTGGTGTTTTCATTCATGGAAACCCCAGTTGGTGATTGGATCCGTGCATCATCAATTTATCCTACTGATAGTCAGATTGCAAACAATTAAGGAAGAATAGAGAATCCAACAGTTTTGGGTTCATCGATTCTCATACAGATCTTCAGTTAATATTTCATATTATGTATCTTAGTGAAGGTTGATCAATGTATGTTTACTTTTATCTGTAAATCTTAGTGCCTCATATTGATCCATGTGCGAGTTAGAAGATCGTGTTGGCTAATTCTCTGGTTTATCAGTACTAGAGCCAACTTTGTGAATGTATCATGTTGCAGATGTATGAGAAGTAATTAGTTAAGTATTTTTGTGTTTGTGCATCTTTGTTTGGGTCCTATCTAGGTTGTGGCCGACCATTATGGATGCACATTATACTTTACTCATGATTTGAGCCGACAAGTGTAAATATTATTTTGTTCTATTGAAGCTGACATATTGTGATTGTATGATTAGTTGTGGATATATATATGAGATCGTCCATATCATTTTGAAGTGGGTATGAATTTTGTTAATGAAAATTGTGAATAAGAGTAGAGCAGAAGAGCGATAATGCACAGTTTCACTTGTGCATAAAGGATCTGTGTTGGGAGTGTGAGCAGAATAGAGCAGAAGTATAGAGTCAGTCTGTAGGACAGAAGATTGAATATTGTGCCTAACCAAAACTATAATCAAGCATATGTAGATGCTATTTTTCTCAGTTCAAAATCTCATATGGTTTTAATCTGATTCTCTTTGTAAGGCAGTTATCCTTCCCTTTGAGTAGTGAGCTCTAGGCAGTGTGCCTGAATGTAAGTGCATTCCTCATATTGTAAACTTTATTTGAGTATACTCAGATCATATTATGGATTGGCCATCCACTGTGGTTTTTCCCCTAACAGGGTTTCCACGTAAAAATTCTTGTGTTATGATGTTGTGATTGTTTTCTTCTTGTTCATGCATTTTGGTTGAATGTTGCAAGTACCTTGAAGAAAGATAAAGGTTAATAATGTTAATTTTTTCACAACACTGATTCACCCCCCTCTCAGTGTAGCTTATTTCCAATAGAGATCTATTTAGAATGGGCCAAAGAACATCAGGCGGACTGCGAAGATTATTTAAAGATCATGACTGACTATGACATGCCTCTCATCGAGCTATATCCCAAGATAATAAGGTCAATTTTCATAAGAAGATGGAGAACGGGGCTGTAGATTCACTAACGCCAGATTTTTTGGACTTTGCTGCTAGGGCATTCATCCAATTTGAACAGATGGCTAAAACTACGCCCAAGTGTCTGAAGAATTGGGAATTGATCACAGGTAGGTCAAAGAAATTGTCATTTTAGGTGCTCCAATCCGATATAATGGAGTGGGACAAGCTTCGGATATTGATAGGAAAATTCATGGAGTATGCCACTATAAAGAAAAATGAGGGAAAGCCTATCATTGATTATGAGTTCCTCACTGTATAGCTACAACAAAAGAGCAATCAGAAAAAGACAAAATGCTATAGTGTCAGGCACTAGAAAACAAAATAGGCTAGAAGACAAGCAATGTATTTTAAATTGTAAAATATTGGGGGTAGGTGAAACACTAGTTTGTAGTGAATCTTGATCACTCATTTTTCTTTTTGAGCACTATAAATAGGGGGTCTCCTCTCATTTTCAAAGAGAGAATTGAGTTGTTGTAAGGACATGCTGCTGAAAATCTAATAAAAATTCATCGATTTTGGTGGATTCTTGAGTTTCCTCCATATTTCATGATTCTTCTCCTAGTAGATTTGAGTAGATTTACTTTGTTTTTCTATGTGTTTACATGCTTTAGTAAATTAGTAGATGTTGTTAATTGATGTTGAAGAATACTCTTGTGTCGATGCCCTTCCTATTTCATGTTTTTTGTTGTTTGTTGATGATAAATAGTAGTGTAAACCTAGTCTAAACATACATTGATTGTTGCACTTAAACTTCATCTTTTATTCATTTTCATAGTGAATGAATGGTTGAAAATTTGCAGACCTTAGAAGATAGCACTAGTTTCATGATACCGTTGCCTGATTTGGTTAAGTGTAACTTAGTTTCAGGAAGGCTATCCACCGTAGAATTCTCCATTATCACTATTCATTGGTAGTTTCAGGTCTAGGAACTTCATCTTTTCCCTTTCCTTTTGACCTTTCTTTGAAATAGTAATTTAGCCAAAGTTTAGGCGTCATTGTAAAGCCAAATTTGATGATAAAAGTGGAGTCCATATTGTTGTTTTGAACTTGCATAAATTGCACATCCATCCCAACACCATAGGAACTCCATTTGAAGAACCAATCTCCCTCCAACTTAACACGCATAAGGTTTCCCTATGATTACCAGCAAATCACATAAATCAATGGAGAAATTCCAAGCATTTTCATGACCTGACACCCGAGAGACCTTGGGGTAGTGATTTGTAACTTGTTTGTAGATTTTTTCCTTTCAAGAGAGGTGATGCATCCATGCATTACCTATGTTGAGAAGTGCAAAAATACCCATCAACAAGTATCCCTATTAAATTAAATTGGATTCCACATAAAATTTAATAATTTTATTAGAATTGTTGGGAAATTTCAATCTTTATCTAAATAATCAAGTTATGACTTCAATGGATAAGACACAAGGCTTGGACTACTATAATATGAAAATTTTCAATTTATATGCAAATTTTACCTTAATGTAGAATTACCATGATTAGATATATCTTCTTCTTGATGCTAAAAATCAGCCAACATAACATGCTTAATAGCACCACCTTATGTGAACTTATAATAGTAATAAATAAAGAATAACATTACCATAAGATATCAAAAAAGAGGCACAAATCAGAAACATAAAGGTTCCACATAACATAGGATTTATGTGGAGAAACCCTTGGAGGGAAAAAATCCACCAAGAAGAGAGGCCAAGTATGCATTATCTTCAAATAAATGAGATTACAATACTTTCACTTTCATTCTCCTATTTTCCTCCAATATGGAAGCACCTATGTACCTATGAAAAACCTCTTTATGCCTTAACTTGTCCTTGTTCTTGTAGGGTAACACTACATTCAACTGTTACTCATAATTTCTACATCCAAGGAGTCAATTTTACAGACTTGTGAAGACCTCTACACCTTGAATACAATCTTATCATAGATATACATACCACATATTTTTGTTGACATGTAAAACCTAAAAAATGATATTTGTAAATTTTAAATCCACTTAAACATACATACATTCACATCAAACATGTCATCTAAATAATGGAATAAGCACAAATCTACAAACCCACAGCTAGAAACAAGAGAAAACTGCAACCCAACAGGAAAATTAAGTTATCCAGGAGATTATAACATATGAAACATATCGCCAATATTGGCATGGTGTGATGGTTTAAAGGTGGTGGTGTTGTTCTTTTCACCAAGTTTCAAACCCCGTTGGGGTGGTATTATTGAGTGGTTATATTAAGGATGAGGTCCCCTATTTTTGACCTCACCAATTCATAGCTCGTGGTCAAAATAATTTACCCCTTAAATAAAAAAACATATGAAACATATCATATCCACAACTCACAAAAATATTAGTGGCTTATCTTCCAATGATTTCATGTAACTAAGGGCTAAAACCAAACATAAGAACTCCATTCTATAGTCCAAATAGTGGGTGTTTCTCCATGTGACCAGGATGTCAAAAATATCCATCCAACATGAACACATTATCATTTTAAATGACACAAGGTAAAGGAACAAAACCACAAAAAAAGAGGATACTCATAAATTTTCAAACAATATATCCAAGTTTCCAAAACATAACCAACTCCATGAATATTCACAATCACGAGCTTCCAATGCCCAACATAGATCACATTGACAATATCCATGGCTTCCAATCTCATGGATTTGTAAAACAAAATTAGCTCATAGAACATTCATTGCATACCCACAAGCCTCCAACAACCTTCAATTCCTTCTAACATATTCCCATAAGCTTGCTAGGCTAAGAAATCAAAAAACAAAGGAATACCCAGAGCCTAGGTAAGCTTTAGCTCTGATACCAAATGTTGGGAAATTTAATCTCTATCCAAATAATCAAGTTATGAATTCAATGGATGAGATACAAGGCTTGGACTACTATAATATGAAAATATGAAATTTATATGGAAATCTGAAATTAAAGTGACCTTAATGTGGAATTACCATGATTAGATCCATCTTCTTCATGATGTTAAAAATCAACCAACATAACATGCTTAATAGCACCACCTTATGTGAACTTATAACAGTAGTGTAGAAAATTGTATACTTTAACAATTTCATATTATTTTTCCCCCCTAATTTATTGGACTTATTTAAGCTTCTAATTTTTCAAATCGTTCATTCCAAAGCATAATTTTATCATTTTTTGAAGGAGTAAAAGCATTGAACAAATGCATCCAATCATTAAATTATCCTCGACTTTGAGTGTCCTAGAAATTTGGGCCAGGACCTATTCACCCATGGGAAAAAGGGTCCCCCTCCTTGGCATGACCCAAATTTAAATATGTTATTTGTGGCATTTTAACATCCAAAATTCAAATATGAAGTGTTGATTTTGGAATCTATTTTTTAGGAAATTGGATAAACACCTATAAATACCTAGTAATTTTACCATTTCAAATCTAACAACTAAGTGAACAAGAACTAAGACATAAAATTGAGAAAATAATATTGTAAAGAGCAATTCAAGAGCAGCATTATCAAATTTTATTATATCCATTCAAGATCCAACATCATATCAAATTCAATGCGAGTTTATGTGTGTGTTCATGTTCATGTTTTGTGAAGGCTAACCCTTGTTGTAGGTCTCCAAAGAATTCAAGCATTCAAGAAAAGAAAGATCCAAATCCTTGAGGTGATGTTCATGACTTCAATACTTCAAGGAAGCTAATTATGGGTGGTTAGTTGTAATGTTTTGTTCATTCATCATTCCTTCCTTTCAATTATCCATTTATCATTGACATTACCATTGTGGAAGAGGAAACACGTACGCGGGGTTTGACTAAGGCAAGCCCCTATATGGCACATCTTCCCTCTTTTTGAATGTGTAATTTACAGTTTTGAAGAGGATTGAAGAATATTTGAAGATCCATTTTGCATTGTTGCATTTTTTGTCATCAAATTTGTCAAGCCACATAAACTTAGTTACAAAATTTGTTGACGGCATTTTGACAAGTTTACAACTTGGAATCAAGAGCTCATATCCAACGCCAGGGTACTACAAAAATAGTTTTAGGAACCCTCATCAAGGACCCATTCACCCATGGGTGCCCTGATCTTGCTACAACACTCAGACTCGACTTTTGGTGATAGGTACACATCATTCTACACTTTCAAGATCCACTTGTAAATCACTATTTTCGTCTATTTATCTTCAAGATTTTGCATTTATCATATTAGGTCATATAGTCTAATTAGATAAATCACTTCAAATCATTTCCAATTCATTCCTAAGACTCAAAATGAACCATATCTAGGTCTTATTGACTCTAAGAGGTTGAAATTCAATCTATGCACCTTGTTGATTTGCATCCTAATGAAATCCTATGAATGATGGAATGAACCTTAGGTTTTAACTTAAGGCATCCCCACATTTTTACATTTTAATAAAAATAATAAGTAAATAATAAAATCAACATAATATAATAGCAAAGAGGTACAAATAAACAACATAAAGGTACCACATAACACATAATTTATGTGGAGAAACACTTTCAAGAAAAATATTCACCAAGAAGAGAGGCCAAGTATGAATTATCTTCAAATAAATGAGATTACAATATATTCACTTTCATTATCCTTTGTGCCTCCAACATGGTAGCACCTGTGTACCTATGAACAACCTCTTTATGTCTCAACTTCTCCTTGTTCCTATAGAGTAACACTACATTCAATTGTTACTCATAATTTCTACATCCAAGGAGTTGATTTTATAGACTTGTGAAGAGGTCTTAAGCCCCAAACATGGTACCAAAATATGACCATTTATTCCAAACATATCCAACCCTTAGATTGCCTCCTCATAATGTGAAAGGGCGTCAATTTCGGTTCTAATATTTTCCCTCCAACTTGGGGACCCAACCTTGGAAATTAAACATTACAGTAAATGCTATAAATGATGAAAAACCTACAGACACATGTTGCCTCTTTCCAACCACCCACTTGGAGAATACTAATACTCAATCACTTATCCTTTTCCTTATCTTTTACCATCCCATTCTAGGTGTCTACATGTGGGGAAAATGATATTAAATATTCATTTCTACTACTATTTCTAGTGGAACCCATCACCCCTTATGAATGCATTACAAACAATGGTGAGAATAAAAATTATCAAATATTTTACCAATACACCTTAAGTGCCTAGGGACACTTTCTAAGGATTTTGTAACCATGCAATATGATATAGGATTTGCAAGGTAGATGGCACCATAATCCTAACAATAATATGAATCAAATAAAATGTTCATATATATATGACAAGGATTCAAAAATATATCACACATTCATAATCCCTAGTACCCTTAATGCTCAAGGTTGAACATGATAAATTAAAATACACATTTAATGATTTTTCTTCTTTATATATGAGTGTGTTAGGACGTTTCCTACTAACTAACTGATTATTATTAAGATAAATTTAGAGTCACAAAATATTATCACCACTTTGCATTGAAAATAATGTTTCTAGTGGTTTAGAATATGTACCACTACCTTACAATGAAACTTATTGCCTAACAATAACTTGGGCTTGTAAAAATTATTTGAATACAAGCTTCTGCTTAATAATCCTTACCCAATATTTATTTTTACCAAGGGGAATCAACATGTTAGCCTAATGACCTAGAGCTTAGCTCTTTGACAAGGTGAGGCCCCCTTATAACCCCTCGAGGTTGTAGACCTAGCTCAATTAGGCCTATAGCCAAGTAAACATAAGTGGAGAGAATTGATCTCGGGACCTACATGGGACAAACCCAAAGCCCTTAACCAACTACACCACCCATTTGAGCTTAATTCTTATCCAATATTAAAAATCTACTTATTTCCAAAAAATATTTTTGACCCAGTTTGATAATGTACTAAATAGACCAACAAGTTCTATAGAAAATATATAGGAAAAAAAATTCCACCCTCATTGAAGTTTCAAACTTCTCTTCAAGAATATCTAATACAAAAAGAAGACAATAATGCAATAATATCCTCATTAGCATAAATAACCAAAAATAAGTATCATGGAAGAATAAACAAACAACATTTAAACACTATTATTTCTCCAAATAGTGTGGTATATAGTTCAAAGGTTTATTTCCCTCATTTTCTAACCTTTAAAATATCCCTTATGTAGAAAATATTATAGAAATAGTTCCCCATAGATGGGTGACACTTTTCACAAGATTAATCACTAGAAAATTTTCTTGGAGTAGAACATGTTATTCCCTTGTAAGGGAATCATAACCATGGAAAATTTTGGCTCGATAAAATTATATCTTAACCTCATGTACTAATAACCTTCAATATTTCAATGTGCAAGCCAAGAAAGAGCCCATGAAATCAACTAAATGAAACCAAGGCATGAAATGAGTACCATTGAGACTTCAAATCTCAATTGTTGAATTAATATAGGTATGGGTCATCTTCCTTTTATCGATCATCAAAAAGTGCATGTAAACCTAAACCTTTGAAGTGAACAATTATTTTTAGGCAAAAAAATTGATTAGAAAACTGTAGGACCTTATAGAGTCATTTATGGTGCTCTAGATCATGTAGGGAAGTTAGCAAGAATGAATTGTAAAAATACAAGATTTGTTAGAGTTTTAGTGATTGATGGTCATATGTACCTCATGACACATACCATTATTAATGTGTTAGGGATTAGGGGTAAAACATAATTTATGTTTTAAGTAGACAAGTACGAGATGACTAA
Source organism: Sequoiadendron giganteum (assembly GCA_007115665.2). Classification (NCBI taxonomy): domain Eukaryota; kingdom Viridiplantae; phylum Streptophyta; class Pinopsida; order Cupressales; family Cupressaceae; genus Sequoiadendron; species Sequoiadendron giganteum. The sequence goes on from CM021103.1 coordinate 357,699,330, forward strand.
AATTAGAACTCCAAAAAGAAACATAGATTAAAATGAGTTTGGGGATCATGGATATCAAGGAAAAGGTACTAGGGTAGGGGTAAGTCCAAAAATTTGAATCTAAAAATCAACTTAATGTAAAGTATCAAAGTCTTAGGGTTCTAAATGGAAGCATGTTGGTAAGACAAATTCTAATACTCTAACAAGAGAAAATGAAAAAGAGGAATTTGGATGGAAGGTATGCTAGGAAGGGAAACTCTATTAATTTTTAACAACATAATCCTTATTAATTTTTAAAATAATATCTCCACACTTAGAACCTCTTAAGATATCTTTGAATTTGTCTCATTCTTTTCCTTCTTTATGTTGTGCTTTTATTCTTCATGAACTTGGCGCTTGATGTTGTTAGGATTTTGAGGTTAGAGACAACAAATCCATCCCATAAATTATGTAGACAAGAACAAGTCCAAACTCATGATCCAAATAAGGTAACCCCATGAAAGGTGTTTTGGATTGAAGTTCAAGGATGCTTCGTACCTAGTACCACACTAGGGTTAATCCCATGTATTCAACTCCAATAAGACATATAAGTAAATTTTAAGTCTAATGATTGGGGATACCAAAGAAAATATACTTAAAATAAGATATGGTTGGAACTCTTGTAGACACCAAAAATTTTCCATATCAAAAAATTACCTAGTCGATGCATGACCTTGTAAGACATCTTGTAATATTTTACTCTAGGTTATTGCATTATCCCACTTATCCCATTTATTTCACTTAATCACCTTCCCAATTAATTAAATAAATCTCATTTATTTAATTAATTCCCCTTCACATGTCTCAAAATAATTAAAATTAAATATTTGAATTAATCCCTCACTTATTACCACATTGCAACATGTGTCACATGACTACAACTCTTCACATGCACACATAATTTAAATAATTTTATTATTTAATTAATGAGATTCCCACTCACATCCTATTTTTAACCCCATTCATTGTACGTCATAGGCATCTTTTCTCTCCAAAATAAATAAAAGAATCCCACTTATTCCCTCACATCCTAATCAGCCTCATGTCATAACCCACGTAATGAGTGTCATAGACACTAAAATCAACTTTTAACCCTAGCCATACACATCACACAATTGAATTTTAATCTTAGCCATTGAATCATATCAGCTCTTGCCTATAAATCTAGCCTCACACAGGCCATTTGGATCATCTTCTTCTAGTATCCTCACTCTGCCAAAATTCTTCCAAAATTCTCATCTATCTATCTATCCTCTACCATCTATCATCTTCATCTTAATGTTATGTTGAAATAGTGAGCAATAAAAATTCCTCCATCAATAATCAAACCTTAAAAATCTTGCATTCTCATGCGAGGTTGAGAAGATCAGTGGAGATAAATCGAGTTTAGCATGGATTTGGGTTTGCATTTGGTTGTTATTTTGATTTTCATGCTTGCTCATACTCTATTGTGCTAGTTAGGGTTTTTATATCTCGTTGTTTTAGTTTTATATCTAATTTTCTCTAACTACATTGGTGAACCCGATGTGAAATCCTTTGATCTAGCTTGTTTTTTGTAGGTTTCATTGACTTTTTGTTGCAAATCTGCCATTTTTTGGATAAAACACTAGGTTTTAAAGATTTTGTCATATCTTCCAAATGGCTTCGAATTTTTCTACAATATTTTCATAGGAGTTTATCCATCATCTAAGGAAGCTACAATAGAAAATTTTTGGGGCTTTCATCATTTTTGTAGGAGTTATCGTGATTTTATGTTTTTTCATAAAATTGACTTTCTAGGTTCAAATAAGTGAATTTTCCAGAAATTTTTACATTTCTAGAAACCTCTTGAAATTATAATGGGGGTATTTTTTATAGATTTTATTTTGAGGTCAAATAAGGTGCTAAATGATTCCATCTTTGTTTTCTCTAGGGTTTTCATAAATCCATGTTTTTGGGCACAAAATAGGGAATGTTTATAACTTCTTTAAATTTTTAGAAAGCTCTCAAAAAATTAGTAGGGGTGAATCTAAGAGCTGGAAAAACATTGGCATGAACATCTATAGCATATTTAAGGATGAAAACAATTAGGTGCACACATTCTATCTCTAATCATTGCTTGTCAACACACTTCAATTTGGGGCTTAAAAAGAACAACTTGTTTGATCACACACTTGGATTTTGGGATTAAAAAGAAAATCTTGTTTGTTGTCACATCATTGAAATTGGGTTAAAATGAACAACAATCTTCCTACACATTTGGCTTTGGGGTCTAAAAATAACAAGTTCTTGAACCTTTTTACACACATTTTGATTTTCTAAAGGGAAATTAACAACTGCAAGTTTGAATCAAGTGCATGTGTGTATGCTCTCTCCTCGCACTGCAAGGTGATCTTGGAGACCAAAAACACCTCACTTGGTTCACTTTTTTCATACCCTTCGTAGAATTCCTACTTGGGGACACACCACTCCAAGGGATGACCTCAATCGAGAGGTGAATCAAAAGACACCTTCCTTTGGGAGTTGAAATCTTGTCACTCTTTGCTAAGACCCAAAGAACTTTATACCTTTGGGAATTGAAGGTGAAGGGTGGGTTACCCCTTTCTCTTGCTTGTGTGGTAGAATTTTTCTTTCAAATCATCCCTAGTTAACCTTTTTCATTCTAGCTTAAGACCTAATTGGCCATACCCATTTGACTAACATTAGGCTTGTTATTGTGTATTCAAGTGTTTGCTTAATCATAAAATTTAATCTTGAAATACAAGTTTATCATTGTTTATGGTGTGTGTGTTCATGCATTTACATGTGAGATCTTGTGTTTTATATTACCCAAGTCAAAATTTCAATAAATATTTTCCACATCATCTAATCTTTCCAACCCAAATCATCCTAGTCATTCAAGTAATTACATCATTTTAAATCATCATTGTAATCTTAATCAAATATTTTCCAAAAGTGACACCATGCCAACATTAGAAGACCTAGCACAAGATCTCATTCACATACTTCACGAAGCTCAAACAATTCAATCACCTTTAAACCAATAAATAATTCAAGAAATCCATGACATGATCCAAAAACTTCAAACAAGCCAATCACCTCAAATGCAGCATCTCATAGCGCAAGCCCAATAAATCATAGCCACTTTTCAAACCTAACAAGCACATCATCCTGTATTCATTCAACACAAATCAATTCCACCTCATTCCTATGTGGCATCTCTCTCCATTCCATATCAATCTAATCCATCCACCTATCAAAATAATTCCATATCACCTTATCCCACATCCTTCCATAACAATTCCACATCGCCTTATCTCACATCTTTCCATAACAATCCCACATCACCTTATCTCACATCTTCCCATAACAATGCTACATCACCATACCCTACTTCTTCCAATATCAACCATTATCCACAACAACCCATATCACAAAACCTTTTACCCACATACCTTACCATTCCACCTCATCATCAAATCCATCCACAAGCCAATCAAGTGTCCTCACAAGAACCGCATGTAAGTTCAAGTGGCCCTTTGTACATAAATCAAGTGATTCCAAGTCCACTTTTGCAATAAGACCTAATAGACTTAAGTCCACCTCTGCTACAAGACCTAATAACCTTTGACAAGGGAGAAACCAATCTAGCTCATGCATCCTATAAATATATTATACCACAATTTAATCAAAAGCCTATCCTAAATCCACTATATCCTAGTCCAAATCCATTGGTCCCCACACATTCCAACCCATCAAACCCTTCATTACCCACACCATCATCTAATCCTCCATCAATTCCATGCCCTAAGTTCAAACATTACAAAAGCAAACCCAAATCCACCCATCCACCTACAAAGGATGTGACCCAAGGGCTACTAGTAAGGAGTCAACCATGTCAAACATTTCCCATCCTTGAGCTTACAAAAGATTCTTCCAACACCATGCCTAGTCCTCTAATTCCATCATGTCACCCACAACCCCTTGAACAAATTCTAGACTCTCCCTAGATCTAGGTGGATCCTTAGAACCTAAAAAATGAACTATTCCAGATGCCCTTGAAATTAACACCAGGTCGAAGTGCTCGTTGATACAATCCCAAAGCAACTTGAACGGGTCAAACGGAGTTCGTATGCTCAAGTTATGGCTAGTCAAATTTTTGATCAAACCAAGACATAGGTTGGCATAAGGTGAAGCATTTGACCATTTCATAATCAAGTGAAAGTGGTCTCAAATTTAAGGGCTCGTCGAGATGATTCTAACGCTTTTTAAATCATGTCAATCGGAGTTTTTTTGCTCAAGATACAGACGGTCAAAGTTGGCAAGAAATATGGGTTGACTTGATGATGTCAACAAAAGTATAGTCAGCATGGATGCTAATGTGGCATGTCCAGTTGGCATGGACCAACTAGGTGATAACACATGATAGGATGGTGTGGCATACTGATACAATAGGCGACATGGTAGGTAGACATAATGAGCCAATCCGAGATTGACATGTGGTAGTTTCAAAGAAAATTGGGAGGTGCCATGTGGCACCCTTTGGTCACGGGTGGTTTGGTTGTTTGACAAAAATTGAGGTTGGGGATTTTAACTCCCAACCTATCTCCTCCTAATCTTCCTTTTATACAACTGCGCCAAACTTTATATCTGAAATGTAAAGGGTGCTTTTATTATTTAAAGGTTATGATCTCAGATTTGTGGGGGCCGCCAACCCCCACCTTATCCACAAATGCCTTGGAACTACCACACACACACGGATTTCAGGATAAGCGATGGTGGTTAGGTGGGTTTATTTAAAATCCCAAATAAAAATAAAATCATTCCGAAATTTTATAAACCCAATAAGCTTTTTAAACAAACAAGAGCCAAAACTAAATAACCATAAATGGCTATTTGTTGAAAACAAAACGAATCTCCACAACCAAAAGCCCAAATAAACAAGGGCTCAAAACACATTTAAAATGTTTTTTTAGGTGATTGTTGATTGTTTTTATTAAAAATGGGGGATTGGTTGTGATTTTTCCCTAAAGGGGGAAAATTACGAATTTAGGAGGTTTTAACCCAAATGGGAAAATTTCATGTATAAAAATGAGTGATAGGGAGGCATTCCATCATCACATTATTGGATTTAATTCTCTCATTCAGAAGATCAAATTCTTGGGAGAAGAATTGTAGTTTTAGTTCGAGGCTCAAAGCTTTGTAGGAGTTTTGAGAGAGCTATGTAGAAGCTTGCATTGTAATGAGTTTTTCCTCCTGATGTCTAGAGTAAGGTCACTTGTGTGAAGTGCCTTCTTGAATCCTTGGTTAAGGAGAAGGTAGTTCTTTGTGTAAACACTTATGAGAAGTTCCCAGCATCTTGCATAAGAAGGAATAGAATGATTCGTGTTCAAATGGATCCGGATGCATAAGAGTATGGTGAACTCCATTATCAACTCTCTCTCTCTTGTCATATGGTTTTATTAGCTTCTATGATTTCCATGTGTTTTATGGTTGATTATGGTTCTTTATTCCGCATTGAACTAAGTTAAATTGGTTAAGTGAAAGGTACTATTTAGTGAGCTCAGTAGATTGATGGATTAAATTTGCATATTGGATTTGAACCATTAGTTAAAGATCTTGGCATAGATTTGGATTCAAGTAAGTTAAGTAACTATTTTCAAATTTGATAAATGAAGAACTTAGTTGAGTAAGCACACTCACTAAATTTTTCAGATCAAGTGGTATCAGAGTGGTTTCTAAGCTCAAGTTTGCTTGGTTAAGTAGATTACCAGTTGATGCAAGTTATCCATTTTCATCAATTTGATAGTTTGTTGGTTTCCAAGTCTACAAGTGTCATAGGTGTACATCCAAGAGGAAAATGGCATCTAAACAAGGGGAATCTTCCAAGGTGACAATGTCTACATCCATGATGGATGACTTCTTTGTTATGAAGAGGATGATTGAAGCACTCCACTTGGATAATTCTAAGAGGCTTCAGAAACTCAAGGAAGCCAATCAGCGTCTTCAGAGGGAAAATGTTGAGTTGAGGAGTCACCTTGAAGACTTGGAAGACAAGAAGAGGAAGTTACATCTGATGTTGCAGAGTTTTGTGGAGGAACAAATGGGAGAAATTTTTGTGGTAAAGAGCCCTCCTCAGATTGAAGATCTTGATATCTGCACCTTTTTTCCACACTTAGAGGATTCCTCATATGTGCCCCTTACATAGCCTTGTATTTTGGAGGCTTCATTTGCATCAGTTTAGAAGGAGCCATTGGAAAAAATTTAGGAGGTTGATCAAGTGACATAGAAGGTAATAAATGAATTAATTTCAATGCCTTCCTTTAACCATTATCAAGCTTTTGCAGCATTTGAAAAACATACCAAGGGGATTGGTATGAAGCTGCTAACAAAGATGGGCTACAATGGGAAAGGCCTTAGAATTTATGGCCAAGGAATAGCTAGTCCCATAAAGGTGGTAGAACGACCTCATTATATCAGACTGGGTTATGATAGTGAAGAGAGTGGAGAATGTTCCAAGACCATATTTGTCAGAGGTCAAGTTGAAGGTGAACCGCACTATGGTGACTTCAAATCATCTCCTAGAAAAGATGCACCTATTGGAGGATAGTCTAAGGTAGATAACCTTCAATAGTTGGAGATAGAATCTGATAGAGGCAAAGTTGGTTCTCCTAAGCAGAGAAGTGCTCAAGCTATTCAAGGAAAATCTAAAGGTGATGAACACTTTGAATCTATCGTTGATTTCAAAAGTAGTAATTCTTTTATACCAGCCTTATGGAATATGTGATCATGCACATTTTTTCATGCCCCTAACCACTATGTAGAAAGGTGGAATAAGAAGCAGAGACTTTGCAGCAAGTTGGTCATGCAAGCAAAGGAGATAGTGAGGCATGCAACATACCTACAACATTCCACTCCGAAGAAGGAAATGGTGGACAGAGCTCAAAATTATTGTACTCACTGCAAAATCAGTGAGCATTGGGTTGAGAAGTGCTAGAAGCTACACCCAAAGCTTCAATGTTCATTGAAAGAATCCAGTAAACAAGAGGTTGCAGAGGTAAAATCAGAACCTATGGTGACCATCCCTAAGGTAGTTTGTGAAGAACCTCAATAGAAACAAGAGTAGTTGGAAGAGGAAATTTCCTTTGTTTAGCTCTGTAGGAGATGAGAAAACATGTCAACTATGTAGTTGTGTCAATTTTCTTTTATGTTACCTTTTGGTTGTGGTAATATGTTAGTTGATGTAAAACCAGTGTGGTTATGAGTGGAAGACTCTACATGTAATTGTTTACAAGTATTGTATGAGGTTGTATTCCTATAAGGTTGAGGTTTTGTAAGGATTTTGAGCCATATCTCGTGTAATCTGAATAATTGAAGACTTTTGTATGCAGCATGACATTTTTTTACTTATAGTTTTCTTGCAGTGGCTGACACTAATTCTCAAAGCGAGAGTGTGTCACTAAGCTTCTATTGAAGAAGGATATTTTGTAAATATGCATAGACCATCTACTCATCAGGACTCAGAGTTGCAGAGAATGGTCTAGAGTGACCTATATGTTCCTGCTTCAAGACTCCGTCAGATCAAAGCCCTTGAAGGCCTTGTTTTATGGCCTTGTTGCTATAGAAAATAGAGACAAAGATGAATGGTGAAGCCTTTAATCAGCCATTCCAAAGAACAAAGGTGAAGGAATGTATTAGGATGAGGCACAATTCACCATTGCTCAAGAAGTTTGTAAGTGAGGAGGAGCATTAGATTCATGCCATAATCTTCCTAGTGTTGATGCAGAATAAGAACCACCAATGTTAGAAGCATTGAGAGATAGGTTAATCATGCTCGGTATTTTTCTTACTTTGGTATGTAAAGTTCTGTTTTGGACTACATCTTAATGAGTTTTGAAGTCCTAATGTTTCTGAAATGTAATACTGCTAAAGGAATATGTGGCAATAGGCAAGCTCATGTTGACAATGCATTGTTGAAGTGTAAGACCCTAGCAAGCAAATGTAGCAATATATGCTTCCTAGTGTTGTCAAAGTGTAAGGCCCTTAGAGGGCAGATGTGATAGTATCTAGATGGGATAGGATTAGAGCCAAGTTGTCAAAAGTGAAGTCAGGAGTACTACTCCAGTGGGACTTTAGAGGTGGTAGAAAAGTTGATCCAAGGCATGTGTCAAAGGAATAGTAAAATTTTGTAGACCAAAAGTTCTTTAGTGGGGAGGTCTGATCCAGGTGGATCTCGAGAACCTAAAAAATGAACTATTCTAGATACCCTTGAAATCAACACCAGGTCAAATTTCTCACTGATGAAATCCCAAAGCAACTTGAATAGGCTCAAACTAAGTCTGTATGCTCAAGTTATGGTTGGTCAAAGTTGTGGTCAAATCAGGGCACAGGGTAGCACAAGGTGAAAAATTTAACCATTTCACAATCAGGTGAAAGTGGTCTCAAATTGAAGGGCTCATCGAGATAATTCTGACGCTTTTTGAATCATGTCAATCAGAGTTTGTTTGCTCAAGATACGAATGGTCAAAGTTGGTGAGAAATATGGGTTGACTTGATGATGTCAGAAAAAGTACAGTCAGAATGGATGTTGATGTGGCATGTGTAGTTGGTTTGGACCAAATAGGTGATGACACATGATAGGATGATGTGACATGTTGATACGGCAGGTGGCATGGCAGGCAGACACAATGAGCCAATTTGAGATTGACATGTGGCAGTTTCAAAGCAAATTGGCAGGTGCCACATGGCCCAATGGCTAGGTGCCACATGGCCCAATGGCTAGGTGCCACATGGAACCCTTTGGTCATAGGTGGTTTGTCTATTTGACAAAAATTGAGGTTGAGGATTTGAACTCCCAACCTATCTCCTCCTTATCTTCCTTTTTTACCATTGTGCCAAACTTTATATTTGAAATGTGAAGGGCGCTTTTATTATTGAAAGGTTATGATCTCGGATTTGTAGGGGCCTCCAACCCACACCTTACCCACAAATGCCTTGGAACTACCACATGCATGAATATTTTAGGATAAGTGATGGTGGTTATGTGGGTTTGTTTAAAATCCCAAATAAAAATAAAATCATTCCGAAATTTTATAAACCTGATAAGCTTTTTAAACAAACAAGAGCCAAAACTAAATGAACATAAATGGTTATTTGTTGAAAACAAAACAAGTCTCCACAACCAAAATCCCAAATAAACAAGGGCTCAAAACACATTTAAAAAAAAAAAATAGGGGATTGTTGATCATTTTTATTAAAAATGGGGGATTGGTTTTGATTTTTCCCTAAAGGGGAAAAATTACGAATTTAGGAGGTTTTAGTCCAAATGGGAAAATTTCATGTATAAAAAGGAGTGATAGGGAGGAATTCCATCATCTAGTTCTTGGATTGAGTTCTCTCATTTAGAATATTAAGTTCTTGGGAGAAGAATTCTAGGCTTAGTTTGAGGCTCAAAGCTTTGTAGGAGTTTTGAGAGAGCTATGTAGAAGCTTGCATTGTAATGAGTTTTTCCTCCTGATGTCTAGAGTAAGGTCACTTGTGTGAAGTGCCTTCTTGAATCATTGGTTAAGGAGAAGGTAGATCTTTTTGTAAACACTTGTGATAAGGTCCCAACATCTTGCATAAGAAGGAATAGAATGATTCATGTTCAAACGGATCCAGAGACATAGCCAGAGTCTGGTGAACTCCATTATCAACTCTCTCTCTCTTGTCATATGGTTTTATTAGCTTCTATGATTTCCATGTGTTTTATGGTTGATTGTGGTTCTGTATTCTGTATTGAACTAAGTTAAATTCTCTAATTAGTGAGCTCAGTAGATTGATGGATTGAATTTGCATATTGGATTTGAACCATTAGTTAAAGATCTTGGCATAGATTTGGATTCAAGTAAGTTAAGTAAATATTTTCAAATCTAATAAATGAAGAACTTAGTTGAGTAAGCACACTCGCTAAAGTTTTCAGATCACCCCCCCATGAGCACAAGTCAACCTCCACCATTCCCCTCATGAGATTTACCATCAAGAACATGTTGAGCCCCTCCAAGAGCCTTCCTAATCCACTTCCATTCAATCAAGCCAAGAGGTATGTTAAGATCCTAATCCTAAGCATGGGGAAACATCAATCCCTCCTACTAATCAAGATCAAATCATTTTCATTCAACTAATCCATAACATATATATTTTCCATGATCAAGAAATTATTCACGATGAATAACCTATCCATGGGAAACTTGATCTTATACATACCCCCACTACCATTCATGAATAAGACATCCAAGATCCACATAATGAAAGTCTTGTTGACCTACTTGAACATTCACCCCATTCCATGGCCTTCCTTCAAAGTGAATAAAATTCCCCTCCATCTATCCCTACCCATGATGCATAAACTCCCACAAGTCATGATGAGACATGTGCCTCCCAAGAAAGCATAGAATATTAAATAAATACCTTGGATCTAAGTGAACAAAATGCTAATCAAAATCCTAATGATCCTCCATGACCCACTATTGACCCCATTGCAAGTCCTCCATCATATCCTATTGGTCTATCCACCTTCATCCATGAGTGTTCTTCTTTAGATCGACAACAAGCTTTATCCACTTTACCTTATTCATCTAATAATGAACTAAAGTATAGTGTCCAAAACACACCTAGTCCCATTGTCCATCACATGCTTCAAAACATGAACTATCAAGGTAAAGGCTTAGGCCTTTATGAACAAGGTATTTTGGAGCCAATCCATGTCAAGGTCCCTCCACTCTCTTATGGCCTTGGATATACACCCCAATGACACCAATCTCAAGATGTTGGTACTTCCTCCATGTATTGTAAGTCCACCTCCTTCCATCATAAGCCCTATCATACACCCAAAATAGATGTTATCATTCCACCTCCATCATCCTACAAATCACAAAAGCATGTGATCATACACCTTCCACCATCTACTCTACCACCATTGCTTCCAACTCCTATTATCCTTCCATCTAATCTACCTCCACTACTCCCAAAACTTAATATCCCTATTATCCAATCCCCTTATCTGCCTACCCATAAATCCTCTAAAAATCCTAATAATGACCAAAAAATACACAAATTGTCTAAACATAAAGCTTCCACTCATTCCACCAAACCCAAGGGATTCCAAAATAAAAATTTGGATGCCTCTACACATAAAGTCAAAAATCCTAAAGGTCCTAATGCCTTAGCATACAATTGCAAAAATTCAAAGCCAAGTACATCCAAAAAGAAATAAAAGCCCATACCTTCAAAATAAAATTATAAAAATAAAATGGTTTGGGTACGTAAGAAAAAAGAAATCAAGTCAAACGAGACATCCACACCACAAAAATCCCAACCATCCTTTTCCATCCAAAAATTCCACTCCTTTCAAAAATCCCACCTTCAAAGGAAAAATCATAAAAATACTAAGTCTATGTGGGTACTTAAACCACTTTTTCAACCATCTCTTAATCAAACATCTCCATTGCTTCCTACACCACCTTTCCATCAAAAGCTTCAATGTTTAACATGGTGTGTGCAACTGTTGGTCATGATTCAATTACCACATACCTCCATCTCCCCATCCTTCAACCACTATCCTACATATCTTCCTAATCACCTTCCTATGGTCCATGCTTTTTCATAAACCTTTCATCCATCCTTTTGCATAAGTCCTATACAATCCACATCATAATCCACTATTCCCCATCCATCCTTGCACAAGCCTTTCATAATTTGTTGTCTACCTAATCCGTCTCACACTCATGCAATTCCTTACCAATATCTATGAGCACACTTGACATGGTCCATGCGATGACATCCATCTAGCAGGACTATCACCTATCACCTTTCAAAAAATTCAAAAGTCAAAAAAATGTAAAGAGAAATCCCTTTGTCCAATGATGAAAACCTAGTAAACATGTGCCCTCGATAAGTACCATGATGAAAACCTAGAAAACAGACGTCATGTGTAGATATTCTATGTCACTTACACTTGGGGGCACTTTGTCTCATCCACCCTATCTATCCTATCATGTCACTTCTTATCATATAATTTCCATCCTACCTACCATCTTTATCCACCATACATTCCTATCATATTGAGTCCACTTATCCACCCTTCTCCTTTTGATCTTGATGAAGACATAAGGGGAAAATGTTGAAACATGTTTTTTGGGTATCTCTTGACATACCTCATCTTTTCCAATGTAATCTTATCAACATCCTATTGTTCTAAGCATTTTCATAAAAATCCTAAGTATTGTACCTAGAATGGGGCATGTTATTCCTATGTGACATAGTCTTTGGAGATCACATCCTTGCTCTCTTATTATGCATACATCCATTCCATTCACTATGACCTATCCTTTTTATCCATCCATCTATCATGAACCTTTTATCCCTTATCCTATCACCCACCCTTTCATCCATCAATCCCATCTATCTCCTTTCACCTAGACTTGGTTTCCCCTTGTCATTGGTATCTAGCACAAAGGCTACCCAAGTTATCATCCATTGACATCTCAAAACATTTCAAAAAAGCCTTGAAAAAAATACAAAAAAAAAAAGAAAAAAGGTCCTGAAAAAATCCAAAAATATCAAAACTTTTCAAAAATAAAATCAAAAATCAAAACATTTCAAAAATCCAAAATGTAGACACTGAAAAAATATCCTAAGTCTACGAGCATCATTTTTCCTGGTCGTCATCTTTCAATAATTGAATAATTTTAATTATTCAATTATGTTTGATCATATTCCTCTACTAATTAAATAATTTTTAATTATTTAATTGGTTCACCTTCTCATTTCTATCCTGATCAATTAAAATTATTTAATTGTATCGCTAATATATCCATTTCTCCAATAATTAAATAAATTATTTATTTAATTATTTTTCTTGCATCCATAGTTAGATAATAATTATTTGACCTTTTATTCTTCTATAATTAGATAATGGACACAATTATTTAATTATGTGTCATTCTTCTCTTTTGAATAATTGATCCAAATCAATTATCCATGTTTAATTTATATCTCCTCCTTTAATTAAATTTATGAATTTAATTAAATCTCCTTTTTCATTTCCTCCAAATAAATTATTTATTTTTCACTTGTCTTCCTCCATTTTTGAATAAATTATTTAAAATAAATTATTTATCCCTCCATTTTAGTCAAAGATCCCCTATCATTATTTCATGTCATATCTTGCATGTTTGTCATTTCCTACATGTATGTCATAGTCGTCTGGTGTCATAGTCATCGGCATCATATCTTTTCCATGCATGGCATATTTTGGTTGCATCAATTTTCAACCGTTGATCTTGGCATATTTCTAGAAAATTGATCTTGGCCATCCATTTTGTAACCTCCCTCTCATGAATCCTCATCCATTGATCTTAGAATATTTCTAGAAGATTAATCTCAACCATCCATTTGAAAGGTTGTCTATAAAAGTAAAATTTCTCCTCTATTTTCAATTTAACAATCATTTTATCTCCAACTTTCTACTTACAATTTGCAGGTATTTGCACAAGTTAGACTACAAATCTGAGGGAAAATATTAGCATAAGAAGAAATAGGAGAGACAAGGTAAGTGAATCAACTTCAAGAATGGGGAGTATTTTAGTTTGATGCTTTCATTTTACTCATGCATTGATTGTATTCTCTTGTTTGGATGAGGTTAATTGCTTAGATTTTTGTTGGATGTCACTTAGTCTCTACTATTTGATTTTACCCCATCTTACACAAAAAATCAAAACATTTCAAAAATCCAAAAAAATCAAAACATTCTCAAAATCCAAAAAAATAAAAACATTCTCAAAACAAAAAAAATCAAAAACATTTCAAAAATTCAAAAAAATCAACATGTCAAAAATCCAAGAAAATTAAAACATTTAAAAAATCCAAAAACTCAAATATCCATAAAAAACCTAAGCAATAAAATCAATCAAAAAATCATCTTCAAATCAAATCAAATCTTTAAATTCCACAAATCAATTCACCACTTCTTCAAATCAATCCTTTAAATCAATTTATTCATCAAATTATCCAATCACATCACTTCTTCTAATCAAACCCATTCTTCTAATCAATCCAATCATTATGATCAAATCAAATCATTTCTTCATCAATCCAATCAATCAAAATCATTCCTAGTAAATCATTCCTCAATTCAATTCATCAATCAACATACAATCTTCAAATCAATCATCTTCAATCATTCCAAGAAATAATCCAAATGCAAGTCAATCCTTAATCCATACCAACCAAGCTAATCAATCTTTCCAAATTATCCAATCACATCATTTGGTCTTGATCCTAATCTTGTTGTAAACCCAATCAATTAAACAATCATCCTTGTGTTGATTTAGGGATATATCATTCCTCACAATGACAACACTATCATCATCAACCAATCAATCAATCAATTAATCATTGGTTTAGAGCTTGATAGGGGCAATACCTTGCTTTTTTGTATATCATTTGTGTATGCTTTCTTGCTTGTTGATGTGTGTTATCATTTTTATCTTGCATTTGCATCAAATCTAAATCATTCCCAGCTAATATTCATATCTTGTATCTAGACAAGGTTGTATTACACTGGGGCACGAGACACATCGTCACCTTGGTCTTTATGCCTTGGTGCATAACATCTAGTGCTATATCAAACATACGATTGCTCACTTTATTGCACCATAGCATGTCATTTTTATTTTTCATCTACTTCTTATCTTGTATCATTCATCTTATCCCTCCTTTATCATTTTATTCATTCATTTCGAGAGCATACCCGTGTTTTTCCAACTTGCCTATTCTCTCGAGGGGGCATAATCATCATCATATCCTACATCATAATCCCATTTCTTCATATCTTTTGCATCATCATATTATTTTATCATCCCTTTCCTTCATTCATCTTACTCCTCACTTCCTTAAGTGGTTGGGGCATCATCGTTTTTTTCCTCTATCCATACCTTAGCTTCTTTGAAATTATGTTACTCGACATAAATGTCATCATCTCAAATATCATCTCAAAGAGGGGAAAAATGTAGACACCCAAAATTATCCATATCATAATATTACCTAGTCGATACATGACCTTGTAAGAAATCTCATACTATTTTACTCTAGGTTATTGCATTATCCAACTTATCCCATTTATTCCACTTAATCACCTTCCCAATTAATTAAATAAATCTCATTTATTTAATTAATTCCCCTTCACATATCTCAAAATAATTTAAATTAAATATTTGAATTAATCCCTCACTTACCACATTGCAACATGTTTCACATGACTACAACTCTTCACATGCACACATAATTTAAATAATTTTATTATTTAAATTATGAGATTCCCACTCACATCCTATTTTTAGCCCCATTCATTGTACGTCATAGGCATTTTTTCTCTCCAAAATAAATAAAAGAATCCCACTTATTACCTCACATCCTAATTTTAGCCTCATGTCATAACCCACTTAATGTGCTTCATAGGCACTAAAATCAACTTTTAATCCTATCCATACACATCACATAATTGACTTTTAATCTTAGCCATCAAACCATATCAGCTCTTGCCTATAAATCTAGCCTCACATAGGCCATTTGGATCATCTTCTTCTAATATCCTCACTCTGCCATTTTTTTTCCAAAATTCTCATCTATCTATCTATCCTCTACCATCTATCATCTTCATCTTAATGTTATGTTGAAATAGTGAGCAATCGACATTCCTTCATCAACAATCAAACCTTCAAAATCTTGCATTCTCATGCGAGGTTGAGAAGAGCAATGTATATAAATCAAGTTTAGCATGGATTTGGGTTTGCATTCACTTGTTATTGTTATTTCTATGCGTGTGCGTACTCTATTGTGTTAGTTTTGATATCTTGTTGTTTTAGTTTTATATTTGATTTTCCCTAACTAAAACTCTAACTTTGATATGTGAATTAGTGAAAAATATAGAATAGTCAAGAGTTAGGATTCAAGAGTGCTTCTTACACAGTACCCAAATAAGGGAAAGTCCAAACTCACATCCCGATAAGGTACTTAGTGAAAAGGGTTAAGGATTGGAGTATGAGGGTATGAAGAGAACAATACTCTAGTAAGGAAATTTTTGAAACTCTGGCACAAAAAGGAATTCAAGGAAAATGGTAAGGGGTTTTGGAGTTTGGGGGTTCCAAGGAATGGTAGTTTGTTAAAGGGGATATCTAAAACTTCAATGTTGAAGAGAACTTAAGAAAAATGATTAGGGTTTTAGGGTTTGAATGAAAGGAATATAGGTAAGGAAAACCTTGAAAGTTCAACAACCAAACCAAACTTAAAGAAATGTCCCAAAAATACCCTAGATTTTTCTTATATTTTTTAAACTTTTGACACATGATAGGCATATGGGGATGGAAAAGGACAACACTTAAGAATAAAATGACAAAGGGAAAACTCACTTAGATTCTCTTAGATTGGTTACAAATGGTGGGTTAAAACAAGGAATTTACAACAATATGGGTAATGGACTTAATACTTTTCCCAATTTGAGACATGTGAAATAGGGCTCCAACACCCTCTAGTTCCATACTTGCAGTTTTTCTCTTTCATTTAGCTTTTATTTGTGCTCCTTTCTTACTTTAGTTAAAATCATACGCCAAAAAAAACCCAAAACCATCATATGAGGGAGTTGGCCCTCTCAAACACAAAGGGACATCATTAATTTAAAGTGATCTATTTAACTAGTGTACACTTTGTCACTACTCGTTGGATGAGTCAAACTATTTTTCAATGAAGCATTATGTGGCAAATTTATTTACCAACCAGCACAAGGTAAATTTAAATAGGCTCTCACAAATGAAGTATTCCCATTTCAAAGAATTCCTTGATGTACTTGAACCCTTCCCCATTGTAGAGTTTTCTTGATTTAAGAGAAAAATCTAGTAGTTTATCCCCTTGAAAAAATATCCTCCCAGCTCCAACAACATTGTGCCTCACTTAATTGTTTCCCATGTCATCTTCTATAGGGATTCCAACTACAGGTCCATGTGCTTTGATCAACGTTCATTTCTTTGGAGCTCCCTTCTTCAGTGAATCTATTGCCACTGGTGTTATCATAAATCATGATGATTTAGACTTTCGTAATATTTAGTCTAAGAGTTCTGAATCTTAATGATTCCCCTCTCTAGATTTCAGATGTTAATGGTAACAATGGTGACCATTAAGTAGTTTTAATTGATTTTTTCTAGTCTATTTATCTGTGCGTTTCAGCTTAAGCTTCATCTAGCAATCATGGTTGTTTTGACTTGGTGTCGAGATACATGTCAGCTACATGCCATATTTTTTACTGATTACACCATTGGGGTCTTGTACTTCTCTAAAGTCATTTTGTTTCATAAGGCACAATATGTCTTTGCTCCTCATTTGGTTGGGTCACGTGGCCAAGCATCTTCTTTGTGTGTCATTTGCATTACTTATGCTGAGAACTCAAATAGACTTCCATACTATCCTTTGCATCGTTGGTTGGGTGTTCTATGAGTTCTGAATTTTAATGATTCCCCTCTCTGAATTTTAGATGTTAATGGTAACAATGGTTACCATTAAGTAGTTTTAATTGATTTTTGCTAATATATTTATCTATGTTTTCAGCTTAAGTTTCATCTGGCAATTATGGTTGTTTTGACTTGGTGTCGGTATGAGGATTTTGACTAAACCTATGGTGAGAACGTTTGTTGTTTTCCTAGGGTTTTGCATATGAAAGGTTCAAAGTGAAAGTTGTTTCTAGTATGATTGTTGAATTATTGATAAGTGGTGCCCTTCTTGGTGTCTTTTTTGATATACCTAGGTATCGAGCATATTTTGTATGTAAGTTTTATCATAGGTAAATTCTAGAAATTGTAAATTGTATATGGGTTGCATATGTAAATTTATATATGGGCTGCATATGTAAATTTTTATATGGATTGCATATGTAAATTTGTATATGGGTTGCATATGTAAGTTTTATCATAGGTAAATTCCAGAAATTGTAAATTGTATATGGGTTGCATATGTAAATTGTATATGGGTTGTATATGTAAATTTGTATATGGACTGCATATGTAAATTGTATATGGGTTGCATATGTCAATTTGTAAAGAGGCTGCATATGTCAAAGGAAAATTGTATACTGTTACTTTGGGTCATGAGAGTCTGTTCTCAGTTGGGTTTGGGGTTGATACAAATTTGTGTGCCCATTTTTGGGATTTATTGTAAAACATTTTTGTAATTACTTGACCTATAATTGGAGGTTTTCTTCCTGGTTCTTTCCTACCGACATGCTCATTTGAACCAAGGTTTGTAAAATTTTATATATATTTATAATATAATATATCATGGCTATGCCACTTTTTCTTTAAAAAAAAAGGACTTTCTAATTGTTTGAATATTTTATTTTCAGTCATTTGAATTAAAAGTATAAAAGAGGAAAGAACACATTGTTTTCTAATTTCAAAATTATTTCTCAATTATTTTATTGCTAGAGTAGTTCCTTGCATGCAAACACATAAACATAAAAACACAAAAAAGGGTTTATTTTGGCACTCATTTTAACAAGTTAGTTTAATTAGAAGCATCAATTTTTAAACATTCAAATACATTCTAAAATTTCAAACACAAAATTAGAAACAAATTCAAAACAAAAACAAAACAAAAAATTATGACTATTTCATTTGAGAAGAACAACTCCAAACCTACTTTGAGTTTCAAACACTTAAACTTTCAAATATCAAGCTTCCACTCAAACATTAAAAATTCCAACACAAAAAAATTATAAACAATTAAATTGCATAAGAAAACTAAGAATTAGAAAAATATGAGAACTTTCAAATCAAATAGATCAAAGGGATTATAGGCTATTTATTTTCCCCTTGGCCATGTTGGATATATTAAACCTATTTTTGGGAGTGAGAGAGCACTAGGTGGAAGCTAATTTGATAGAGATAAGAGGGAAATCACCAACTCATATAGTTGTCAAGGTAGAAGAATAAACTTGAGCCTTAAAAAAATTCAAAAATAGAATGATTTGTTGTAAGCCATTGAGATAGATTATCTAAATGAAGTCTTCAAACAAGGATTTCTCATATGGTTTCTCTCTTCAAATTATTTAAGAAAACATCAATAATCAATGTGAAGAAATTAATGCATATTCACAAACACCACATTAAAATGATGTAGAGATGTATAATATACTTCCTACACTAATCCATGAGACGAGGTATGTGAAAAAATTAAATTGATCATATAGTTACAAGGAAACAAACACAATAAGTAACATACTATAACATATTTATTTACATGGGAAAAATATTTTCAAGATAAAAACTCCACACTCCAAGGCAAAAAAATGTATTATTTAGTAACCAATGTTTATAATACACTTGAAAAGGCTGAGAATTTATTAAATACCACCAACAAGAAATATAAAGCATTTCTAGTAGCATAATAATACTTATAAAACTCATGTTATATCAACCTCTAATAATTTTGAAAATATTAGTAGGCACATCAACAAGGTAGATTTATAATACCATAGGTTCCAAAAATATGGCCAAGAAAATAATATGAAAAAATATTTAAAAATGACAAAAAAATGCCATTTTTTAGGGTATTTATGATTCAACCCTCTCATGAGGGAGCCTTCAACTCTAGATGAGGCCTCTTTCGTCTCATTTGTCACATAATATATTACATAGGGTTGTAATATCAAGACACCTTTTCTAACATTCTCCCACTTGTCAAACACCTTGCAAGAGCAAAGGGAATACCAACATTGTCAACTAATTGATAGGGGCCAAGAGGTCCATAGACTCACAACAACACTTAAAATTCTCTACACTCACTAGCTTCATCAATACATTTGTTGTTGGAAAAACAAGGATAGACAACTGAGAGGGGGGGTGAACCAGTTGTTACCAAAATCAAACTTATTCAACATTAATCAACCTTAAATATTAGATCTGATAATTAGAAGTGCAAGCATAAATCAATAACACATCAAAGACACATGAACACCAAGATTTTATACGTGGAAACCTTGTAAGGGGAAAAACCACGGTGGATGTTAGTCCACAAGATTATACACTGTTAGAAGTACAATGAAGAATGAAAAGGGAATGCACTTGCATTCAGGCACACTACCTAGAGCACACTGCTCAGAGGAAGGCTCGTTTCCTTACATACAATAATCATATTAAATCCATCTGATGAGTTTGAATTGAAGTAATAGCTTCTACAAAATCATGATTACAGCTCCGGTTAGGCACACAAAAACTTCTACACACTCTTCCACACTCTGCTCAATCTCTTTCGCACTCTACTCTTCCCTTGAATGATTTAACCTTTATTTGCACATGTACATCACTTGCACACACTGATAATTTCCCCTAAATGAGGAAAAAAATCACTTATATATATCTGCTACACGGATTTACATCCACTATTCATTCGGCCATAAATAAATAATGAATTATAACTATTAGACTTAATACATGAATAAATCGTAATGCGCACAAACACAATTTGGTCACAACATAGTGAGGACCCAAACAAACACCTTAGAACATGCCAAACAATAAAATATTAATCTTCATGGATCCACAACACGCTACCACCATCATGTCATCCAAGAACATGAAAACCTGAGCACACATCGAAAAAATTTGTGATCACGAACACTCTGATCAATGCAAACATACAAAAAGGATAGAGTATGATCTAGACTCATCCATGAACATCACAAATACATGCCCAACAACTGAAATCACTAGAATTTCATCCTCTTCATCCAAGAAGACTTGCTATAGTAACTGAATCATTGTAGGAACGCATATCTTCATAACTTCCACAAATCTTGATGTGAACCTCTGAAACTTTCAAACAACATACTAGAAAGATTCAGCAACAAACCCTTTGAAGCATACCTTCATATTAGCAACTTACAGCTCTTTCCACCATTCTAACCTTCTCAGCTTCACTAATTGCCAACAATATATTTTTTACAATTTTCTCAATAACTTTGACATATACAGCCTTAAGCATCATCAATGCTAATAGTGTTGACATCAATTACAACCACATATCAACAATGTAACCACAATATCCAACAATCTCCCTTTTTGGCATTGATGGAAACACATGATGTGAAAAATAATGCCATCAACCCAACTACCTCTTCTCCAACAATCTCCCCCTGAGATTTTGCACTCTTTTCCTGTTTCCTTCTTCTCCTATGTTTTTCACATTTCTCTTCTCTCCCCCTTTGACATAAATGGAAAAGTTACACATTCTCTAATCACATATTTGAATCATCTAACTACTCCCCCTGAGTAGCAGCCACCACAACATCAATCTGGAATAAGATATGGCTATGAATTCATAGACAGATGCAAAGATCTGCATCTTAGTTCTAATCAGGAGGGGAAATTACCCCTAACTTTCCTCTGAGATACTCAAAATTATCCTTAGGCAATGGCTTCATAAATATTTCTTCAATTTTCTCCTTGGTAGGTATATACTCCTGTTTAACTTCTTTGTCATTTACTTTATCTCTTAAGAAGTGATATTTGATGGATATAAGCTTTGTCTTTGAATGCAACACTGGATTCTTGGAAATATTAATGGCACTTGAACTGTCATAGAATATGGCAATGGGTTCTTCATACTCAATTCTTACATCTCTCAACATTTGCTTCATCCATAATACTTGGGTACAACTATTTGCAGCAACAATATATTATGCCTTAGCAATAGATAATGAAACGAAATTATGCTTTTTTCTTAGCCAAGATACTAACTTCTTCCCTAAGAAGAATGCACCGCCACTAGTACTCTTCCTGTCATCCACATCTCCTACCCAATCAACATCAATGAAAGCACTTAGGATAAGATCATCATCCCTAGGATACCAAAGACCAAGATCAATTATCCCTTTCAGGTATCTGAAAATTCTTTTCATAGCAGTCACATGAGACTCTTTAGGATCATCTTGAAATCTAGCGACCATGCATACAACATTCATTATATCTGGCTTGGTCTGAGTTAAATAGAGTAATCCACCAATCATTGACCTATATCTTATTTGATTTTCTTTAGGATAATCATCATTCTATGTAATTTTGCATTTGGTTACCATAGGTGTACCAACTAGCTTTGAATCTTCCATCCCAAACTTTTTTGGTAGCTCTTTCACATACTTAGACTGAGATATGAAAATTCCATCATCCAACTAAGTGATTTGCAATCCTAAAAATAATTTCAGCTCTCCTATCATTGGCATTTCAAACTCACTTTTCATTTCATCATCAAACTTCATACACAAATCATCATCACCTTCAAAAATAATGTCATCAACAAATACTTCAATGATCGATTATTTATTCAGATCCAACTTGAAATACAAATTGTTGTCAACAGTACCTTTATTGAATCCAAGTTTCAACAAGTATTTACCTAATCTAGCATACCAAGCTCTAGAAGCTTGCTTAAGTCCATATAGATCTTTCTTCAATTGGCATACCATGCCCTTTTCATCAGTCGGTTGAAATCCATCTGGTTGTTCAACATAGACTTCTTCTTCTAGCTCATCATTCAGAAATGTTGACTTTACATCCATCTGATAGACTTTGTAATTCTTGAAAGTAGCATAAGCAAGAAATAATCTTACAACTTCAATTCTAGCAACAGGAGAAATTTTTTCTTCAAAATCAATACCTTCCATCTATGAGTACCCTTTGCAAACCAGTCTTGCTTTGTTTCTAACCACTTCACCTTTCTCATTTAGCTTATTCTGAAACACCCATTTGGTTCCAATCATATTTTTGTTCAAAGGTCTAGGAACAAGATTCCATGTGTCATTCTTCTCTATTTGCATTAGTTATTCTTTCATGGTTTCCATCCAATGTTCATCTTTGCATGCATAATTGATATTGTTAGTCTTAGCTTTGGAAATTAGACAATACTCTTCCAAAATTATTCTAGTTTGCACACCTTTTCTCTTCTCTCCTATGATCTGGCTGTCATAGTGATTTTGCCTTACATCTTTGGGAGTTTTAGGATTTTCTCCGACATCTTGTTCTTGCGTTCTTTCTTCTACACTTTTTCTAGTCTACCTCTTGATTCCCTTGGTTCACCGAAACAATCTAAAGTTGATTATGTATCTAAACATTATTTCCACTGTTAGTATTGTCATGTTGATCATCTGAATCATATCCACTGCATCTGGATGGTCTAACAATATCTTCATCAACTTTGACATTTGCACTTTCAACCATTTTCTTTAACCTCTTATTAAAGCACCGGCAAGCTTTGCTTTTAGTAGAGTAACCCAAAAATATTCCTTCATCACTTCTTGCATCAAACTTGCCTATATCATCATCTCTCTTGGTGTGAAATTTGCTTCCAAAAAAATTGAAATACTTGATAGTAGGTTTATAATCAAACCATATATCAAAAGGAGTCTTCCCAGAATTATTGTTGACATTCACCCTATTAATGGTATACACAAAAGTACTTACAGATTCTCTCCAATAAAAATGAGGAACATTTGCTTCCAACATCATGGTTCTAGTAGTGTCTAGAACGGTTCTATTTTTTCTTTCAACAACTCCATTTTGTTGAGGGGTCTGGGGAGCAGATAGTTGTCTTTGGATTCCATGCTCTTCACAAAAAGAATTGAATTCCTGGGAAGTGAATTCATCACCTCTATTTGACCTTATGAATTTGATCTTTTGACATATCTCATTCTTTGCCATATCTTTGAAACTTTTGAACTTTTCTAATGCTTCATGTTTTTCTCTTAAGAAAGCAACCCATATCACTCTAGAATAATCATCAATGAGAAACATAAAATACCTTTCACCTTATAGAATTCTGATTTTAAATGGACCACATAGATCAGTATGTATCAAATTTAGTACACCATTAGAGCTATATTTTTTGCTCTGAAAAGAATTTCTTGTCTGCTTTCACATCTGACATTCCTTGCACATAGTGTTAGTAGGCTTCACTAACTTAGAAAGATCTCTGACTGCTTGAGTAGTGCTTATCTTGACAATTTTATCAAATTTCACATGACACAACCTCCTATTCCATAACCAGCTTACATCAATCTAAGAAATTAAACAACTTTCAGTAGCAGCACTCAAATGAAATATATTGCCTCTTGTCTTTGTACCTGAAGCAATCATATTACTAGAACTTCCCCTTATTCTGCACTTATCATCCTTGAATTGAAGATTGTAACCCTTGTCTACCATCTGTCCAACAATCAACAAGTTATGCTTTAAGCCTTCTACATAAAGAACATCATCATTATTGTGCTTACCACCAAAAGAAATAGTGTCTTTGCCACGAATCACACTAGAAGTGTTGTCTCCAAATCTTACAACACCACCATCATAGTCTTCCAAGCTTACGAACTTGCTTTTATCACCAGTCATATGATGTGAGCATCCACTGTCAATTACCCACTCATCCTTTTCTTCAATTTTTGCTGCAAGAGCTTTCTCAACATTCACATTACTAGTAGATTAAGTAGACACCTGACCATTTTCTTTGATAGAAATAAATACCCATTCATCTGAATTTCTAGTTTCTTTATCAGATTCTTCATCAGTTGCACCTTCAGCATAATAGCATTTCCTTTGAAATCTAATCTTCTTAGGTTTGTACTTTGAAACTCTTTCAGGACATCTAGATGCAAAATGACCTATTTTACTGCAAGAGAAACATTTAATAGGTAGCTTTCCTTTGTACTTAACATGACCTCTGGCTTCTCTTTTCACAATAAATACTTCCAATTCTTCTTATTTTATTTCTTCATATTCAATCTTTTTCATTTCATCTTCATATTTAAATGTCCTTTTGGAACTCTCTCCCGGTTTGTATCTTTGTTGGATTTTTCAGGATACAGTAGCTTTGAATGTAGACTCGATCTTAGGAGTAGATTCACCAAATTCACTTAACTCAAAGGCAGAAAGTTTTCCAATTAGCATGTCTCTTGTAATATTTGTCACTGTCATGAGTTCATCAATAGAATGAGCTCTTGTTTTGTAAGAGGGAGGCACAGATCTAAGTATCTTAGCCACAATTTCTTCTTCATCGAAGGTTCCACCGGCACATCTAATACTCATCACTAGTTCCTTTATCTTTTGAGAGAAAGAGAGGATGCTCTCATCTTCACTCATCTTCATGTCTTCCCACTTGCCTTTTCAACTTTGTAGCTTAGCACTTTTCACTAGTGCATCTCATTCATACAATGTTTCCAACTTTTTCCAGATCTGATATGCAGTCTTCAATCCTAACACATTTGTAATCTCTGAATCTATCAAAGCACTCAAAAATGCTTCAATAGCCCTAGTATTAGCTTCTTCTTGCTTGATCTCATCTTTAGAGGATGGACCATTCTAAGGAATAGTGTATGCACTTTGTGTAATCTTCCAAAAAGGTTCTCCAATGCACTTCAAATGACACTCCATTCTGACTTTCCATAAAGAGTAGTTTGTACCATCGAATCTAGGACTATCCTTCTTATATGATGCCATCTCGGATCACCTCAAGTTGTTAGGATTATTTAGAGGAACTAGCTCTGATACCAATTGTTGGCAAAACAAGGATAGACAACTGGGAGGGGGGTGAATCAGTTATTACCAAAATCAAACTTATTCAACATTAATCAACCTTAAATCTTAGATCTAATAATTAACAGTGTAAGCATAAATCATTAACACATTAGAGGCACATGAACACCAAGATTTTATACGTGGAAACCATGTTAGGGGAAAAACCACGATGGATGTTAGCCCACAAGATTATACCCTATTAGAAGTATAATGAAGAATGAAAAGGGAATTCACTTGCATTCAGACACACTACCTAGAGCATACTACTTAGAGGAAGGCTCAATGTCTTACATACAATAATCAGATTAAATCAATCTAATGATTTTGAATTGAAGTAATAGCTTCTATAAAAGCATGATTACAGTTATGGTTAGGCACACAAAAACTTCTACACACTCTTCCACACACTGCTCAATGTCTTTCCCACTCTTCTCTGCTCTTGAATTATTTGACCTTTATTCGTACATGTACATCATTTGCACACACCAAGCATTGCCCCTAAATGATAAAAACAATCACTTATATATATCTACTACACGGATTTACATCCACTATTCAGTCGACCACAAATAAATAATGAATTACAACTATTGGCCTTAATACATTAATAAATCTTAATGTGCACCAACACAAGTCTCTCACAACATAGTGGGGACCCCAAAACAAACACCTTAGAACACATCAAATAATAAAATATTAATCTTCATGGATCTGCAACACGCTACCACCATCATGTCGGCCAAGAACGTGAAAACTTGAGCACACATCAGAAAAATCTATGATCACAAACACTCTGATCAATGTGAACATACAACAAGGATAGAGTACAATCTAGACTCATCCATGAACATCACAAATACATGTGCAACAACTGAAATCACTAGAATTTCATCCTCTTCATCCAAGAACACCTGCTACAATAACTGAATCATTGTAGGAACACAAATCTTCATAACTTCCACAAATCTTGATGCGAACCTCTGAAACTTTCAGAAAACATACTAGAAAGCTTTAGCAACAAACCCTTTGAAGTGCGCCTTTACATTATCAACTTATAGCTCTTTCCACCATTCTGACCTTCTCAGCTTCACTGGCTTCCTGCAATATATTTTTTACAATTTTCTCAATATCTTCGACATATATAGCCTTAAGCATCACCAATGCTAATAGTGTTGACATCAATGACAACCACATATCAGAAATGCAACCACAACATCCAACATTTGTAAGATTCTATAAATTGTCAACTTTCTTTAGCATTACCCTCTCATCCTCTATCACATCTCAAATATAAAAAAATTGAACATAAATATGCTTTATCCTCAAATGGAAGGTCAAGTTCTTTGCTAGACATATAACACCATGACTATCACACTAGATTATACTAGCTCACAAGCTTAACCCCATATTTGAACATAATATCATAATCTAAATGGCCTCCTTGCAGGCATGATTTGTTTCCATACACTCTACCTTGTAGTGGACAACATGGTCATGCCCTATTGCTTTCTCATCCATCTCATTTATCGACCAAAAAGTTTAAACACATATCTACTGGTACATCAGATACTATTAATGTCTCCTACCCATTTTGAATACACATAACCCTATATATCCACTAAGTGTTGGTCCCCCAAAATATCACCATGATAAAAAGTAGAATACTCACAATTAGTAGATAAATATCTAGAGTCCATTTTCATTGCAATTCAATGTTCATGTCTATGGTTAGTCATATCATGGATCAAAAATCCCATTGCTTAGGTAATTTTTGGTCTAGTGCAAACTATATCATACATAAAACTACCAATTGTGGTAGCTTAAGGAATCCAATTCAGATCCTCTATATCTATAGGTATAATAATACATTGATTAATTCAAAGATTAATTACCATAAAAATAAGAATAGTCACTGATCTACTATCTACCATGTTAAAAAATTTCAATACAGAGTTCACATACTTAATCTATCTCATCCAAAGTCTTATATTTTCTATATCCCTTTTGATATCTATTCATCATATATACTTAGTGTAATATGGGGAAAATATCCTGGCCTAGATAAATTGATAGCCAAACACCTCTAAGCTAAAAGCTCATCCAAAACAAGAGAATACAAACAAAGAGGAATGAAAATGAAAACATTCAAAGTAAAGCACTCCCCATTGCAATTGATTCCTTCTCTTGTCTCTCCTATTTCTCCTTTTGAAAAATTTCCCCTCAAATTTGTTGTTGAAGTTGTGCAATAACCTGCAAATAGTAAGTGGAAATTTGGAGACAAAATGGATGTTAATGCAAAAATGGGAGAGGAAGGTTGCTTTTATAGACAACCATTTGAATGGATGGATGAGATTAATCATCTAGAAAGATTCCAACATTGACATATGAGGATTCATGAGAGGGAGGTTATGAAATGGACGGTCAAGATCAAGCTTGTAGAAAGATGCCAAGTTCAACGGTGGAGGATTGATGCACCAAAAAGAGGTGGAAAATTGATTGTTATGTTAGAGACGGCTATGACAGAGACATCTATGATAGAGATTAATAAGCAAGTGGAAGAAAATGGATGAATTAAAAATTGGAAAATAATTAATTCATGAGAAAGGAATATTTGACCAAGTGGAAAATTAATAATTCATTCAAATTATTTATTTGAGAAAAAGAGGAAATGGACAAGTGGAGATTCAATTAAAATAATTTGCATAATTATTTTAATTAAATGAGAGGAAATGTGAAAAGAGGCATTAAATAATTAAATTGATTTAATTATTTAATGCAAGAGACACATAGACAATTAAATAATTCTGACAAATATTTAATGATAGAAGAATTAAAAGGAGTGAATAGTTAAATAATTAATAATTATTATTTAACCATGGATGACAGATGACAAGCAAATAATTAAATAAATATTAATTCATTTAATTATTGAAGAAAGGGAAATATTAGCGACGCAATTAATTTATTTAATTGATCAAGATAGAATAAAGATTAGAAAGTGAATTAATTAAATAATCAAAATTTATTTAATTAATAAAGGAATATGACCAAGAATAATTAAATAATTGAAATTATTTAATTATCGAAGGATGACGACCAAGAAAAATGACGCTCATAGACTTAGGACATTTTTCAGTGTCTACATTTTCCCCCTCTTTAACATAATGTAGTTCATCACATCGTGTCAAATAAATTTAGTCAAAGGGTGCCCCAATGAAGCCAGGGTACAGGTATGCCCCCTCGGGAAAATTTGACAATTTTTCATTTTGTTTTGGAAAATTGTTCCTATAAATAGGAATTTGAGTGAGAAAAAGGTTCATTTGTGCATTTCAAATTTAGAAATTCTTAGAGCTCAAAGTGATTTTCCAATGAAGATGTCACCTATTCCTAAGGCCACCCATCGCACATATTGGATCCGGAGGTACTGCCAACCTGAGGGAGTGCCCCCTGGTACGTACTCCTAACCTGACTTTGGTTTTTTATTTTATGTTCATTTAGATAGGGAAAAAAATTAGCAGGAAATTGTGTCATAGAATCTTGTGACGTGATTGCATGCACGTTCGACGCAGGTGATAAGCAATTCACCGCAATCGCCTCGTCACGACACAATTGTATTAGGGTTAAGGCAGGCATGTTTTTGTGTGATGCACATAATAGTGTGATGTAAGTGACTTTTCAAGCCACAATTGCAAACAAGAATGATGCAATCAAAAGGTTGTCGCACAAGAATCATATGATATGATGCATCTGAGAGGTGAGCAATGCAATCGCAATTGTGAGTCGGTTAGAATTATATGTGATGCATTTAACAAAATTGCGATGCAATTTCTTGGTTAAAGATTTTCCCTAGATTAGGAAATTTTTACTTGGTCGATTTAGGTCTAATAGGTCAACTAAAGGTCTAGGTTTGACATAATGGTTTGCTTGATGATTTTAGGAGCATCTACCTTTGATTTATACATGGGAGTTGAGACCAAATGTTTTTTGACTGCGGGACCAGTTAGGCAAGGAGGAGAGACAGGAATTGCTAGACTTGGGTTTGTTCTATGTGAATTATATGCCCGTGATTAGGGTGGACAGGGGGATGTTGACAGCATTGGCAGAGCAGTGGCACTCCAAGACAAGCAGCTTCCATTTACCGATAGGAGAGACAATAGTCACCCTAGAGGATGTGTAAAGGATCTTATGGCTTCCAATTCACAATGAGCAGGTATGGTATGACTTCGCTCGAGGACTATAGGAATTGTATGAGTACTATGAGTGTAATGGTGATGTTGAGCTCAAGATCTAGGGGTACGAGATCAAATGGGAGACCCTGGAAGAGACATATGGTAGATACAATTGCATTTTATGCACATTGATAGTAGGAGTGATGATTCTCGACCGTAGGGGGCATGGTTTCCCGGTAGGCTAGGGAGAGGTGCTCGGATCGATGGTTCGCTATGTTATAGTATAAGCATGGGGGCCATGTCTATTGGCCATGCTCTACTTTCAGCTACATGATATTGCATACAGGGTAGGACATAGTCTAAGTTGTGGGGTTACTTTGCCGACAGTATGGGCTTGGGAGTACATAGAAGTGTTTCGACCTCTGGCGGTATGACAACTAGCATCCAACACTCCATATGCATATTTGTATCATGGAGATTTAACATAGACACATGTTGGTGATGTGGGGTACTGGAGGCATGGACTAGACACATTGGTTAGCTTCATTTGGAGGCCATACATGACATTTGAGTTATGTATTGATGAGGATGATCACATTCCATGCGTCATCAGCCTAGATATCTGATCAGAGGCATAATTAAAATCCAACATATCATAGAGATGTATCTCATAGAGAGGGTTCAAAAATAGTTTGGGGAGAGACAAGGTGTGTCAGTTGGGACTACAAAGTATGGACGGTCCTCTCAAGAGGTGCATCCATGGGGGCCTCAGATTGTGATCACTACAGTATAGAATGATATAGATTTCATGTAGGCATTGGATTGAGAGTGGAGAGGAGGGGATTTCAATGCAAGTATGACACCAAAGTATGATGCCTTGTGGATGATCCATAGACCCATTCCATTGATAGATCCATAGTAGCCAGTGCTAGTAGAGTGTAGAGGTAGGGGCCTGAGAGGCTGGCAAGGTGATAAGGGTCGGAGGGGTGGAGGGAGAGGAGATGGTGGATAGGGGGATGGAGGAGGATACATAGTTGATAGGGGGATGGATGGGGAGTACAAGGAGGAGGAGACAGGAACAGGAGGAGGAGGGATTGGTGACGATAGCCAGTAAGGTAGTTACCACCGATAAAGGAGGAGGAGGAGATGGAGGAGGATCAGTCAAAGAAGAGAGTAGTAGCAAAGGTTCCTATAGTAGAGGTAGTGCAAACAAAGGTAGAGTCCATGGAGGTTGAGGCAAGGGAAGAGGGGGACAAGAGGAGTAGGCTGAGGAGGAAGTTGCAGGAGAGGAGGAGATGGATGAGGCAAAGAGGGTCCTCCATGAGAGGATTATTATGGGAGTAGAGAAGGTGGGGCTAGAGGAGGGTAGAGCAGATGAGGGCACTAAAAATCAGAGGATAGTTGCCCTATAGGTGAGGGTGCAGGATCTAGAGGTAGAGTTGAGGATGGTCATTGCAGAGAGAGACAACCTTAAGGCTGAGAGGGATGCATTTTAGATTGAGAGGGATCTAGCTATCATCAGGTGACAGTAGATAGACCTAAGGATGATAGAGTTTACAATAACTTGTAATGGATTTGTCATGGAGGTTGTAAGGGAGTATGCCTAGGCTAGTATGGCCATGTAGTACTACAAGGATCTCTATGAGAGATTGGTACCACCAGAGAGGAGGGAGCCCTCCTTTTCAAAGATTGATAGTGGTTCTTGGGGCAGGTCTCATAGCAGGACACACAGTAGGCGTACATATAACAGGTCCAAGGGTGAGACTTCAAATGCTAGATGGGCCACCCCATATGACAAGCCTCCTTCCATAAAGCACAGGTCCAAAGATTCACCATGTCAGGAGGGTAGGGATGTCCCAGGGACAAAGGAGCAGGAAATTTCAGGCTAGGGCCTTTGTTTATGTTATCATGTTATGTGGACACTGACATTTTATTATTGAGCCTATGAGCTCCACTTTTATTAGATATGACACATCTTTACATTGTACCCATGACACTTATTATTTTAAGCAATATATACAATATGATTTTGGTGGTGGTTGATGATATACATTGTTATATGATTATGCATTTATGTTTATGATAATTTTATGCTATGTTATGGATGTTTATGCTATGGTTATGTTATGGTTTGATATTCTTTAAGGTTATGCATTTATGATTATGTGATGATTGTTTATGCTTTTATAATATGTGGGAATGGTAAATGTGGTTAATTTGATAGATGTGATTTGATATGATGATGTGTTGCATTTATGATTATGGATGTTTTTATATTGTTATGATATGTAGGTCCTAATGTTATGAATGTGATGTGCAGATACAACTTAATGTTAATGTAATGGAATGTTTGTATGATAATGCAAAATGTCATGATTGAAAATGGTTATTATGAATGCAAAATGTGATGTCATTAATGTGATGTAATATGTATGGAATGTAATGTGATATAATGAATCATGATGTAAAATATCATGTGATATGCAATGTGATGTGATATAATGGATCATGATGCATAATACAATGCGAGATGGAATGTAATGCTATGATAGAATGTACAATGCAATAAAAATTAATAATGTGATGATGCTAATATGATGATAAAATGTTAAGTCTATATGGATGATCTCTATGTTTTTGTGTTTTCTTATGCAAATGTATGTGACTTAATATGATAATGCTCTCTATGATGAAAATTCTTTTTATGATGATGTCTAACATAATTATATATGCAAGATGTTTTTTGTGTGTCATAGGACTCTGTCAAGATGTAGACGGAGGAAATTCTAGCATGAAAGAGATGGATGTTAGCATGAAAGAGGGGAAGGAGATGAAGATGGAAAGTTAGATAGGAAATGACAAGGGACCAACTTTCATGCTTTTATATTTATCATCATCGGGCATCAAAATTGTCACAAATGGAACAGGAACACCATGGTATGGCATAGACCAAGGTGTGCAAGGTGACCATTTATGAGAGACAAGCAACCAAAAGACAAATTCAATAGACAAGGAATGCCCCGACTCATACTAAGGACCCAATTATCCCAGTCTTTTTGCCAAGACAAACCATAGACAACAAGAAAAGAAAAGAGTTCATGATCCATGATCGTTCCTCTAAATCCCTTAATAGGATATCCTCGAGGTAACTAGTAACATGACCAAGAACCAATCAAAAAGATAAGATGAATCCAAACCAACATAGTTTTTTCCAATAGTGATAGTGTTTGTCGATAGTTTTGATAAGGTTTTTTGAGACAATCAATTAAGTTGGCCAATATGACCGAATTGATTGATAGGTTGACAAGGATTGATTGATAAGTTTGACAAGGATTGATGATAGGTTGACAAAAGTTGACCAATTGATTTGAGTGACAGGTTGACAAGGATGGGAAAATTGATTTGATTGATTGCACCTAGTTTCAAGAAGGACACATCCTAATTAAGGAAAGATTGATTGACCGATATGATAAGATTTATTGATTTTGACAAAGATGGATTGATATGATTGACAAGGCGATGTGACAATACCTAATTTTAGGAAAAATGTATCTTGTTCAAGGCAAGGAACACATCTAATAAATTTGACCAAAAGGACACATCTTAATTAAGGTGAATGACCAAATTGACGAAGTCTAATCTCAGGAAGGATGCATCCCAATAAAAGACAAGTCACAAGACTGAATGAGACAAATGACATAATGACCCATTATGATATAAGACCAATGACCTTGTCAATTGATTGATGATAAGATTTTTGATCGATTAAAGATGAAATATTTGTTGGTTATGCTTGTCTGATGATTCATGATTTGGTTTGATTTATGATTTCTTGTGGACTAAGAAAATGACCAGACTCGATAAACCCTAAAGGACTGACCTAGGTGGCCTCAAGGGCTCATCTATTAATGGCCCTGCCTATGTCATACACGTAGAGACCTTGTAGTTTGACATGACTTGAATTTGTTTTATTTGACAAAAGACCGAGTCATAATTTTATTGGGACAAACCTAATGTGTCGGGGGCTCATTTAAGATGAGCCTTGCCTACGTAGCAAATGCATAGAGACAATGTAGTTCAACCACTCTAACAAAGACCGACTCAGACTCAGACTCTAAATCTGACTCTTTTTTTGGAATTATAAAAAAAAATTCTGATGTTTTTGGATTTTGATGGTTTTTCTAAAAAAATTTGGAGTTTTGATGGTTTTCTGATTTTTTTGGATTTTTGATGTTGTATGATTTTTTGGATTTTTGATGTTTTATCTAATTTTTTTGTATTTTGGATGGTTTTCTTTTTTTTTTGGATTTTGATGTTTTAAAAGGCTAATACCATGTGTTATTTCCCATGAAGACATAAGTTAAGGAATTTCCCCTAGTCACATATAAGACCAATTTATTATGCATGAGGGGTAGCGATGAATGCAAAAGGAGAGTCATGAAGTAAAAAGGGATGCTAAATTTCAGTGTTCCTCGGGCCATTGAAAGGAAGACAAAGCTTTATTATGGATGAGTGACATGTGCGAGTGGATGAGCAGAAGGATGAAAAGACCAGATGGAGTGACATAGATGGAGGAGCATATAATGACTACACATGGTGCCTATTTGATAGGTTTTCACCATGGTACTTATCCAAAGCACCACCAAAATGGTTTCCAGTTTTGGACGAATTATTTACCTTTACTATTTTTATTTTTATTTTATTTTGACTTTTTAAAGGGGATACTCTGAGAATCAAGTGTAGTACTTGAAAAGGTGCATGTTGTGGATAGGTTTTAAAAATGGTTTTCCTTCAGGAGTAGAAAGCTAATAAGCACCAAATCCATATGTTGTGACAATATACGGGCCCAACCAATCAGGCTCAAACTTCCCAAGTTTTTCTTGTTTTGCTTGATTCTTTGGATTTTCTTTTAGGACTAAGTCACCAATGTCAAAACTTCTAGGATGAACCTCATTATTGTAACTACGTAGAAGGAAATTCTGATATGCTTGCAAATGTGTCAATTCATTATGTCTCTTTTCATCCAGTAACTCTAGCTCATGTAGATGGGATACATAGTATTCTTCTTGATCAATCAAGCCTTGTATAGAGACTCGTAGGGATGATAACTCGACCTCTATAGGAAGTATTTATTTAAATCCATAGAAAAGGGAATATGGTGTGGCTCCTATAGGGGTGCTAATACTAGTGTGATAGGCCCATAAGGTGGGATTAAGTTTTAGGTGTCAGTCACGGCCAGCATCATCGATAGTCTTCTTTAATATTTTTGGGATAGTCTTATTAGACGCCTTAGCTTGAACATTGCCTTGGGGGTAATATGGGGTAGAAAAATGATGTTGGATATGAAACCTTTCACAAAGCTCATGGACATCTTGGTTCTTACAAGGGAGACCATTATCTGTAATGATGGACTGTGGGATACCATAATGGAAAATGATGTAATTTAGGATGAATTTGGCTATCTGATTTCCAATGATGTAAGTCAATGGGATGAATTCAATCCATTTTTTAAAGTACTCAGTAGCAAAAAGGATAAACTTATGTCCATTAGTAGAGGTGGGATGGATCTTTCCTACGAGGTTGATTCCCCATTGAGAAAATGGCCATGGCGAAGTAAGCGATTTTAATTCCTGACCTGGTGCATGTATAAGATCTCCACGAATCTGACATTGGTGACATTTATTCATGAAGTGATAAGCATCATATTCTATTGTAGGCAAATAATATCTCATCCTAATGAGCTTTTTGGCTAAGGTTGGACTAGTAAAGTGGGATCCACAATGTGAGAGAAGGTGGATTTGCTACTCACGAGTTCTCTTCAATCAGAGACCCTCACGGGATGAACTGCCCTAAACCACCTCAAAGGACAGTGATAAAGGTTCTAGAACTGGAAAGAGCAGGTCATGGAGATCCTCTGGACAAACTATCAAGCTCTTGGCCAAAGGATGGTAGTGCAAGATTCAGATGACAACACGACATGTTGGTGTCCCGAAGGCACGTTGGCACCTCATACGGACTAGAGAGTGATTTTATCACAAAGAACAACAAAGTGACTACCAGCAATCCGATTACTGAGAACTTCTAGAAAGTGATAAAGCTGAAATGGATTGAAATGGAAATGATAAAGACAAGGAGAAGAAAGGAAAGGGAATGCTTACAAATGTGTGATTGATAAAGCCTCTAGCTCATGAACGTCTTCAATACCTGCACACAAGAGAGAGAAAGTGTTGGGGTTGTATAAGGGTTTGCCTCGGTCAAACCCCCATTTTGGTGTTCCCACCTCCATGGACAGCCAGATAGATAGAGAGAAAAGTATGATAAAGAAAGAAGTAACACAAAATCACTACAAAACAGTGTTATCCTACTCAACCAAGTAATAGAGGAGAGGAGTGAAATCTTACCACCTCTACCCAAAGCGCTCAAGGCTCATGGAGAAAATGAGAGGAACTCAAGCCTCTATTGTCATGGTGTTTTGTTCCACACTTACTCTACTGAAGTGATGGAGTGTTGATGTTGTTGTTGTGAAGTGTAAAGTGTTGTTTGAGAGTGAAGAGATAGTGAAGAATTTTCTTGGATCTTGTAAAGGGATTGTGGAGTGGATGTGAAGAGGTCAACCAACCATGAAATGAATGAAGGTGAGTGAACATGAAGGAAAGAGGGAAGAAAGTAGCCATATCTGGGTCGGTCATCTAAAGAGGGCATTACAAGTCGACTCCCAATGGGAATGGTAATGTCTCTGTAGGCTTTAGATGTGGGAATTCGTCAGGGATGTTAGTGCGTCGTGCAGATGTCTATGCACCACGTAGGAATCCTAGATAAAAATGCCTCCACCGACACTCAAAATGGGTGCCAAGTGGAAGGAAGATAGCGAACTCAGGTGGAATTAAGCCTCCAAACTTGGTTTTCTAAAGTTTTTAAGGGACAAAAGCGAATTTGCATTAGGGGTTCAAATTCATGTTGATACATTTTTCCCCCAGTTTAGCGAGCATGAATACTGATGTGTGCTTTGATAAAGTAGACAATGTTAGAACATTAAAGGATTCGAGTCAGCAAAGTAAAAGAGACCTTGGTGTAAAAGGTTGTCTTAGTACTATGCATCATCCCCAAATTAAAGATACTAACACATAGAATAATTCTGAGATGAAGGAAGAAAGGGTATATACTCAGGATGAAGAAGATGCAGATCTTCGATCCGATATATACAAGAGTTTAAGAATGAAAGAGTGATAAAAGCAATCCCCGCTCAAGGAGGAAAACCCGTACCACTGAGTAAGAGTGATAAAAGCAATCCTCGCTCAAGGAGGAAAACTCGTACCACCAAGTAAGAGTGATAAAAGAAATCCTCGCTCAAGGAGGAAAACCCGTACGACCGAGTAAGAGTGATAAAGTAAATCCTTGCTCAAGGAGGAAAATGCGTACCACAGAGTAAGAGTGATAAAAGAAATCCCCGCTCAAGGAGGAAAACCTATACCACTGAGTAAGAGTGATAAAAGAAAAACCCGCTTCGGAGTAGAGCCTGTATCACAAATTAGACAATTACACAGACCATCGTTAAGATGGAAGACTTTCAAAGGGGTTGCTCAGGAACCCTTCAAAATGAAGAGGGGTCCACTCAAGGGACGCGTTGTTTGAAAAGTGAAGTCTAGTCAGGCTACCCCCAAGCTAGACGCAGAGATATGAAATAGGTCTAGTCAGGTTGTCCCTAGGCTACACACCATGAAGTGAAGAGGTCTAGTCGGGCTACCCCCAAGCTAGATGCCATGATGTGAAGAGGTCTAGTTGGGCTGCCCCCAAGCTAGATGCCATAGAATTCATTCGAGAGAAAATATTTCAAAGGGGTCCCTTGGGAACCCTCCAAAAGAAATAAGGTCCACTCAAGGGATGCTATATTTGAAAGACATAGAGAGGAGAGAGGGTCCTTAAGAAGGGCGCACATCTCCAAAACAAGCTATCACTACCCCCAACACAAAGGGGAGGAGAACCATGCAAGATATTTAGAATAGGATAGAGGTAAACCTTGATATCACTTGTCATGTGAAGAAGAGGCAGGTGCATCAATAAATCAATGAGTGATGGCACCTGAATCCTGAAGTTGTTGTATTTTGTCCTTCAAGGCCTTACATTCACTAGTGGAATGGCTAGGCACTTGATGGTATGCATAGAAAGAATTTTTTGTCTTACAATTTTTATGAGACTTCTTGCGTGTAGGAGGAGGAAGAGTAACTAAGCAGGCTTTTAGAAGCCGCAAAAAAAAATCTCTTTCTCAGACAAAGGATGGGGAGCAAGAAGCAACCCTTTCTCTTGTGGAGAAAGACTCAACTGCTCACAAGGAGGAGAAGACACGAAGATAGAAGTCAAAGGAGGATGGACTAATCTGCAAGAATGAG
Source organism: Sequoiadendron giganteum (assembly GCA_007115665.2). Lineage (NCBI taxonomy): Eukaryota > Viridiplantae > Streptophyta > Pinopsida > Cupressales > Cupressaceae > Sequoiadendron > Sequoiadendron giganteum. The sequence continues at coordinate 357,737,529 of CM021103.1, forward strand.
GTTGAGTGGACATCATGTCGAAATTCAACCGTGGCTTTTGCTCAGATTTTCTATTCGAGAAACCAAGCCCCAAGTTATGCTTACGAGGTGAAAATTCTATAGGGACCTGTATGCCTTGTTCATTAACTCACAACCTTTATGCTTATAACCATATTTAGAGTTGAGCTTAAAGTTGGGGCCATAATGTGTTTGCAAGTCATGAGGAGGAGGATCCTCATAGAGAGCATTATTCCAACAAGGGGGAACATACTCCTCTATGGGATCATCATCATAATTTTTTATAGGACTCTCTTTATTATCCTCTTTAGCAGAGGCATAATCGTCTTCCTCGGAGGGAGGATCAACACTAAGAACATTACATTTCACATTCACATTATCCCACAACACAAAAGAGTAACCATCTTCGATAACGGGTGCGAACAATGTTTTCGAGAGGTCTAAGTGGATCGGGTCAACTTTATATTCCTGAATGAAGGAATTTGTAAAGTTTGAAGGACCCCAATCATCACCTAGACATGCACTCCTTTGAGAAGAGGTAGAAGGAGAAGACTTAGTATTTCTTGCTTCAGAAGGATCTTCCTTAAGGACATTCATCTCAAGAGTATCCTTTGTAGTAGGTACTACTTGAGTAAATAGAGACACACTAGAAGATACTGAAGGAATAAGAGTAGGCACAACTGAAGCTTGACTAGTAGCTACCATCTCAATAAGTGCATAGCATCAAGGTCAGCCTTAACGGTGACTACTTTATTATTAGCAATGAAATTAATTGATTTATGTAAGGTAGACAGGACTACACCCATAGCATGAATCCACAGTCTACCAAGAAGAAGGCTATAAGGTAACCTCTCTGACAACATATACAAGGGTAGGTACGGTAATGGTTCCCAACCTCAAAGGAAAGACTATCATGCCTAGGGCTTTTCGACCAACATTATCAAACCCATGAATGTCAACAGAAGAAGCATTAATAGAGGATGCATCAATATTAATATTAGGTAATAGATCAATGCTACATACATTGAGAACTAAACCACTGTCAAAGAGAGTACATCTAATACCAATCTTATTAATATTAAATATAATCATTAGAGGATATGCTTGCTTCTGTACTTTCAGAGGTGGGAGTTCTTAAGGATAGAACGTAATATTCAGCGAATCTACACAAATATATGCTAACAATGCATGAGCATCTTTCGGCCTAGTGAAAGAAGGCAAGAGGATATTTTGCAAGGCTTCCTGAAGCATACCTTGATAAATCAGGGCAGACTAAAGCAACTCCCATAGCGAGATCTTATCTGGAGTAACCTGAGGTTGCTCGACAAGATTGTTATCACCGGGTGCTTTAGTCATGGGTTCAGGTTCTTGAGGAAGGCTTAGTTGTTTATTATCTCTAGTATCATAGGTACGGGCTACCGCTCTATAAGAGGGAGCCATAGAAGGATTAGGAGAGTCACTATCAAATGGAACACCATCAATAGAACAAACCCTTTTAGGAGAAGGACTAGCTAGAGTCACGTAAATGACTAGTCTCTTAGGCCTTTGAGGGGTAGCAGAGACATAGATTACATTTATAGAATCATCGTAAGTAGTAGAACAATTACTTAAAGACATATTCTCAACATCAATCTAGACAGGATCAAATGTGGAAGGAGATTTGAGATTTGCTAATGCATCTTCTCTAGAGGAGAGCACATTAGAATAGACAAGGAATTCATCATCCACAAATGCAACGTCCCTAGAAGAGAGTGCATTGGAATGAGTAGGAGATTTTTCATCCATGAATGCATCATCTCTAGAAGAGAGTGCATCAGAATGAATAGAAGGTTCATCATTCACAAGTTCATCATCTCTATGGGAGAGTGCATTGGAATGAATTGAAGGTAGAGTGACATTAAGAAAGGTATCAATGATTTCATCTTCTTGCAAAAAGATATCCCCCAAAGCAGGAGAACTCTCATGAGAAGGATCAAAGATATGAAACGAAATGGGAAAATCCAAGTCACTATCATATGCATGAAATGGAATATCATTAATATTTTGAATAAAGTTAGATGCATAACTAATAAAAGAAGATATTAAATTCATTACGATTTTTCGGTATTTTCTATGTTTTAGTAATTTGCATTTTCGGAGGTCTTCAGGGCAGAATTTGGGTCAAAAATTGCATCGGTCATTAAAATTTAATTGTCAAAGGCATTGGTATTTTAGGTACTTAACTAGTTCTCTAGAAGACCTTTCCAATGGTGCAAATGGTTCTAAATTTTGAGCACCGAGTCAAAAGTTATGACCCCACCAAGTAGGGATAAATAACTTACTATTTTTTTGAAGAACACTATTCTTCACGTCGGGTTCACCAAAATGTGAGAGAAGGGAGATTCGCTACTCATGATTTTTCTTCAATAAGAGACCCTCATCGGATGAACTACCCTAAACCACCTCAAATGATAGCGGCAAAAGCTCTAGAACTAGAAAGAGTGGGTCACAGAGATCCTTTGGACAAATTGTCAAGCTCTCGACCAAAGGACGACAGTGTAGGTTTCAGACATTAGTGTGGTGCGCTAGCATCCTCGAGGCACATTGGCGTGTCATACAGACCAAAGAACGATTTTATCACAAAGAACAACAAAGTGACTACTAGCAATCCGATTACTGAGAACTTCTAGAAAGTGATAAAGCTAAAATGGACTGAAATGGAAATGATAAAGACAAGGAGAAGAAAGGAAAGGGAATGTTTACGAATGTACGATTGATAAAGCCTCCAACTCGTGAATGTCTTCAATACATGCACACAAGAGAGAGAAAGTGTTGGGTCTATATAGGGGTTTTCCTTAGTCAAACCCCCTTTTTGGTGTTCCCACCTCCACGGATAGCCAGATAGATAGAGAGAAAAGTATGATAAAGCAAGAAGTAACACAAAAGCATTAAAAAATAGTGTTATGCTACTCAACCAAGTAATAGAGGAGAGGAGTGAAAGCTTACCACCTTCGCCCAAAGTGCTCAAGGCATGTGGATGAGAAAATGAAAGGAACTCAAGCCTCTGTTGCTGTGGTGTTTCATTCCACACTTGCTTCTATAGCTGTGGTATTTTGTTCCACACTTGCTCTACTAAAGCAATGGAGTGTTGATGTTGTTGTTGTGAAGTGTAAAGTGTTGTTTGAGAGTGGAGAGATAGTGAAGAAGCTTCTTGGATCTTGTAAAGGGATTGTGGAGTGGATGTGAAGGGATCAACCAGCCATGAAATGAATGAAGGTGAGTGAATGTGAAGGAAATTTTGGACTAACTGCCAGCATCTCCCTTCGGGTTTGCGAAATGGTTTAACCACCTCCCATGGATCTTAACTGACACTTGTATTAGGCATTGATAGGTCAATCTTTTGGTGCAATGGAAAGGCCAACAATTGGTATCAGAGCCAGTCATGGGTTTGAACCCCTCGAGTGACACTGAGGGGGCGATTGTTGGACTAACCACCAGCATCTCCCTTTGGGTTCGTGACATGGTTTAACCACCTCTCGTGGATCTTAACTGATGCTTGTATCAAGCATTGATAGGTCAATATTTTGGTGCAATGGAAAGGCCAACAGGAAAGAGGGAAGAAAGTGGCCATATCTGGGTCGATCAATCGAAGAGGGTGTTAAAAGTCAACTCCCAATGGGAATGGTAATGCCTCTACAGGCTCCAGATGCGGGAATCTATCAGGGAAGTTAGCACACTGCGTAGATGTCTACACACCGCACGAGTATCCTAGATAGAAATGCCTCCACTGAAACTCAAAATAGGTTCCAAGTGGAATGAAGACAATGGGCTCATGTGGAATTAAGCCTTCGAAGTTGGTTTTCTAAAGTGTTTAAGGGACAAAATAGAATTTGTGTTAGGGGTGCAAATTCATGTTGATACACACATATACCATGATTTACCTCTTTTAAGTTTTGTTTTGCTTCATTTGAGTTGAGACATTGAAGAAGGGTATTGTCTAGGCTACGGTGATAAAGGATATCTCCAATGATGGCATATTTGTATGCTTATCGGATAAAGGTTTTGCATTGGTTGAGGGACAAGTTAGGAGGGATACTTTGGTCATGTAAGTAAGCATAGATGTCTTTATACTAGGGAGAGTCAATACCAACAAGTTCACACACCAGTTTAGTTTTGGGGACATCAAATTTAGGGACCAATAGTTTTTCTACCAAGAACACATAATGTGATGCATTTTTGGGAATGTCCAAGAGAGATCCAATTGTAGCCAATGCATCAACTACTTTGTTCTAGATTCTTAGGATCTATTCAAAAGATATGGCATCAAAGTACAATCTAAAACTATCCACCATGCACTTGTAGGGCATCAATTTGTCATCATTGGTGTCATAATCATCATTAACTTTCTTAATCACTAACTGGGAATCACCATAAAATTGAAGATCCTTGATTTTATATTTTATTGCTATCCGGAGTCTGATCAATAATGCTTTGTATTGTGCTATGTTATTAGTGCATGGGAATACTATTCAAAATGACTTCAGAATGGAATCTCCTTGAGGTTTGATGAAAAAGATACCAGCCCTTGAACCATGACTTGTGTAGGATCCATCAAAATACAGTTTCCATGTTTTTGGTGTCTCTATGACGAAGATTGATTCATCTAGGAAATCGAATATCAAAGGATGATCTACTTTATAGGTGCGTTTGTGAGTTGATCTGTTATCAGTCATCCTTTTTTTTCTTTTCGGTCAACATACTCAATGTCATATTCACTTAGGATCATAACCCATTTATCCAATCTTCCTATCAGAGCTACTTTACTGAGGAGATATTTTAGAGGATCAATTTTGGTAATCAGTTTTGTCTTGTGATTCAGCATGTAATGTCTCAAATTTTGTGCTACAAATACCATTGCTAGAAATGCTCATTCAATAGGGTTATATTTTAACTCATATCCGACCAAGGTGCAATTGATGTAGTATATTGCTTGTTATTTTCCATCATTGTCATTATGAGCTAGCAATGCCCTCAGTGCTGATGTAGTCGTTGTCACATATAATATCAAATATCTTCCATCGATCAGAGGCATAAGAACTAGTGGAGTCAATAGATAATTCTTGATCTGATTGAATGCTTCTTGACACTTTTATGTCTAGTTGAAGGGAATTATTTTTCCTTCACAGATGTTGAAATGGATGGATCTTATCAACTAGCTAAGCAATAAACCTTCAGATTTATTGTAGTCTTCCTTGTAATGTTCTCAACTAATTAATGTTGGTTGGTGGTGGCATTTCCAAAATAGCTTTGAATTTTGTAGGATCGACTTCTATACCCCTACGTGAGATGATATATCCAAGAATCTTGTGTGATTGGACCCTGAAAACACATTTCTTTGGATTTAGTCTGAGTTGGTACTTTTCTAGTCATGTGAAAATCTTGTCCAATACTATTAAGTGTCTAGTTCATTCTAGAGATTTAGAGAGAAGGTCATCAACATAATCTTCCATAAGCACATGCATGTCATGGCCCTCTGGTATGTAGCTCTGACATTTTTCAATCCAAATGAAATCACATTCCAATAGAAAGTTCCCCAAGTGCATGTGAAGGTTATCTTAAGTAGAAATTCTTATTTGTTTGTACCCTAAGAATAAATCAATCAGTGATAGCATTTCATAACTAGTGGTAAGTTCTACTATGATTTCAATGTTTAGTAGAGGAAAATTATCTTTAGGAAAAGCTTTGTTGAGGTCTCGAAAATCCATGCAGACTCTGATTTGACCATTTGGTTTGGTGACAAGAACAAGGTTTGATATCCAATTTTTGTATCAATAGAATGAATGAATCCAACATCTAGGAGTTTCTTAAATTCCACCTTGACCAAGAGTGCAATCTGTGGGTGCATTTTCTTTAGCTTTTGTTTGTATGGTTTGGCATTTGGTAGTAGTGGTAAGTGATGTAGAACCAGTTCAAGATCCAATCCAAGAATATCAACATATGACCAAGAAAAATTGACTTGTATTTCTAAAAAAGAATGTTGTGAACTCAGTATTTTCCTTGGTGGTCAAAGATGTTGCTAACTGTATCATTCTAGAATTATTTGGTGTTCCAATGTTCACTTCTTCTATTTCTTCTATAAGCAATGACAAACTCTCTCGATCTATAGGTATATTGTCCAATCCTCCATCTTTGGGCACCTCAGAGAGGTTTTCACCTTCGGATACATCCTTTATTTTTACTTTTTAACAGTCAGTAGGCGCCTTTCAGTTTTCACTTGAAGACCTATTATTTTTTATTTTTTATTTCTACCTTTTTCATTTTTAATTTTGCGACTAGAGGATAGGACAACCTCACCAAAGTATGTTGTATAATCGATTTCTATGGAAAATACAACCTTATGATCCCCACTTGGTATTCCTTCATGAAGTCCCATGAACTTAGTGATTGCTTCGTCGTTCTCGAAAATGTACAAACTTGGTGGTTCTTGTTGATCCCAATCTATGGGTTGGGGGTAGACAAGGGGTAAGCCATTATCAGTATTATCAAGGGTCATGGTGTAGGTAGATAGGGTAAAGATGGAGGTAGAGTCATCAAGTTCCCAAGAGGTAGTGTCAATGGTTTCCCAAAAGTGTTTGATCCATTCTTCTTTTTTCAAATGGAATTTTGGACAAGGACTTGGTAGGCTTGGCAAGGCATTAAAGGTAAGCATTTGACTGAATTGTTTTTCAAGGGGAGGCTCATCAAATATTCCAAATATTTTATCAAGGTCCATAAAGGTAGTGGAGGATAGGGAATCCCATTTGTATTCATTGGAATTGACATCATAATCCCAAGGGTCCTCATATGTCTCAATCTCATCTGAAGCATTAGAAATCACACTCGAAGGTAACTCGATACCTTGGATAGTCACTTTTATTGGTACATACCCTAGCCCTTGGTGTTTTATTAACTTAAGAGGTTGTAAGGGTTCCATCATTCCTTGTTTATTTAGGTCAATACCATTGTGTCCATCATATTCTTGTCACTTCATTTTTTGGAACCCTTTTGGATACTGCTCAATTGGCAATTTATTAGGTTCAATGTCCTCTTCTTTGTACAACCATGTGAGAATGTGGTCATCTAGAGATTCTTAGGAAAGTTCCCACATATAGTGAAGGTGGTAGGGAGATTATGGATGATAACTTTAGGCTGCATAGGGTATGGTTTTCCATATGACTTTAGTGATTTAGGTAACTTTTTAATAAAAAAGAGACTCATGTTATATTCTCTACATCCTTTGTCTTGGATCTGGATTTTGGGTATGGAAGGTGTGATGAATGGAGTGAATGATTTGACAAGGATAGATGGTTCAATGCAGTGAGATGGAGTCATGGATGAAGTGGAAGGTGGTACCTCTCAATTGATGGGCACTTTGTTAGGTCTCAAAAACGTAGGTTTGAACCACGAGAGGTTGCAAGCTCTCACAACATTTTTAGCTAACGTACAAGACCAAATAATGAATTTGAACCTTCTACTCTTTAGGTTCTGCCAGACCTAGGTGGTTAAACCTATATGAATGAAGTAGATTTGAACTGTGTGTTTCCTACTTGACAAATCTACCCACAATGGCAATTTGACAATGGAGAGATGTGATCTTAATTTGGTATAAATAGTATAAGCAATATCAATGTAAAATTTAATATTTTCAGTTAACAGATGTCTGAAACAAAATATTTAATGAATTTAAATGAATAAAATGGGTGAGACCGGTGCCCTATTGGGTATACGGAGTCCAATGAAGACTTAAAAAATCTGACCTGTAATGGCAATAACTCAAACCGTTTGGCACAATGATATGAGTTTATAACTTGTATAAACATGCAAGTAAATAGTTGACAAACTCTACTTGAGACAGATTGACAACTCTAATTATACGTCTCTTCTTATCGATCCAATTAACACTTCTAAATTACTTTGATTGACTATAAAGATTTAATCTTTACTGGAAAGAACCAATTAATCATATCACACGAATATAAAAAATGTGCATCAACAAACTACATATATACTTGATATACCAATTTAAATAACAGAGAAGCATTAAAATGGAGACAACCAAATAATTGAATAATTCTAACAAACAGTTGATACAAAAATTAAGCAGCAAAATTAGACATCTTCATTGACTTCTTCAAAATTCATATATGCATCATTGTCTTTACAGCGTAAAAAATTCTGAAAATTATCTCTCTTCTAATTGTTCTAACTTCCAACCGCTTATTCTATATCTATCTCCTCTTTTATATCTTCATAAAATCCCTCGCGCCTTTTTGTTTTTTTCTTTTTGTATTCTCATGAGAGGCAACCAACTTCAAACCAAAGGTCATTCCATTTGATCATGAAAATAAAACATAACTGCAAGATAATAACAATAACAAATCACAATGGTCGCTTTACTGTGTTACCACATGCCATCCTTCCTCTAGCTGTGATACTATGGTGTCCTTTTCACTGACCTATCTATGCTCCCTTTAACACTCCACCGTGGTCTTCCTTTCTACTCCTTACGGTACCACGGTATGATCTTCCTTGATTGCCATCTCCACCACTCTACCACATGCACTGTTTTGACCCTCCGCAGTATAGTGGTCTCTTCTTTTTTTTGTTCCACCTATGCATACCGCTCTACCGCGGGCTGCTTGTTGACCCCCCATGGTATAGCAATGTCTGACTTATTTCCTTCATCACCACCCTACCGTGGTCAAACCTTTCTCTCCATGTGGTATGGTGGTATCGGCCTCGACTGTCTTCAAATATAACACTCAACCATAGGTCTTGCTCCGTACCTCCACGGTGTGGCAATAAAAGGTTGTCACTATCTATTATTAACCGTGATACTGCAAACTATCCTACAAAGGGCCACCGTAAAGCGGTATGAGTTGAGGGCTATGAGGCTGAAAATGTGGCAGCGGTATGGTGATAAAAGGAAATTTTGGCTTTGTGGATAGCAATAGAAGGCACTTTTTATGAAAAAGGATAGCACAAGTTTGAATTCAAATGAATACAAGCCCCTAGGATTTTCATAAAAATTCTGGTTCTAACAGCTGCTCCGTTGGGGATGAGTGATTTTCCAATCACTGCGAGAATTCAGAATATCCCTAGGAGAGCAGACCAAGACATCAAAGGATATGAAAAATGAAAGAGGCAGAAAAATGAGGATGGAAAATGGAGGACGGAAATGACCCTACACTACTGTACATGGAAAGAAAACTTTGTTTTCAATGAGGGAATTTTGGGATTGTCCATGTACTATCAAGTCCCAGCCCCTTTTGAAATCCTAAACTACTGTGCATGGAAAAATAATGTTTAAAGAGGCATGTTAAGAATTGTCCATGCACTGGAAATCCTTAATCCTCTAGTACTCCTTAAGAGAAGAAATGCTTCAGGAACTGCCCATGTACAAGCAACTCCTGCTCCTCTCCAGACATATTCTACAAATAATAAGAGTCCTCCCCTCCTTTTCCAATGATCACAAAAGGTCCCAACCACAAAGCTTCAAACTTTCCATGCTTTCCCTTCTCCTGACATCGAGCATTCCAAATCAACACTAGATCATTTTCTTCAAATTTTTGATCTTTGGCCTTTTTATCAAAAAGATATTTCATCTATGTTTGCAGCTTCACATTTTGCTTCTAGGCCATTCTCCTTATTTCATCAAGTTCTACAAGCTACTCCATTCTTTCCTCCATTGGTTCAGAAACATCCAAATCCTCTTGGAAAATAAAGTTATAAACTGGTAAAAGATTTTGTAGTGGCATCATGGCTTGTGTTCCATATACCAGTTCAAATGGAAACTTTCCAATTGCCTTTTTTATTGTAATCCTATCTTCCCACGCCTTTTTATTTTTATTTAACATCCTCCTTATTATCTTTAAAATAATTTTATTGCTTGATTCTGCATGACCGCTTGCTTGTGGATGATAAGGGGTAGCATAGGAAATAGTAATTCCATGTGTATTGTAGAAATCTCTAAATTCATTGGATCTAAAACACATCCCATTATCTGTGATCACTCTCACCGGTGTCCCAAATCTAGTTATGATGTTCTCCATTAGAAAATTCATCACCACCTTGTTTGTTGCTTGTTTAGTTGGGATTGCCTCCACCCACTTAGTAAAATAATCTATAGCCACTAATATCCATCTATGTCCTCCACTTGACTTTTCTTGTATTTCTCTAATGAAGTCAATTCCCCATTGGTGGAAAGGGGCTTCTACTTTCAAAGTTCTAGCGGTAAGGCTCCTTGATACTTCAATTTCTCTGAAAACTTCTGACAAGCCTCACATTTCCTCACTTGTGCAAAAAAGTCATTAAAAAATTTAGGCTAGTAATAGACAACCCTAAGAATCTTATGTGCAGTGGTCTTGGTATAATAATGACCTCCACACACCCCTTCATTCATCTCCCTCAAGACATGTTTTTCTTGTGATGCATCTAGACACAATAGTATCATTCCATCCCTATTCTTCCAAAATAAATCCCCTTCTATAAAAACATACTTAGATGCTTGTAGCTTCAAAGTTCTCTTTTGATTATCATTCAACTCCTCAGGGAATTTCATGTGCCTAAGATAATACATTATGTTTGTGTACCAAGAAGTATGTTCAATACTTGCAACTGTATTCTCCTCACCTTCTATATTGCATATATGATTTGCTTCAATGTGTGTTTCTTCCATTAGCCTGGCCAAACCCTATCCTCTTACCAACTTGGTAATCTGAATTTCCATATTGAACTCTTGGATTTTATTAATCCATCTACATCTTTTCCCTATCACCTATGTTTGTATCAAGATATCTTTCACAGCTACATGTGGGACATAGGCAATTACTTTAGCTCCAAAAAGGTAAGGTTTGAAATATTTTTTTTCTTTAACCAATGCAAAGGCTTGTTTTTCCATAATATCATATTTCAACTCTGACCCCTGCAAAGACTTTCTGAAAAAATATACAAGTTGCTCATGACCTTCATCATTATTTTGTAACATAACAATTGCTATAGTGTGAAATGAAGCAAAAGAAAATATCTGAAAAGGTTTGGTAAAATCAAGGGACTTTAGGATGGGAGCTTCTTTGATAGCTCTTTTTATAGATATAAAGGCTTCCATGGCTTCAGCAGTCCAATCTATCTTTTCTCCCTTTTCAGCATCTTGGATATAGGTTTAACAATCTCAGCAAAATTTGACACAAATCTCCTCACAAAGTTAATTTGACCAAAAAATGATTGGATTTCTTTGACAGTTTTGGGAATGGGGATTTTTTCTATGGCTTCTACTCTCTTAGGGTCTATTCTAATCCCATTTTTGATACAATATGTCCCCAAAGCTTACTTTATGTAATAGAAAAATAAAAAAATTAGGATTAAGACTAATACCATATTCCAGAGCTTTGATAAATATCTTCTCCAAGTGCCCCACATGATCTTTTTCCCTTTTGGAATAAGCAATAAGATCGTCCTGATACACTATCATTATGGCATTAATTAAATCTGCAAACGCCACATCCATGGCCCTTTGAAAAGTGGCCCCTGCATTTTTGAGATCGAATGGCATTCTAACATAAACATATGTCCCCCATGGTGTAGTAAACGTTGTCTTGTATTGCTCAGACTCTTTGACTTTAACTTGGTTATATCCATAAAACCCATCCATCATTGACAATACCTCACACTTTGTTACTTTGTGCAATATTGCCTCCATATTTGGGAGAGGATAATTATCTTTAAGGGAAGCAACATTCAAATTTCTGAAATCTACACATAATCTAATATCCCCATTTTTCTTTCTTACAAGAACCAGGTTCGAGACCCATGTTGAATGTCTAATAATACCTTCATCTCTTAATTTTTCCAATTCCTCCTACATTTTAGGTTCCAATGTTGGGTTAATAGACCTATGACTTTTTCTGAATGGTTTTGTATCTGGTTTAAGTGGAATCTCATGCTAGAAAAGATCTTCTCTATACACCTTGAGATCCTCATAAGACCAAGCAAACACATGTTTGTATTTTCTCAATAAGGCAATCAACATTCCCTTGGTGGTGGGACTTATCTTCTTCCTGATGTAGACCTTTTTTGGTGCTAACTCAGTTCCTAGATTTATTTCTTCAATATCTTCTCTCTTGACTGGTGTCTGCTTCATGAGAGAGTGAGAATTCCCATCATATACTCTTTCTAGTGCCACAAGCCCTTTGGGGAGCTTGTTGGTTTTAAGATGCAAGAATTCCTTCCCAAATATAATTTGTTTCCCATCCACTTCTTCCACAAAATCATTGAAGTCAATCTCCTGTGCCTCGCATTGATCTATGCAATGAAGAAACTTTAGAAGGTCAGCATCATCACTGAAAAATTTCCAACTGTATATGTTGTCAGGGATAGCAGGTATTTTTTTGAATTCAACCTAATATATTCCAGCCAAAGTAATATCATCTCTTTTCAAGGCCAGGTTAGCTAGAAAGTCTTCCATTAAGTTTTTTGATCTGTTTATCCAATCAATTGAGAAAGAATCAAATAACTTAATCATATCCCACACAGCATTTCTATATTGTTTCAATCTTTTATTCTTTGCAGCATATCTTGATCTGATATGTGAGACAACAAGTTCAGAGTCTCCCAAGACAGTTATCAATTTGATCTTGTGCTTGACAGCCATATTTAAACCAATCAACAAGGCCTCATATTCTGCCACATTGTTTGTACACTCAAAGGTTAGTAAAAATGAATATTTGAATGTAATACCTTCAAGTGATATAAAAACTAATCCAGCTCCATTTCCTTCTTGGCTACATGGTCCATCAAAATACATTTTCCACACGCCTTGTTGATCTTTAGAAACATTCTTATCAATTGGGTCAGTATTTTCTAATTCAGACTGAGATGGTTCCACTCTAAAGCTCCCTAAATCCACATCACATAAACAATTGAGTTGTCCTTGAGGAACACAATTGACACTCTGATTTATCCTTGGTTCTCTATACAATTTTACTTCTTCACCATTGACTGGTATTGTGGCATATGATAAATCAAACTTTACATTGCCTCCAACTGCTGCAATCCATTTTCTTGACAAAATGATTCCAAACTGAGGAGGTGTGTCAATCACAGTTATATCAATATTATAAGTTGCTTGTGGGTAAGCAGCCAATTTCACTTCCACATCTTTCATAATTCCCACAACTAGGATAGGTCTACTATCCATGGCATAACATTTACCACCTTCAACATTTACCCACATACCGAGTTATGTCATCACCCATATTGGCATGATATTCATAGAAGCACCTGAATCTATCATATAGTTTCTTACCAGCTTGTCATTTATGAGTAGGGTAGTAAAGAATGAGTCAATTCATGGTGGATTCATCAATGCATCACTTAGACAAACCTCTAAAACTATTATCTTTTCCTTCTTATTACTATTTTCAAGAATCTCCTTATTTTCAAGGTTTGTGCTTTTATTACCTCCATTAGACATTAATTGAATAGCACTTTCCCTATACTCTTTAATCTTCATCATTTCTAGTAATGGGACAAACATCTTTACCTGGGACAAAGCTTGCATGAAATCAAAAGAGGAACCCTCTATTTTGATCATCTTCTTTTTCTCTATTGACTCTCCTTTGTTCTCCTCTTTCTCCTTTTTGTTTGTCTAATTTGACTTTTGTTTTTCCTTGGGAAATTCTTTATTTTCTTCCTTATGGACATACTTTTGTTCTCTTTTATCAAATTGCTTATCATTTGTCCTTTTGAAGCTTCCTGGGGCATTCTCGTATCCTTCAAAAATATTCCTCTTGGAACACCTTCATTCTCATTTACTGTTCTATTTCTCAACCAATATTTGTTTTTGGCCTGCTTAACTGCTGGAATGGTTAATCTTTTAATTTCTTCCTCAGTCGGTCTTCTCATATTGCATTCATTTATCTAATACGATGTACTAGGAGGACATTGTTCATTATCACTTTCTTCATGATAAAAAAAAAACTTGTTGTTTTTCCATATGGACATTGTACTTTTGGTGATCAACATCATATTCATACCCTCCTTCTTCTGAAGATGAATATCCCTACTCAACAGAGTGAAGAGTGTGGGAATTTACATAAATATTATGGTCCTCTTCATTTGTGTCTTCTGGTATGTCTTTTCCTAGTATCGACTGAGCTACAATACAATGATCCGAAGAATGTGGCAAGTCACAAATTGAGCACCAAGGACTATTATTTACCATATATGCCCCTCTTTTCTTTAAAGGATCAGGTGTCTCTTTATTCCTTGGCCTATCCATCACTAGCTTTCCATCCTTCCAATTTATATTATATGGCATGTCATGCAACCTTGGCCTTTCATTTATGTATGTATTTTTCTGCCTATTTGGAGGAGTATATTGGGGAACCCTAGGATTATCCCTCTTGCCAATCATTCTTGCAAATTTCCTATTATTTTTAATAGTTAGTGCTATCTTTTGAGCTTTAGCTAAATTCTTGGGACACCTATTCCTAAGCTCATATCATGTCTTAGGATCAAAATCTTTTAAATAGATACTTAATGCAACATGATCAGCTAATTTGGATCGAGAAGGTATCTTATTATGTAATTTAGAAAACCTCTGGTTGAAGTCATAAGCTGACTCATTCTAATGCTTTTGGATAATTACCAATTCATGTAGGGAAAACTCTGGTGCACATTGATTCCCATACTGCTCAAGGAACTGTTTATAAAACTCCTGAATGGAGTCAATAAAAGTTGTTGGCAAATTGTTAAACCAATATCTAGCATCTTCAATCAATGACATCATAAACAATCTCATTTTCACATCCTCATATTGCATATCCAAGTCTTGAATAAATGTATTAAAGCTCCTTAAGTGTTCTTCAACTGTGACTGCACTACTTCTTGTGAATTTTGGGACAAGGCTTCTCCAACTATTATCCATGGGATAAGGATATATTTGAAATCCATCCAAATCAAATTGTCTAATCATGGTTGTGTATGGTGGAGGAGGTTGATTTTGAGGATGTTGGTACTGGTACAATGGATTATTGTAAGGTGGTGGCACATATTGCTGACCTTGTGGAGGCATGTGTTGTTGACCATGTGGAGGTATATATTGTTGGTGAGGGGGTGGCTGAGCATTTTTATGTTATGGTGGAGCATTTGGGGGTCTATATTGATTCCCTGATTGATTTTGTTGTGCTCTTGGTGGATTTGAAGGTCTTGCATTATTATTCCCCTGCCTATGAGGTGGCACATATTTAGTTAAGTTAGCCATCTGAGCATTGATTTGAGCTTTCTATAACTTCAATTCTTGAAGCTCTTTTATCGCTTGGAGCCTCTTCTCATACTCTATTCTTGTTATTTCCACTTCTTGTCTTTCATTTTCCAATCGTGCATGTATCTCATCCTGAGCCATGTGTTCATAGTTTTCTTCATAGGCTGCTTCATAGCCAAGTCCATCTTGATTTTCTTCCAGTAATGCCATTTTCTGATCATATTCATGTTGTTTCCTTTCCCTTTCAATCTCAAGTCCATCCATGAACTCCTCAACTTTATTAGGGTCTAGTTGATAGAAGGGATTCCTCTTTTCCTCAGGAGTGTGAGGCTCTCTAGATGGGTTGTTTTCAGTTGCTAGTGTACCATAGGAATTATATGTCTCCAGGTGTGATTTTGATGTTTTGTCTTTATTTGTTATTCACATGTCATCAGACACCTTCTTTCCTTTATCATTCTTTTGATTCCATTTACTTTTGTAATTATTAGGATCCTCCTTATACAAAGACCTTCTGCCATGCATGTTGTGAGTAATTTTGATAGTCTGAACTCTAGGATGGTTTTCTTTGTATGTATACTTCACTCTATCGATTTTAACACCCTTCTTCATTCAGAGTCACCACTCACTTTCCAAAAGGTGAGAAAATTCTATAGTTCCTTGTTCCCAGCGGAATCTTCTGCAAGGTATCAACTCTATGATGAAGGCTTGGGTTTAGTTTGGTCCCTAGTAGAGTCACCAAACTATTAGGTCTCAAAAATGTAGGTTTGAACCATGAGAGGTTGCCAAGCTCTCACAAAAAAATTGGCTAACGTACAAGGCCAAATGATGAATTTGAACCTTCTACTCTTTAGTTTTTGCTAGACCTAGGCGGGCAAACCTATATGAATGAAGAAGATTTGAACTATGTGTTTCCTACTTGACCAATCTACCCACAATGGAAATTTGACAATCAAGAGATGTGATCTTAATTTGGTATAAATAGTATAAGAAATATCAAGGTAAAATTTAATATGTTTAGTTAACAGATGTTTGAAACAAAATATTTAATGAATTTAAATGAATAAATTGGGCGAGACCAGTGCCCTATTGGGTATATGGAGTCCAATGAAGACTTAGAAAATGTGACCCATAATGGAAATAACTCAAACTATTTGGCACACTGATATGAGTTTATAACTTACATAAACATGCAAGTAAATAGTTGACAAACTCTACTTGAGACAGATTGACAACTCTAACTATACGGTTCTTCTTATTGATCCAATTAACACTTCTAAATTACTATGATTGACTAAAAGGGTTTAATCTTTACTAGAAATAACCAATTAATCATATCACATGAATACAACAAATGTGCATTGATAAACTACATATATACTTGATATACCAGTTTAAATAACAGAGAAGCATTAAAATGGAGACTACCAAATAATTGAATAATTCTGAATAAATAGTTGATACCAAAATTAGGCAGAAAAATTAGACATCTTCATTGACTTCTTCAAAATTCATACATGCATCATGGTATTCATAGCGTAAAAAATTCTGAAAATTATCTCTCTTCTAACTGTTCTAACTTCCAACCCCTTATTTTATATCTATCTCCTCTTTTATATATTTAGAAAGTCACTCACACCTTTTGGTTTTGGTTTGTTTGTATTCTCATGAGAGGCAACCAACTTCAAACCAAAGGTCATGTTGTTTGATCATGAAAATAAAACATAACTACAAGATAATAACAATAACAAATCACAACGGCTGCTTTACTGAGTTACCGTGCGCCATGCCTCCTCTCGCTATGATACTACGGTGTACTTTTCATAGACCTATCTATGCTCCCTTTACCACTCCACTGTGTTCTTCCTTTCTACTCCCCATGGTACCGTGGTATGATCTTCCTTGACTGTCATCTCCACCGCTCTACTGCAGGCACTGTTCTGACCCTCTATGGTATAGCGGTATCTTCTTTGTTTTGTTCCTCCTGTGCATACCTCTCTACCATGGGCTGCTTGTTGACCCCCCATAGAATAGTGGTGTCTGACTTATTTCCTTCATCACCTCCCTACCATGGTCAAGCCTTTCTCTCCATGCAGTACGACGATATCGTCATGGACTTTCTTCAAATATACCACTCAACTGTAGGTCTTACTTTGTACCTCTGTGGTGTGGCGGTAAAAGGTTGTCACTTTCTACTACTAACCGTGATACCACAGACTATCCTGCAAAGGGTTGTGCTAAAGCGGTATGAGGTGAGGGCTATGAAGGCTGAAAATGTGGCAGGGGTATGGCGGTAAAAGGAAATTTTGGCTTTGTGGATAGCAATAGAAGGCACTTTTATGAAAAAGGATAGCACAAGTTTGAATTCAAATGAATACAAGCCCCTAGGATTTTCATAAAAATTCTGGTTCTAACACACTTGACGTTCAAAAGTTCCTTTTAGGTTTGAACAATACTGAAAAAGGATCAGGGTCACCTAGAATAGTGATTTCAGTTCCATCATGTGGGAACTTGAGGCATTAATGGTAGGTGGATGGAATATCCCTCATGGCATGAATCTATGGGTGGTCAAGGAGGAGATTATAATGAAAATCCTTATCCAAGACATGAAATAATGTGTCCTGTATTGTTGGGTCAACTCTTATGGGAAGTGAAATCACACCTTCATATGAATGCTCGGCATCATCATAAGCTTTGATAGTGATTTTCTTGGTTTGGACAATACAATTCTTAGATTATCCCAATGATTTTACTAATTTTAGTGAGCAAATATTTAGATCTTCTCCACCGTCTACTAGGACTCATCTAATCTTGTGTTTATTAACGCACACTTCAAGGTCTAGGGGGTCGTTATGATCATATTTTGGTGCAAAAAATTCTTTCTCAGAGAAGGTGACATGTGACATAGCTATATATTCAACCATGGCTTTAAATTTATTGACATCTAGGTTGGCGGGGACAGATTCTTCTTGTAATGATTTATCATGGATGGCTCTGTGTTGTGGGGATATGCAAAAGAGCTCCAAGATAGAAATTTGTGCGAGATTTTTCCCAAGTTGGTTTAGGAGATTATATTGGCCTTTTGGTTGCAAATTAGGAGGTCTTGGAATAGTTATCTTGGTTTGGCGGGTGGTAACAAAACATTCTGAACTTGGCTTATTTATGGTAATAGTGTCAATGCGGTCATCAAAGGGTCTCACATTAAGGATGATAGTATTGTAATCATGTCTGACTATGGCATAATTGGTATTATTGTTGTTCATTGAACTAGAGACTTTTCCTTTATCATGGTCTTGCAATGGAGTATTGAATATGGTATGATCAGCATTTTTTTTCCCTTGTGAATCTCCTACCGATATGGTTCCATTTTCAATGAGGTCTTGAATAATGTTCTTGGGTGTCCAACATCTAGCTAGTTTGTGTCCTTTTCCACTATGATATTCACAGTATTCATCTTCTTTCCACCAATCAGGTTTGATCAAGGAAGATTCATAGTTTTTGGTGTCTGGTAGTGTGATGACATTAGATTGCAAAATTTGTTTGAGGATTGATTTGATGGGTTCACCCAAAGGGGTGTATTTTCTTTTGGCATGGGGAGGACCTTTGTGTTGTTGATTATTTTGGATAGCATTTAGCATTTGGTTTTGACCTTGGGTTTGTGTGTTCAATATGTTTGGTGTATTTTATGAGGAGGGAACTTTAAGTTGAATGGTTGGACCTTTGGTTATTAATTTGGCATCAAGAACTCCATAATTCATGATATTTTTGTTTCGAGACCAGTATTTTCTTTTGTCGTTGTTGGATTTCAGATTTTCTTTGTGTACCTTGACTAGTCCTTTTGTGATAAGACCTTTCTCAATAAGGACACATTTCTCAAGGATCTCTTCAAAGGTTGTGCAATATTGGATTTGAATTTGACTCATCAATTATTCGTTAAGTTTTTCCACAACCATGGTGATCAATAAATTTTCATGGATGTGACAAGTGAATTTGCTAACCAAACCTCGCCATCTTTGGAAAAACAAGGTGAGTGATTCCCCTTCTTCTTGTTCGGTTGTGCTCAATGTTTCAAGGGTGACATCATTTTTAATGTTGAATTCAAAATGATTGATGAATTTGTCAACTAGTTCACCCCATATCCTAATCTCTAGAGGAAGATGTGCAAACCAATCTATAGTTGGCCCTGTGAAGCTTCATGGGAATAGTCTCATCAAATAGGTAAGATCATATGAGACTTCCATGCATGATGTGTTGAATTCTTGAATGTGCTCTATTGGACCCCCTATCCCCTTGTACTTAGGCAAAGGTGGTATTGTGAAATGAGGGGGAAAGGGTGGAATGTATATTTTTTTGTCAAATGGAAAGGGGCACAATTCCTCCATAGAATAAGTCTTCTTGTTGGTCCCCAATTGCATGTTTTTCATTTGTTTTTGGAGGGTTTGTACTTGTTGTATCAAAATTTCTGCAAGAGATGGTGTTGGATTTTTTTGGTTTGGTGTCATGATGTTGGTATTAAGGTCATGTGTCACATTTGAATTAATATTGATTCTTTGTGATGAGGGACCTTGGTTTCCATATTGAGGTGTGTTGTTTTAATTTGGGATGAAATTGGGATTTGGGTATGTTCCAAAGGTCATGTTTGCATGTGGTATGGTGTTTGGGAGTTGAGGTGTAGACCCTTGATTTGTGCCTTAGTTTGGAAAATTTTGTCCTTGATTTATAAATGGAGGTGTAAGTCCTTGGTTGATTTTTTGACATGAAGGTGTAGGCCCTTGATTGATGTTTTTACATGAAGGAAATGTTCCTTGATTGGTATTTTGAAATAATTGTGTAGGTCCTTGATTGGTATTTTGAAATGGAGGAATGGCTCCTTTAGTAGAATTTTGGAATGATGGAAGGGACCCTTGATTAGTGTTTTGGAGTGATGGAATAGATCCTTGATTATTGTTTTGATTTGGGATCCTTCGTTTGGCATTGTGAACCTTCCTTGATGTATTTGTTATGTTTTGATTAGATGATGGTGTGCTTTGAAATTGGAATGAAGGACCTTGGTTTGTATTTTGAAGACCTTGACTTGTATTTTGAAGTAAGAGTGTAGGACCTTATGATGCAGAACCTTGATTTGTGTTTTTAAGTGTGGGCATAGGAACTTGGTTTGTATTTTGGATCAAAGGTGTAGGACCTTGTGATGTAGAACCTTGATTTGTAATTTGAAAAATGGGGTTTGTAAAGGTCTTACCCATGGAATTGGAGGAAGTTCCAAGCATGAAATTTTGTCCTTGTGTAGTGATATGGCTCACCTTGTTTCCAAATGTTGAGATGCTTGGGATGTTTGTAGTAGTAGTAGTAGTAGTAGTAGTATTCATGTGTGTAGTTGTCCCAAGGGGTATGTTTGACATTTGTTGTGATGAGGGCATGCCAAGTGAAAATGGATTTTTAATTTTTTATTCTATAATAGTTGAGATTTCAAAGCCTTGAGGTAATTTGGCACCCTTTTTAGCTAGTGCATAGAATTTTTTGTTAGGGTCAGCACTAACAAGTTGATCAACCTTGCTTAAAATTCTTTGGTCTTGATAAGATATTTCAATTTCTTGAACAATCAATTGTTTGTTGAATTCTTCTAGGCTTAGGTCTTCCCATGTTTTGGTTTGGTCTCCTTCAAATGTATCTCTTTGAGGTGTAGAATGATTTGAATCTATTACAAGGGTAGTGTCATGAAAAGGGTCACTTAAAAAATCCATGTTCTTTCTTTTGGTTTGTAACCTTGTTTCAACCATGTGAGACTTTTGCAAGTTGAGGGTTAATGCAAGATGGTGATGAAACTAAACTATGGTTTTTGGATTTCCTTGAATATAAGGATGCAAGGAGAATGAGACTAATGGATGGAAAATAATATAAAAGGTTGATTAATTGACCAATTAAAGAAAGATGATATGATGCTAAGGTAAAGGTAAAATGAACTATTTTTTTGTATTTTTGGGATAAAGGTGCAAAGTGCAATCTAGGTTAAAGATCAAGATGATGACAAAAGTTATGATCATAGGGATGTAATATGGATCTAAATGAGGTTAAAATAATGCAAAGGAATCCTAAAATTTTAAACAAAGGATGGCAATCAAACTAATGTGAACCCAAGGTAACAATTCCAAGTGTCATTGACCTTTATGGTAATCAAGAGGATAATTTTGACAAGGTTGAGTCAAGGCTAGGACACAAGATTAAGACTCAAATTTGATAAAGGTGATGATGAAAAAGGTTGATAATATGAACCATTAAGGTCAATGAAAAATAGAATACGCAACCAAGGATTTCCCAAAATCTCAATGGTCTTCCTATATTCAAAATTTGAAGGTCTAAATGTAACTTAAGGGTCTAAACTTAATCTACGCAATGAAAAGGATGGAGGAAGGTAACCTATAATGCAATGTTTCCCTAAATGGCAATGCTAGCATGAATTGATAAAGCTTGTAAATCTCTGGTTTGACAATCAAAGGTCATTGTAAAATTATTTGATTAGATTTTGTATAAATATTTTGAAAGTTTATGTTTTATCAAATAATTGTGGCACTTCTTTATGCAAATGCATTGTTTCAGTTGCAAGTTACCAGAGCTCAGTTGCAGTTCAAAATAATAGTTGTGACTCTATTTTAAGCAAGTGTAGTTCAAGATGGAAATTTTGATTTTCCAATTTTTAGTTGTGGTTCACAAATTATTTCTTTTGACAGTTTGATGGTCTTTTATCTAGTTTTGAGTGAATTTTGATTGGTTTTTGATTAAATCTGATTGGAAAACATAGAATACAGTATCAAGCACTTGTTTTGGGTCTAGTTTTTGATGTGAAAATGTTTGATTTCAAAATAAAACACATATAGACAACAATGCACAAGCCCTATGGTTGGAAAGGAAACCACTAGATGATATCTCCACTTGAACAAGGTAGACAACTAGAGACTTGGTGGCACTAGCTCCCCTCTACGACACTCACTTCTCAAGCTCACCAAGTCTCATTCCCTCAATGGAGTAATTCCTCTCTACAAAAGCTCGGTGAAGATGTGGGGAGCCTTCAGAGGCTTGACCTCCTCTGATCAACAAGCGTATAAAAAAGTTTTTTGGCAACTAATACAAATTGACTTTTAGTAAGGGAATCCATTGAAAGTGGACATACATGTGGCTAGATTAGATCAATACTATGGAAATTCAAGAGGCTTTCCAATCCTTCCCTAAGGAAGGATTTTCACGTAGCTCATGAGGCTACTGAGGGAAACACTTATCAGTATGACACATCCACACCCATTACTAACTAACTTTCATCAGGAAGCACATTTATTTATAGTGGCTTGGAAGAGCTTGACCTTAGCTTTGATACAACTTGGGTCATTCCCACCTTTCGAAGTGGGGTGGAAGGCCCTCTAATACAAGGTAAACAAAAGTGAGGAATTACATGTATTTTTTATCATCCTAGATCACTTGAAGCACAAGGAGAGAGCATACTATGTGCCTTTGACTCACACTCGCATGGTGTTCTTTTTAAGCCCAAAAATCAAAATGTGTGGTGTGATTTTACAAATTCCAAAGAGGTGCTTTTGATCACTCAAGATCACCGAATGACATGAGAGGAGAGCATACACACTTTCTAAGACAGATGGAAATCACCAACCACAAAGTACACTAGTTAATTTTACCCTTTGCTTATTATTTGAAGACACTTGGATTCATTTTATGCCCATGATGTGAAATGTAAATTTATTTTAATACTCATGAGTGTAAAATGCAAATTGTTTTTCTTTTTAAACCTTATGAGTGAAAAATGCAAATTATTTTTAACCTTATGATCCTAATGCAAGTTGTAGTTGGAAAACAAACAAAATAAAAAATTGCTTAAAACTGAAATAAAAGAGCTCGATTTTTTTGTTTGTTTCAAAAGAAGTAGTTTTTTGGGAGCTCCAATCCAAAGCCACACACTAAAAAAAAAAATTAGCAACCAAAAACTCTACTATATTCGAAAAACTCAAAATAAAATTTGAAAACAAATTGAAAATTGAAAGTTTATACCGGGCAGATGATTATGTCATTCTTTTCAGCAAATACGTCGTTGTCTCACATCACACAAGAACAATTGTGTCACATTTTTGAATTCATTTTTTTCCGCCCACAAATGCATCTTTGCAACTCATAGATGTGTCACAATTTTAAATCTGAAAACCCTCCAAATAGTTGTGTCATTGTTTCTATCAAATGTGTCGCTTCATAGCAGTTGCGTCGTTGTGTTTAGAAAATGCGTCATTTTGTGTAGAAAATCTACAAAATAGAAACCTAAACCGTACAAAATCTTGCAAAATCTTATCTGTCACATCAGGTTCACCAATGTAAGATGGGGGGAAATATCCTAGCCTAGTTAAAGTGACAGCCAAACACCTCTAAGCTAAAAACCTCATCCAAAACAAGAGAATACAAACAAAGAGGAATGAAAATGAAAGCATCAAAGTAAAATACCCCCATTGCAATTGATTCCTTCTCTTATCTCTCCTATTTCTCATTTTGTAAACTTTCCCTCAGGTCTGTTGTTGAAGTTGTGCAATAACCTACAAATAGTAAGTATAAATTTGGAGACAAAATGGTTGTTAAGGAAAAAAAGGGAGGGGAAGGCTAATTTTATAGACAACCATTCGAACGGACAGACTAGATTAATCATCTAGAAATATTCCAAGATCGACGAATGAGGATTCATGAAAGGGAGGTTATGAAATGGATGGTCAAGATCGAGCTTCTAGAAAGATGCCAAGATCAACGGCAGAGGATTCATACACCAAAAAGAGGTGGTCAATTGATTTCTATGACACTAATGGCTATAACAGAGACGGCTATGATAGAGATAGCTATGACAGAGATTAATAAGCAAGTGGAGGAAAATATATGAATTAAAAACTGGAAAATAATTAATTCATGAGAAAGGGATATCTGACCAAATGTAAAGAAAATAATTTATTTGAATTATTTATTTGAGAAAAAGAGGAAATGGACAAGTGGAGATTCAATTAAAACAATTTGCATAATTATTTTAATTAAATGAGAGGAAATGTGAAAGGAGGCATTAAATAATTAAATTGATTTAATTATTTAATACAAGAGACAGATGGATAATTAAATAATTCCGACAATTATTTAATGATAGAAGAATTAAAAGGAGTGAATAGTTAAATAATTAATAATAATAATTTAACCATAGATGACAAATGACAAGCAAATAATTAAATAAATATTAATTCATTTAATTATTGAAGAAAGGGAAATATTAGCGACATAATTAATTTATTTATTAGCGACGTAATTAATTTATTTAATTGATCAGGATAGAATAAAGATTAGAAAGTGAATTAATTAAATAATTAAAAATTATTTAATTAATAGAGGAATATGACCAAGAATAATTAAATTATTTAATTATCGAAGGACGACAACCAAGAAAAATGACGCTCACAGACTTAGGACAGTTTTTAGTGTCTACACTTAGTAGAACCTAAGTGATTCATTTTAAATTATGTTAAAAGTTGTGAGTTCAAATATCTAAGCATCCTTATTGTTACCAAAGAATAACATATCATCTACATCCAATATGGTAATAAGGAAATAATCATCTTGTTTATAATAAAAATAATGAGCTAATTTGTATCTTAGACATCCTAACCCTAAAACAAAAGAATTAAAATCTTGGTAACACAATCTAGAAGACTATTTGAGATCATACAAAGAATTTTTAATTTGCCAACTAATGACTTTTGACCTTTTTGAATGTAGTGATATGGTTGTATCATATAGATATCCTCCTTCAATTCACCATGCAAGAATACTATTTTCACATCCATTTGTTCTCTCTAGATCAAAAGTTACTACTACAAATAATAATAAGTTATAGATGTTAGCTTAGCAATTGGAAAAAGTCTCACCAATCTAACCCCTCAATATAGGACACAATCAAACTTGCCTTGTACTTTTCAACACTACCATATAAACTAATTTTCTCTTGAACACCTATTTACAACCAATGGGTTTTCATACATTGCGTAATTGTACCAAGTCCCATGTAACTTTACTTTTCAGAAAAATTGTTGATCTCTAAAGTTGATGCTTAAGAAATACAACCCATGGGAAATTCTACAAATGGGGGACTAGAATGCACTCTACAAAACAACCTCCAGGATTTTGGAAGTTATCTCTTCACTTTGTTTTAGCGAGAGAGAGAGAGAGAGAGAGAGAGAGAGAGAGAGAGAGAGAGAGAGAGAGAGAGGGCATTAAATAAAATAAACTTAGGTGATCTGCCAAGCTTTTGCAGCATTTTATTCATGATATAGCATAATAAGATCTCAGTTTGACCAATTTTTGTAGAAATTCAAAAGAGTATTGAACATGATTCAAAATTCTATATATATATATATATAAATGTAACTAAAATTATAAAAGCTAAATGAGAATAAGAAAACACTTCAGATAGACATAGAGTATGAATTCAAGCAAATAAACAAAGATAAAACTATAGAAGAGGAAAATATGGCACAATCTATGTAGTTGATCTCTATTCTTTCAAGAACATAACATGCTAAGGTTTGTCATGTTACAATCATTTTGGCCTCCTACGTAATCATAATAATTTTGGCATAATCTATGTATTTGATCTCTATTTTTATAAAGATAAAAGCTAATTAAATAGAAAAAACTCATTTGGAGGATATGGTCATAATCAAAAAGATTCTAGTCGGATGCCTCACATGAGTGCCATCATCATGCGGTCATTGCAATTGCAAGACTGGGTAATCATAACTTCTCTACTTTACAATAGTAGCACCATTTGGATGCCCCACTACCTTTGTCTCAACCACTTGATGAATCAGGCTATAAACCTGCCTCTCTACATGTATCTCTTGATTTTATGCATGGTGTCATTAGCTATCTCTTGAAGTTCATCTAGTTTTGAGATGGACCAATGGCACACCTTTTGGCATCCCTCAGACTCAAAGCATTCCTAGGCTTGCGCTCATTCAACACGTGGCACTATTGGATGTTAGGATCATAATAAAAACTTTTTAGTTTTTCCCTTGGGGTCATCTGACATTGGGAACGTGACATTATCACATAACTCTTTAGAAACTTTTATCTTTGTCCTTACTATGAAGAGCGCAGTCTTAACATGTGGTTCCTTTGGAAACATGGAGCCTAAAAACTAACTGTCACTTAATATCTTTCATTAGTGACACGTGGAGCTGCCACTTGATTTTCCTGGGCAATTCACTAAGAGTACCTACTATCGAGTTGAGGAAAATGTTCACGATACCAACACACATCACCCTCCATATATTCTTTTGAGCTTGAATATGTATAATCCCACAGACTCAATGAAATGAGGCTAGAAAAAGGAATGAAAATGTGAGGACTTAAAGGATATGATTGAAGCCTCATCAAAAATTAATAACTCAAGCCTTGGCCGAAGGTTGTGGTAGATAGAATCTATAGCTCTATCAAATCATTGGGGAGATCTGATTGTTGAGGTAAAGATCCCAAATGTTGGCATATTATTATGATTGATGTTAAAAGAGAGATCAGAGATGAGATGGAACTAATCCTTCAAGTGAGGATTTTAGCATTAATATAAGTGTCATGATCCTAGAGGGAAGATTGTTGGCATGATGATAAAAGGTGTCATTGATGTAAAAAGGTAGTGATGGGACTTTTCAATTTCAAGGGGGGGAAGGCTAGGGTTTCAAGGTTTTATATTACCCATGATAATATAAATTATCAACTTTGGAAACCCTTACATTATATTTCAATGGTGACTTGCTACCGAAGGTAACCGGTTACTTAAGTGATTCGGTTGAGCCTTTCCTTCGTGCTCTTACCAGTCCCTTTTCACCCAACCTGTCGATCTCCTTTTGCCACCTAGGCTTAAACATTTATACTGCCAAAGGTTGTACTAGCCAGTCCCACATGAATATTCTACATGTCCTATATATAGTTTGGCTAATCGTCCGATCACGGGTTTTGATCTGGACCGTTTCTCGCAAACCTCATAGGTTTTCTTGCTAATGTCACTAAAGTAGAGCGAGGTCTACGAGATGCTGCCATCTGGCATGTACGGAGGAGCAGGGTCTTTTCCTGAGGCGCAAGTAGTGACAAGTGGTTGTCTTTTCACCAGCGAAAGGTTTTAATGATGGGTTTAATAATAATTGTCCCTCACAGACCTCGCACGATCAAAGTAAATATTCCTAAAGTACTGCGAGGTCTACGAAGGGGTGACACGTGGCTTTGTTCTTGAAGCGACAGTGCTAGGTAGGACCTAATGTCTGGTTACAACCTCCTATTTTCTTGGGTTATGATTGGTTGTGTTCTTTCCCAGGCACTGATGTGGATTTTCAACACTCATTGACTCGATCTGAGTCATCCAATTCGCCAGATCTATTATGCATCAATGGTTCAAATTCAAAGAGGGGTGTTGTTCATCTGTGTGGCAAAAGTTTGTGCTCTATTACTTGTTTCATTAATGGCATGGGTTATTCCAGAGGATCTTCTTTTGATTTTCTCTAGTGTGCGAATGATGCCCTCCTGATAGAAACAATGATGGGTTGTACATCATTTCTTCATATGCCTAGAATACTCTTATGGTGGCTACGTCAGCCACTAATCACTCAAATGCTTGTTTTGCATTCAAGCAATCAATATCCCTCACACCAATTCACTCTATAAATGCTTGCTAAGTTACCCAATGTTATCATTGCATTTTTGAGTTGTTTTGTTTGCAGGTGGTGGATATTCTCCTATATTCTGTGAAGTTATTTCTTCAATGGACAAATCTATTGGGCGTAGGAGTGCCAGATTAAACACTAGGAGGTCGATGCTCGAGAAGGAGCAATCTGCTCCCAAAACACCCGAAGTTGCTACTCAAAGTGCTAGCAAAAGTCCTGAGCGTTGTGCATCCCCTGTTTTGATTTCATCATATTTTGATGGCAATGGGACCAAAACAGACTCGGATTACTGATGTTACCTGGCGGCTTTGACCAAGCTCGTGGGTGTAAATGAAGAGGTCCTTGCAGTCGAACCAATAACTGCAGTGGCACCATGCCAAGTTGATGGGTGTTGTGTTGATGTGACTAGAGGGAGGAAGTTTTTTCCACTACTTACTGAGGTGAGAACTCGAAGCAGTTGCCTGTATTGGGGTTGTGGGTCTTCTTAATATTTGTTGGTGTATGGTCTATTGGTCGTGGGTGGTGTTCTTTCTTGGTGTTTCATCTTGTTGATGTGGATGTGCACGTGCCTAGCATGCTTTTTTTTTTTCTCCAAATGGTTACTGTGTAACCATTTTTTGATTCCTCAGATCATGCACTTTGCTATCCAATGATGAGGAATGTGAATTCGAATTTCATTCTAAATGAAATTCAATTTTTAAATTAACAATGTAGCCTAATGCATTTTTGCTCTCCTGTCCTATAAAGGAGATTTCATGGCTCATTGTTAGGGTTGGATTTTGGATCCGTGAAGTTCTAAATATGTATAGTTAGTTCATTTACTATAGTTTTCTTGGAGGTTTTAGTTAATGTTTTTTCTGGTCAAGTTTTCTATGAAGCAAGCAAGCTATGCTAATGTAATTATAGGTAGTATAGCAATAAAGGATAATCATTCTGGAACAATTTCTCTCCTAATTGTGTGTCATAAGTTGTGAATGAACCTATTAATGATATTTTCATTCACTTTCAATGGTATATTTTATTGTGTTCTTGATTTTCGTGCTTTAGCTCTATGATTTAATGAAATTTCTTGAAAATGAGTTACAGATTTATGATTATACATTCAGGGTTGCTAAGGAGTGTTGTTTTAAAAATTAAAATTCACATGATGTAAAGCATTATGGTGATATGTCCATAATATATGGATTACACTTTGTATGATTCCTACCCAATGGATGAGGCACTAGTTAGTTTCTTCAAGATTACTACGGGACTGTAATTCTAAACATGGTGGTCTAAGAGCTGAACACAACGAAATATTAAGCCCTATCTCTCTATGAGGCAAATTTTACATTGAAGTCTTCAATCCCATTGCTTTAATATTCCTATTATTATTCTTTGGTTTTGCAACACCAAAAGTAATCACTATCTCATTGTGTATGTAGGGATTGTAATCTATAGGAAGAAGTGTTCTTACCAATCATAGAACATTCTTATGAGAACATTTAGGTTTACCCACCTTGGTCCTACAGAGCCAAAAGTGTAGAAGATATTCAGTCTTTGACTAAATCTTGTAAGTTGGCCACTAGCCTTTGTGGTTCTTTATAATGGAGGTTGGCTACCTCTTAGAGAATTGCAAATCCTATGTGGGAAAAAACACCCAATAGAATGGTGACTCTACTGGGGAAGTTCTGAATCACCAGTTGTAGATGGTTATTGAGTCATATTAAAAGATTTGTTGTTCTGAATTTACATAGTGAATGTTTTCAAATGTAAAAAGAAGAGGTTGTTGAAAATGAACCTAAAAATCCTATGATCTATGGTATCCTATTAGCAAAGGATTCAAAAGTTCTAGAGTTATTAGTTGAATGGTGGTTTTAATTGGGAGAACTTCTGAGAAATTTTAAAAAAAGAGAAGGAGGAGAAACTATAGGGGTTGAAGGAGGCTATCCAGAATCTTTTGTTCAAGTGCAGTTGAATGTTAAATTTGGATGGTAATGGATTGTGGTTTTGAAAGAGATTGATAGTGGCATGGTGTGACTCTGTTGTGGGTAAAAACCCAGAATCTAACAAGATTTGAAAAGGAATTTTATACTTCTTTTAATACAATCCTCTGTTGAAGAGGTGGTGACTCTGTCTGAAGAACCAGTTGATAAATGAAAGAATAGTCCTAGATCTGTGATATTTACAGTCAAGGAGAAGAGATTAATGCATGCTACCAAAAAAGAAATTACCAGGTATTTCATTAAAACTAAACAATTCACTATTTCTAATGGTGATGGGTGTTTGTAATTAAGGATGAAAATGGTTCCAAACTAGATGTCTAGCATCAAGGAAGGAACAATTATTAGTTTTTCCATACTTCTAATAATGCAATATGTAAAAGGACTTATGAAACAATGTTTATGTTGCATCATATCTTTGAAAGAAAGGAATACTATTTTCAGTAACTAATGGAATCATGGTTGAGATGGTAAATGATATGTTTGATAAATATGTACTGTTGATGAAATTTTAAATGGGTATAAGTGATCTCCCATATGTGAAGTCACACATAAAAATGAAAAGAGAACAAGTTACATTAAGCCCTTCAGGGTGTTTTGTAACTCAAAGGTATATGCCTTTTATTTTCATTGATGTCAGTGGATACCCTAATCCAATTCCTAAGAAAATTAGGAAGTATTTGCCTAAATATACGGGGCAAAGTGCAGAATCAGCCTCTAAGCATTTACAGAATTTTGTAGATGTAATGGGGGATTATGAAATTGGTCATGAGGATGTTGTCATGAAACTTTTTGTGCAATATTTGAAGGGTGATGTCAGGGATTGGTTTTCCTATTTACTTGCCTATTTTGTTAACTCGTGGAATCAGTTAGTGATAGTTTTTATGGAACAATTTGGTGAATGAGTCAATCCCAACATATTAAGAATTTTTTTTATGGGAATTCACATAGAAGAAGAGGAGCTAATCCCATATTTTAATCTCAAATTTTCAAGAGCTTTAAGAGAAATCCCTAAAGAAATAAGACCAAGTGAGGTTGAATGCTTGGTTGTTTATCTTGGTACTTTTGACAAGCAAGAGGATTGGTTATTTATTAAGGGATAAAGAGTCTACAACCCTGCACCAAGCATATCAAATGGATATGGAAATTGAAAACAATATGAAATAGTCAATGATGAAGGGGTATCTAGCTGCAAGTATTGATTACCCTAGCCTAACTAGTACTAGTAGAATGGCAGAGTTGGCTATTTAGAGCACTGATTATGATAAGGGTGTTTTTAAAACTATTATATCTTCACCATTGTAGTATGATAATGAGATCCAAGTTAAAAGCCAGTCTAGTTTAAATGATGATGATCAAACTTCTCTTGTACCAAAATTATATGATATGAAGAAGCAAGAGAAAGAACAGCCATATGAGTTTTTCTTGAGATCTTTAGAAGCCTTAATACAAATCCCAAGAGATCATAGACCTAATGACTATGAATGCATTGATTTATTTTGTGAACTTTATGAACAGGGGCTAAGTGCTTTACCAGAAGAATTGAATCCTGCTAATTTGGCCCAAGTCATTAAGTGGATAGAGATTGCAGAATCAGCTAAGAAGGTATCTACACAAAATGAAGACAATGCTTGCCCTTTTGGAGAAAGTTGGATAACTGCAGAGGAATTTAAGGGGAAACATGAGGAAGGATTGTGTCAGATACCCATTGTGTTTCCTAATCCTGATTGTAATGCTCATATCATTGAGATTTTTTTATAGGCCAGTGATTGTGATTTCAGAGGTAGTGATTGCAGTATTGAGGATGGAACTGAGTTTTTATTTTTCCCGAAGTTGTATGGAAATGTACAACCTCGTGATCTTACTTGTTTCCAAGTAAAGGAACAACTTTCAAATGGTAAAAATTTAGAGCACACTCCAGGTATACTGGCAATGGAACAAGATTATTGTGTAAATGTTGAGGAATTTGAGGACAATGAAGTGTGTGATCAAAATAATAGTAATGGAGACAACCAATATATTGATGAATATATTGGTACTATGAATTTTCCTGACTACTTATGTGAAGTTGAGAGGGATGTGTTGTTACCAGGTGACATTGATATTGCCGGTGAAATTTTTTCAGCTTGTGCTGAAATTTTCACTTATAAATTAACACATACAATAGGTGGTGTTGAGTACAAGGAGGCCAGTGCATATTGCTCTTTCTTTATTGACCAGGATGAAATTGATGTATTTGACTCTATTTTTGAGGGTTTTTCTTTGAGAATAAATGAAGAAATACAGGGAAAGATGTATATTGAGAGACCTGAAATGAATGTGTTTACACATTCCCTGGAGAATGATGTAGCTAGTACTACAGACATTTTTAATGCTAGGATGTATTCCAAATTGATAGAATTCAAGTGTTGGTGACCGAACTTATGTGAGAAATTCCAGGGTGGGAATTCCCTGAGTTATGAATCATCTTTGTTGAGTAATGGAAGTATGGATAACATGCACATAGTTTTATATGAAATTTTTTAGTTTGATGTGCATACTGATGATGATGCCAGAATGTGTGATGTTGCAGACCAGATAAGTTATGAATGTTTCCACTTCTTAGCTCAATTAAGTTAGTATTTTGCAAAATATGACTAGGGGAAAAGTAAGGTGAAATATTATCATGGTCATATGTTTTTTTTAAATTTTTCGAATAGGGCATTGACTAAATTGGTGCAGAGGAGTATAAGTAAACATTATGATACTTCCAGGCATATTAATTATCCCATTATTTTTGAAACATCAAAAAGTAAATATTGCAGACTTTCTTTACTTCAGGTAAAAGAGAATTTTGTTTTTGACAGAGGTAAACTTTGATTTCTCTTGTCTGGTGGCCTAGGGCCACCAAGTTTGTATGCACAAGTCCAATTGACAAAGCATGGTGAAATATCTGTCAAGGCACTTGTTTAATTCAGTAATCTAGTCTACGAAACTAGAGATTTTGGATTCTTTCTATGCCCACAAGGGGCATACATCCCCAGTCGGAGCCACTAATGGGACTTTTCATTTTCAAGGGAGGGAAGGCTAGGGTTTCAAGATTTTATATTACCCATGATAATATAAATTATGAACTTTGGAAACCCTTACATTATATTTCAACGATGACTTGCTACTGAAGGTAACCAATTACTTAAGTGATCTGGTTGAGCCTTTCCTTTGTGCTCTTACCGGCCCCTTTTCACCCAGCATGTCGGTCTCCTTTTGCCACCTAGGCTTAAACATTTATACCACCGAAGGTTGTACTGGTCGGTCCCACATGAATATTCTACATGTCCTATATGCAGTTTGGCTAACCGTTCGATCATGGGTTTTGATCTAGATCATTTCTCACAAACCTCACAGGTTTTCCTGTTGATGTCACTAAAGTAGAGAAAGGTCTATGAGATGTCGCCATCTGGCATGTACAAAGGAGCGGGGTCTTTTCCTGAGGCACCAACAGTGACAAGTGGTCATCTTTTCACCAGCGAAAGGTTTTAATGACGGGGTTAATAATAATTGTCCCTTGTAGACCTCACACAATCAGAGTAAATATTCCTAAAGTACTGCGAGGACTATGAAGCAACAACAAGTGGCTTTTTTCTTGAAGCGATAGTGCTGGGTGGGACCTACTATCCGGTTACGACCTCCTATTTTCTTGGGTTATGATTGGTTGTGTTCTTTCCCAAGCGTTGATGTGGATTGTCAACACTCATTGACTCCATCTGTGTCGTCCAATTTTCAAATCTGTTCCGCATCAGTGGTTCAAATTCAAAGAGGGGTGTTGTTCATATGTGTGGCAAAATTTTGTGCTCTATTACTTGTTTCATTAATGGTGCGGGTTATTCCAGAGGATCTTCTCCTGATTTTCTCTAGCGTTCGAATGATGCCCTCTTGATAGAAATAATAATGGGTTGTACGTCATTTCTTCATATGCCTAGAATACTCTTATGGTGGCTACGTCAGCCACTAATCACTCAAATGCTTGTTTTGCATTCAAGAAATTAATATCCCTCGCACCAATTCACTCTATAAAAGCTTGCTAAGTTACCCAGTGTTATCATTGCATTTTTGAGTTGTTTTGTTTGTAGGTGGTGGCTATTCTCCTGTATTCTGTGAAGTTATTTCTTCAATGGAAAAATCTGTCAAGTGTAGGAGTGCCAGAGTAAAGGCTAGGAGTTCGTTGCTCGAGAAGGAGCAACCTACTCCCAGAACACCCAAAGTTGCTACTCAAAGTGTTGGAGAAAGGCCTGAGCATTGTGCATCCCCTGTTCTCATTTCATCAAATTCTAATGGCAATGGGTCTAAAACAGACTTGGATTACTGATGTTACCTAGCGGCTTTGACCGAGCTCATGGGCATAAATGAAGAGGTCCTTACAGTCAAACCAATAACTACAGTGGCACCGTGCCAAGTTGTTGGGTGTTGTGCCGTTGTGGCTGGAAGGAGGAAGGTTTTTCCACTACTTACTGAGGTGAGAACTCGAAGCGGTCGCCTATACCGGGGCCGTGGGTCTACTTAATATTTGTTGGTGTTGGGTCTATTGGTCGTGGGTGGTGTTCTTTCTTGGTGTTTCATCTTGTTGATGTGGATGCGAGCTTTCCTGGCACGCTTTTTGTTTTTTCTTCGAATGGTTACTATGTAACCATTTTTTGATTCCTCAGATCATGCACTTTGCTATCCAATGATGAGGAATGTGAATTCAAATTTCATTCTAAATGAAATTCAATTTTGAAATTAACAATGTAGCCTAATGCTTTGTTGCTCTCCTGTCCTATAAAGGAGATTTCATGGCTCATTGTTAGGGTCGGATTTTGGATCCATGAAGTTCTGAATATGTATAGTTAGTTCATTTATTGTAGTTTTCTTGGAGGTTTTAGTTAAAGTTTTTTTTAGTCAATTTTTCTATGAAGCAAGCAAGCTAGGCTAATGTAATTACAAATAGTATAGCAATAAAGGATAATCATTCTAGAACAATTTCTCTCCTAATTGTGTGTCATAAGTTGTGAATGAACCTATTAATGATATTTTCATTCACTTTCAATGGTATATTTGAATGTGTTCTTTATTTTCCTGCTTTAGCTCTATGAGTTAATGAAATTTCTTGAAAATGAGTTGCAGATTTATGATTATACATTCAGGATTGCTAAGGAGTGTCGTTTTAAAAATTAAAATTCACATGATGTAAAGCATTATGGTGATATGTTTATAATATTTGTATTACACTTTGTATGATTCCTGCCCAATGGATGAGGCACTAGTTATTTTCTTCAAGATTACTACGGGACTGTAATTCTAAACATGGTGGTCTAAGAGCTGAACACAATGAAATATTAAGCCCTATCTCTTTATGAGAGGCAAATTTTACATTGAAGTCTTCAATCTCTTTTATTTAAGATTCTTGTTATTATTCTTTTGTTTTCCAACACCAAAAGTAATCACTATCTCATTGCGTATGTAGGGATTGTAATTTGTAGGAAGAATTTTTCTTACCAGTCATAGAACATTCTTATGAACACATTTAGGTTTACCCACCTTGGTCCTGCAGAGCCAGAAGTGTAGAAGATATTCAATCTTTGACTGAATCTTGTTAGTTGGCCACTAGCCTTTGTGGTTCTTTATAATGGAGGTTGGCTACCTCTTAGAGAATTGCAAATCCTATGTGGGAAAAAACACCCAACGAGCAGTTCAGTAGTGTGCTTGGCTTCTATGAAGACTGGAGGATCAATGTCTAGAAGAGTTGGTGTAGAATACTGATGAAAGGAGCATGTTCT
This sequence comes from Sequoiadendron giganteum, assembly GCA_007115665.2. Classification (NCBI taxonomy): domain Eukaryota; kingdom Viridiplantae; phylum Streptophyta; class Pinopsida; order Cupressales; family Cupressaceae; genus Sequoiadendron; species Sequoiadendron giganteum. Next base: position 357,773,308 of record CM021103.1, read on the forward strand.
ACAAATGATACAAATTTTCTCAGATGGTTGCAATATTGTCATACAATGTTTATATATTGTTATAAAGGGTTCTTCTAGATAACAGAGGTGCAAATAGAGTGCAGATTTGATGTGGGTTTTCTGAGTACATTCTAGATGTATAATTTGCAAGTTCAATTGATGTGTTGAATGCTCAAAATTGATGTATGTCTACTCTCGGTCAGAATTAGTGTTTACTGGTTAAACCCTAGGGTTTTTGTCATGGCGTTGTGAACATAATTTATATTTTGATGTTGACTTCCTATCATAAGTTGTTAGTAGCTTAAGGTGTGAGTCAAGCCTTTAGATTCATTTGAAGGACCGGCCCCCTTTCCTAGCATTTACCGACTATGCTAATTGTTGATGGTTAAAATGACACAAACAACATTAAAACAAAATATTTCTATTCTATTTCTCCTGAAAAAGAAAGACTACATGTAGTGGCCTAACTCCCAAGGTCTTGGTAGTTGGTTCTCAACTGTCTGATGTCACTCAATTGGTTCATGCAACTATAATATTCAAGGGGCCTAGACTGGTAACAAAGGATTCAAGCTATGACTCTCTTTGTCAAAATAGTTTTTGTAAATCAAGGGGTTTAAAATAAAAGAAAAAGATAGATCCAAGGGGTAAATCAGTAAGTATGAATTAAATTTATCTACTATCCAGACATATACTTTTAACAATGAATGTTTTCTTAACCAATCACAAAAACCATAACATGACACAACCCATAGTATAACTGTACCATCATATACATCTTAGGTGCTTAATTCAATTCCTCTATTCACCTATCACAAATATTTCCAAGATCTCAAAACCACACACATTCATTCATCATTAAAACTATAGATCAACAGACTTTAATAACCTTAATTCAATGACAATTTAACAAGATAATCTTTAAACCTAGTTTCTTCTAATGACTTTCATCATATAAGAAACTATCATGCTTCAGCACAATCACTGGCATTCAAGTGGATTATAACTCATTAACCTTATCAAACACACAATTTAATGCCAAACTCTATATTTCGTAAACCTGCAATTCTATTAACTGTAAACAAGATCTGGTACAATGTATCTCTGCAAAATGCTCTTTGAAAATTCTATCTCCTAACACTAGGTAAGCCAATCCAATTCTCAATTAGCTGACCCTTACAATGTAATACCCCACTAGTATTTATAGAATACAAAAAAGAAGTTCGAACTTTTACTTCTATCTTAGGCTTTTCCACCTTTTTAGGAACAATCAACTATCTTGGAAACTCAGATCAATTTCGATCTTGAGTTCTTACATTACACCTTCAGTTTGATCTAACAATAGAAGATAGAACATAGGAGAAAAGAAGATCCCACGTCCTTGAGACTGCTAGTGCTGCATGCATGCAACATGCAAGGAAGAAGATCATCATGCATCATGCAAGGAAGAAGAATATCATGCATGAAATATTTTATGCATGTGATGCTGGATCTGCTATGAACTCATCATAACTGGTGAAGACCTATTGTAGCATATCCATATCTGGCCCATCAATCCAGTTATCTTCAAATTTGATGCGATCCAACTCAACTGTAGCAAATTATTTCATGCTTTTTACCTTGACCAACTCTCTTCCTGTAGCTTTTATCTCTTCCTTGACCTCTACAAGTCGATCTATCACCAAGTCTTCTCCATCATCCTGCATGAGTCCTTGGAATCTTTCCTTCCATTTCTCTCTAACCTGACTTAATGGCATGCCATCTTTAGTCATTACATTCACATCTACTATTATAGCCATAACCGCTTCCAACTCCTCCAACTGCTCAGTTAAATTATTAACTGCTCCCTGAATTTCATCCTTATGTTTGCTCAAGAAGCCAGCCCTAAACTTAAGGATACGAGGAGTCTTTTCTACAAAATCTTTATTATCATCTTCAAGTATAGATTCTTCTAAAAAAGTAGTTAGAGGCAATGTATTTATCTTCTCCAACTTTTCACTATACTCTTTGTATTCTTCTTCTAACTTCTCGGAGGCCTCAATATATTGATGCATCTCTTTTATTACTCGTTCCGCCTCCTTATAGGTTTCAAACCCCTTTTCCAAAACCTCACCTACCTCCCGGTTCACTTTATCTATCCACTTGTCGACCATCTCCACCTTACCTCTAACCTGCATCAAATCATCAACCTCCTTTTTGCTTAGCAAAACAGGAGTCTCAATTGCTGCAACCTTTTGTGACCTTGGAGAGGAGACACTCTTCAAAAATGAATGTAACTGATCTAACTGAGCCTTAATCTCATCTTTCTTTTGTTTGTCCTTGATCATTCTAGATTTCGTCGTTGAAGCCACCACATCAATCAAATTCATTTGTTGATTTCTAGTGGGTCTTCCCAAGTTAACCGTACTTAATTGATAGTCTGTAAGCTGCATATCCCCTACCTCCTTTTCAATCATAGGCATGGCACATTCAGCAACTATCTCCCCTTTATCTGTGATTCTGGTAGAGTGCAAAACTTTAGCCCTCTTCTTAGGCCTTTCCTGTTCAATCTTCTTCATCATGTCCTCCCAATTGAGAGATTGAGGAGGTGTTCTAGCTCTTTTCTGTAGATCTAATTTCAACCAAGTAGGAGCACCAGGAGCCATCATCATGGAAGAGGAAGCAGCAACTGTAGAGGATGGCTGAATATCTACCTTAGGTTGAGAATCAACCTTTGCCTTTTCTTGTTGCTCCTGCAGTACATGCAACTGCACCAACTTCTCAGCCTCCTCTCTATCTCTTTGTTCCTGCATCTTCCTGTCTACTTCTTCTTTTCTCAATCTTTCCTCTTCCAAGGCTATGAGTTTCTCTGCCTTTTCCCTTTCTTTCTCAGCTAGCTATTTCTTTACTAGCTCTTCAGCCTCTTTTTCTTTCCTTAGAGTTTCAGTCTCTTGTTCTTTCAGTCGAGTCTCCTCTGCAAGCTTCAATCTAGCAACAAGGGCTTCCTTTTCCCTTCGGTTTCTTGCTTTCTCCTCCTCGAGATCATGGATCTTTTGTATCAATTCCAGCTTGTCATTTTCAGCTTTGACCTTGATCTCATGCTCTTGTCGCCTTATTTGCACCTCCATTATATCAGTTGTCATTCTTGTTTCAACTTCTCTTTCCTTCGATTGTTGCTGTTGAAGTAGAGCATCAAATTGCAACTTTGCCTCTATTTCCTTTTGTTTCTCCACAGCAACCCTTGCATCAAATTCTCTGGTAGCATCTTCAAACTGTTTTCATTGCTCCTCCTGTGTAAGAATCTACTCAATAGTAGGATCTAGAGGCATGTTTTCTTGCAAGTCCTTCTCTGACAGAGTTTCATCTGAATCTATCTCAATTTCTACCAACTCTTCCTCCACTTCCTTTCCTTTAGTAGCTTCAGCCATGGCATAAAGCACTCCTTGAAATTCTTTGCTTTTCTTTCTTGTGAGTGGGGCTTGTGTAGATGACTCACCCAATGTGGGCATAGGAACAGCAGATTCAATTGGGACATGTCCCTCGGGTGTCTCTTCTTCTTCATCAACCACCTCCAACTCTGTTTCTTCAACATCCGGAGGAAAGAACTCCAATGGTTCCTTAGAAGGCGCCTTTCTTTTAATCCTCTTATACCCTTTACCTTTCTTGAGGATTGGTCCCTGAGGAGCTTGAGTCCTCATCATCAACCATTGCACACTTCTATCCAAGACTGTTCTTCCCAATTTCTTAATGTCAATTGTTTCTTCTTCACTCCAGTCTATTGGATCTAAGTTTTTGGTGCCAATATTCAAAGCTTCATATGAGGGATCTAATACCACTCCATCATCCACCAAAGTGTCAGGAATATTATCTTTAATACCCAGCTCTACCATAAGTGAGACTGGTAATCTCTCATAATTCTTCCTCCTCAAGTCAAATTCATCCTGCCTATCACACCAAAAATCCTCTAACAAATTAAAGTGTCTAGTAAACACAGAAGGTAATAAAGTATACATCTTCTTTTTTGGATCAAAATACTTACTAGTTGTATACAATGCCAATTTCAATTGTATCAACTCATTACAAACCACCTTAGCAGCCTTCAAGTGTTGACAACCATATTCCCCCAGTGTCATAGGAAACTTATGGCATCCTGTCTTGTGCTTCATCCCAAATCTAGCATTAACTCTGATGGCTTGATATATAAATTCCATAAGCACTATTCTATTGCTGCAGCATCTTGGAAGTAAATGAGGATGACCTTCAAACCCAAACAATCTGAAGTATGTAAATTTGGGGTATTGGATGTACCAACTTCCCCATTCAGAAATGAAAGCCATAGCTTCCTGACTTAACCTGTATCCTACATCTCCACTCAACTGATTGATAATCACATATAAAAATGCATCATTGACTCTTCTGAAGTGAGTCTCAACAACCTGAAGGGATAATTGATCATAGTGTTCCCATACCTTCTTTTGTCCATCCAAAGCTCCCATTATACCTACCCTATTTAATCCTGGGAAAATCCCCAATCTTGCTACAGCATAGACCACATATGAAGTCATGAAGAAAGATTTGGTCTGTTTGACCCTTGTGAGCTGATCATGTATGGCATCAGAAACAATCATGGACCAATCAAATTGATAATCACCCTGAAAAATCACTTGAATAAAATGAAACATCCATTCCTTGAAATGGAAGGCATCCCTCTTCCCAAACACTCTAGACAGCATCAATATTAAATCAGATATCTCCTTCTTGAAGTCTGCCCTCTTTGGCTGATCTGCCAATTTGCTCAAAGACTTCTTCTCAGTACTTAACCATGTTTTGTTTAAATGAGACTTATTGGAGTCTTTATGCTTACTGTATTTCCCCAATGCCTCAGCCTCAGTTAACTGCACTAAATTCTTGGGATCAAGAACATTGAATATGTTTTGGAACATCTGCGGAGTAAGATCTATAATTACATTATTCTGTGAATCCATGCATAATCTTGTAGCTGGATTATAAGTACTGGCCACTGTATATATCAACTCCAAACACTGAACTGACAAAGGAAACATAGTGATAAGTGCAAGACCGGAGTCAACAATCCTTTGAGTTCTCCCTGTCAAGTTTGCCCTTTCTGCAAAGGTATCTTCATGTAATTCTTCGAAATTATACTGGCCCAGATTGGTATCTGTGATATCTGACCAGTTTGATTCCACCTTGCTCGCCTTCACCACCGGATTCCTATGATCATACCTTAATGTATAAGGTAATTGTTCTGGTTTCACCTTCTTGATCTTTGGTGCAGGCTTTGATGTTCCAGCCGGTTGATTCCTTCGAGTAGCCTCTCCTGACATTCCTGACATCTCTCAAATCTCCTGCAAGCAAACCTCTAATTAGACCCCTTCCAATAAATCATTATAAAACTTGTTTTAAAAACATACCTGTTACATATGTATCGGAGTCGGAGTCGGACATAAACACAAAATAATCATTTTTACAAGACTGGTGGACCCGGAGCAAAAACCAATATAGGAACTTCAGCTAGTAACAAACGGGCTCGGAGTCGGAGTCGGGGAAGTTATCGGAACTAGGATCGGAATAAAAAAGGATTTGGTTATTCTTCGAATTCCTCTCATTTCATATTCTATTTCCATTTTGCTTCCGCCTCCGATTTGTTTATCATTACTTCGACAAAAGACTTTCCACAATATGCGGAGCCGGACACGGGATGAAAACGGAACTGATAACCTTTACAAACAAAAATTCTTAAGTTTAAGACCAGTTTCGATCCCGCCTCCGCTAATTATCACATACTTTAAAAAACCTTTTTAGAACTCAAAATCGAAAACGACATAGAAATGGAATTCACATCTTTGGTAAAAACAAACTCTTATGCCAATACCCATTCCAATCCCGCCTCCGCATATGCTAATCATGACATCATCAAATTTATTCATTTTAATCATAACTTCATGATTAAACCTAGGTCACCATAACATAGCAAAGGAGCTTAAAAACTCTACCCTCATATGACCATAGGGGAACAATTATATTTTAGAGCCATTTATTTAAAACTTATTGCAGAGACCGACGAAACCCTAATCTAACAAACTTAATAAAACTAGGGCACAGGTTTTAAAACCCTGCCATTCTACCAAACAACAAAACCCTAAATTAAACCATAAACCTAATCTACCTCAACTCACGGTAAAAATCCGTAATCTACCTCACTGTAAATTCTTAATCTAACTTACACCATAATAAAAACCTTTAATCTAATCTAAATCTACTACAAATCGAAAACAACCCGACACGATCACGATTAAGTCATGAAAACGACAATGCCCAAAAATAGAAAGAAACGACACAACAAAATAAAACAACAAAGATAAAAATAAACTAAAACAAACCAAAACAAGAACCTACTCATTCAATCACATCGTTGATCATAAAATTGCTTAAAACACAATGATTGAACACACGAACAGATACAAAGCAAAACATAACGAACACAACCGCAAATAAAACAACAAACAACAAAAATAAAAGACCTACCTTAAACGCAAACAAAGCCATGCTGACTTTCTGAATCAATTCGCACACAATCCCTTTTCTATCTCGATCAATTCGCTCAAACGAACTCTGCTATTGCTCTTCGCGCTCTCAGACTTGTAATAATAACAATAATAATCGGCTTTAACCCTTAGTAAAGAAAAAAAAATGTGAATTTCTACCTACATCGGCAACCACCATTAATGCATTAAAACATAGTAAAGGTGGAGTCGGAACTATAAGAGAACAAACACTGATCTATAGTACAACTTCCGTCAAAAAGTCAACAACAAAAAACAAAAAAAAAAAAAGGCGGGGTCGGAACCAAAATGGAAACAGGATCTTAAAATCATAAACTTTCCAAACCTTATTCCCATTCCGACTCCGCGTCCGATAACTAAAAACAAAACAAAAACAAAAACAAAAGTTAAGTAAAAGACCAACCTAATAAAACAAAACACAAAAACTGAGACAAACAAACATTAAAAAGGGAGCGAAGTCGGAGTCGGAATTGAATTTGATTTTGCAAATTTTGAATAGAACCATCCCAATTCCCACTCCTGCTTCTCTTCCGCTAAAGAGCAAAAACAAAGGCAAAGAAAAGAACATCGAGATCAGAACCAAAAAATACACCTCAAAAGACCTTTCAAAACCCGATTCAGCTCCGGTTCTGCTTCCGACAGAGAAAACAAAGAAGAAAAACAAAATACTTGGAAAAACTATACTCCAAATTTTGTTCCAAAAACAACTAAGTACAAAAACACAAAGGGGGACCCATTTTGACCAAGACAAAAGATGGGGTGGTTATGCAAGGCATAACACTAATGTTTGTCAATTTTAATATTTCCTAATTTGAGCGACAAATATTTGGCCCTTTATCAAAGAGACTTCAACATATTGAAATGAGTAACTGTGAGTCCCTTTGACACAGTGATGAAGCCTTATCAATGATGGAGATCAAGCCTTGGAGATTGGACGGTTCCTACTAGCCCATTGAGTTTTTGGTGGGTCTTGACTAAGTCCCATGGGAAAGCAAGGAATAGTACAGATTGAATATATTTGATCAAACCGTGCAAGATGTTCTTCTAGTGGGACCAATGAAGATGGCATATGGAGCTAGTGGAAGATGACACAAGATATTGATAGGTGGCATTATCCCGCTATGTTTATGTGGAACCATGCATTCAACTAGTAGTATAGCGGGGAATAGCGGAGATTGATTGATGGTGATCGAATGGTGCTCGCTGTAGAATTTGGTGGGAGCAAATTAAGTGAAAGGCGATGAAGGAAGGTGATTTCATGCTGACAGGTGGCAACAAATGATTGCATTGACCAAGGCTATCAGTGATGAACTTAATCAATGGTTGTGATTGAGTTGGTGATGATCAAATGAAGGAACTTCATCGAGGAGAAAGGTAAATATCAATAGGACCAAAATTTTATTCCCTTTGACATGGTGATGAAAGATTAATCAATAGTGTCGATTCAACTATGATGATCAGATGGTGCATGATGTATTTTGGTGGGACCTGATATAAAGGTGATAAAGGTTGATGGTGACGTATAGACAAATAGCATTGCATGATTGATCAATTAGCCAACTCACATCGTTGTTGTGAGTTGCATGATACTAATGAGGATGAAAAATGGCGACTACCTACCAGCCCATTAAGATTCAATGGGCATGTTGTCAAAGCTCATGGGATAGGAGGATTTGGATGCATGTCTTGGTGGCATATGGAAAGTGATGTATGAAGGAGATCTACAATGGAGATAAAGAGGAAAATATCTAATGGTTATTGCTAGTCAGTGAAGATCGATGGCGGTGTTTGAAAGGATTGTTTATCTAATGGTCAAGATTTAAGGTCAATACACTGGATGTTGAGGATGTGATGGCTATTCATAGAGCCTTAAGATCAATGGTGCATGTTTAAAGAAGATGATCTAATGATCATGTTTTAAAGATTTCAAGATGAATGAAGAGCTAAAGGATCATCACATGAAGTAACAAATCAATAGCTTGGATTCAAAGAAGAAGATACTCAATGGCTAAGTTCGTATAAATGAGGGTCTCAACTGGTAACTAACATAGAGGATAGATTTAATTGGTCTAACTACACCAAAAACCAATATGAATGAAGATTTGATAAGAAAAGTAGCAACACAGCTTGCAAAGGATATGGAGAGAAAAATTAGATCACATTTAATGCATATCTGATTCTAGGGTTTTGTAAATTGTTATTCTTAGCAAATTCTTTATATCCAAATTTAATGGTTGAGAGGATTGATGTAGGCATATGGAATTGAGTAAGATATCTGGTAAACCCTAACAGATGTTTCCAGATGAGTTGGACGGTGGTGCAAGGCTCAAGATGAATAGGAAGCTTGTTGTAGAAGCTTGTGTAATGGAAAACCTAACAGAGGATTCTATTTGATCAATACATGAGTGAGAATATCGAAGTAGTAATTGTAGGTCGGTGAAGAAAAGGAAAATGAAAATAATTAGAAAATGGCCTAAATGTTGTGTCCACAAGAGTAGAGGATGGGAGAATACTCTATAAAGGCAGAAAGTGTAGAATAGAGTTATGTATTGTTGAGTATGCAACAAAGGTATAGTGTGAAGAAAGAATCTATAAAAATAGTTAGAGAATGCACTAATTTGAATGAGTAGAACCCAAACAAAATGAGTTATATTCAGCAGAGTTAACATTCAAGGTCAGAGGTGTAATGTAGCAAGTTAGAATAGAGAATGTTCTAAGTGCGAAGGAGAAAGGGAAAGAGCAGAGCAAAGAAAGAAGAGAAGAGAAGAGAAAAGATATGTGTTGTTGAGATTGTAGTAGTAGTAGTAGAGAGTGAGTTGTACAGAATGCAATAAAGTATTGTGTAGTTGCAAACTAAGTTGCAACATTGAATTATAATCAAAAATGTATTTTTCAATGTAAATTTGATTGGTTGGTGCCATCAGATAACTAAGTTGGTGCTCAATATAGGGATTTGGTGCTTCCTTGGAGTTTGTGCTCCTAAATTAGGGATTGGTGTCTCCTTAGGGTTGGTGCCCTTAAATATTGTAAATAGAATATTTATGTATGATGTTAGATTTGAATAGTAGACTCGAACAGCCTTTGTCACCGTGGTTTTTCCCATCTTGGGTTTTCCACGTATATTTGATGTCATGGGATTTTGTGTGTATGTATGTTTATCTCTGAGATTGTCTAGTAAATTTGCATAAAGGGCTTAAGAGAATTAATCTACATAAAGTATTTAGAGCTAAAAGGAATTAGTCTTAAGTTGATCTACTAATTCACCCCCCTCTCAGTAGATTGTTATGTTCCAACACATAATCTATGGTTCACAATCAAAACTAGAAAGCACAAAAGGAGAATTGTGTGGACTCATAATTTTGAGAGAGCTGATTGGAAAGGGGCCTAATCTACCTTTGATGGATGTGCCTTCTATTTTAGGGCCTCAAACATTTGATCTAATTCAATCATCTCCTTGAAAGGGATATTACTTAGCACTCCTAATGCATCATCCATATAAAAACCAAGCTCAGCTAAGGGATGTAAAATCCCATCTGCTTATGTGGCACTTAGAGGAAAATTCAAGGCCTAAAACATAGATAGGTATTGTTTGCTATCCTCCAGAAGTTTATTTATTTGATCTTCGAGAAAAAAATGAACCATCAGGGAGACCCAAATGGACCAGTTATGCAATATTTTCCTTCATTTTCTTCACCTTCTGGTCTAGTGCACCAAGACACCCCTTGCTCTTAAGAGCCACTCTATAAATTTAATAAATTCATTTTATTTCTTGGCAACTTTTCTTCTATGGATAGTCCTTCTCATTGCCAAAGTATTATAAATTTCAATTTATAACTTCTTGATCAACAATTCTGATTTCGTAATCCTTGATGCTATAGCTGACATAATTTTTTCTTCAGTAGTGCTAACATCTACACCCAGCTTTTGGGCATCTACTATGAATTTGAGTGTGGTTTAGAAAGAGTTATTTATGATGGAACCCCTAAAATTCTCTATGTTCCATCTCAAAATTCCATGGAATTAGGTTAATCCCATGTCTCTGGGCTTAGGGTTTTATCCATTATCATTATTTTAAGTTTTTGTGTTGATAAAACCTTCTTAAAAAAACCTTATGTCTATCACCATTTGAAATGTTATTTTTTGTTGTTGGCTTGCTATGCCCATTCCTATTCATGTTAAAAGTAACCTAAGTCATTGAAATTTGTTGAGACCAGCCCCATATGGTTAGAAGTTCATGCTACCTGTCATTGAAACCTTTTTACGTACCTAGGTCCTCAAAAATTTCTTTATTTTATAAGGTTGGTTCCTCGACCTTGTTTGTAATTTACATCCTTTGCTAAAATATTATGTATCCCTTTGAAGCCTTACCATATATGGTCCTAGGCAGTCCCCTTTGTTAAAAACAACTTGGTGCATGTGCTTATTTCCAATCACTCGTATCATCACTCGTCGCTGAAGTCATTCTTGTCATCGGGTTATTTTTTGTGATGAGTGATATGCTCTTGGGTTCCTCTTGTATCGCCTGTCACTGAAGTCTTTTGGCCCTTTGGTTCTATTACAACGATGTGTGATGGATACCATCTTCTCTTTATATTACGTCATCATTGAAGTATTTCAAGGTTTTTCTCAATTTCTGTGATGAGTAATGGGAATGAATTGAAGGGAGTGGTATGATTTGGCCACATGTTTGAGTTTAGTGCTATCGTCAAGTTTTTCTCATGATTGAAGGCAATGTCAGCTCTAGGTTGGTTTCGATGATATGTGATGGTTAGCAGGTCTATTATGGTGTCGCCAGAAATTTCTCCTCACTGAAACACCTGTGTAGTCTTGTCACCTTTATGTGACAAGCGATGAGGGATATACCAAGAAATATTCCCATCAATGGGGAATTGTTGCTTGTCATCAAAGTTAGAAGATGGTATAAGGGAATTACTATGATGAGTGATGAGAAGTAAAAAATATGGTAAATATTTGGATAACTACATGGTGGATTTTCAAGGTGTCATCATTGTTTCCAAGTATGGATGAAAAGGCAAGTGGCAATGATTGAGGAGCATCATTGATTAGGTTCTAAATAAAAAATGACCGACATACAAAATTCAAAATTGAGAAAATGGTTGTCAGCTCACTCGTGCGAGCATTCCTTGATCATTAATAGCTACACACTCCAATTGCTCTACTTAATGAGAGGTATATAGTATTTTATTTCACCATTTACAATTATCGAAGAGCCAATAAATTGGCTTAGAGCCAAAGAAGAAGTGTGTGAGTCTAGGGCAAGGAATTGTAGAAGTATTGAGGTAGTTTTTTGGGTAAATGGGTATTCATACCTACTTTTTTTCAATAATGCATAAGTTTTCTCATGATTTCTAAATTCCTAGGGTAGTGTGTGTTTACTTGTCTGCAATTTTTACCTGGACTGGTTAGAATTGAGTAGGGTCTGAGGTTTATTTTTTCTTAATTCAATTTGAGAGCACAAACTAGTAAAAAATTTATGACTGAAGGTTAGCTAGTTCTTGTTCTTTGTCCTGTAAGAATGAGTGAGACTAGTGGGAAACTGGTTAAGTCTTGGGGAAGGAAGAATAATAAGTACCACAAGGCTTATGATTCTTATATGGGAAGGAACAACTCTCCTATAGAGGATTCGGCTAGTCCTTTGAGCGATGAAACTCATACTAACCCAGAGTATGGATGATACCTTCTCACTCTAGTAGCACAAGAGGATTCTGATGATAAAGGGGTAGTAGCTTCTCTAGTTTTAGCATGAACACAAAGCAGGCATGCTTACTCTAATTTTGAAGAATTAAAGTATCACCTCGGTTTTGTTTTTGTTTTTCACAACACTGTTGCCACATCAACGAGCTCATTTTCTTCAACAAAACATGTAATTTTTTGTCTTGGGTGTTGACATGGAGAATCTTATTTGGTTAATGTACACAAGATATTTTGGTGCTGCTACAACGATGAATGATTCCTTTTAGAGGGTTGGCTGATTTTCTTCAGTGTAATAAATGGGTTTTATCTTTTTCTTTCCCCCCATTTTGCAATTTGCAAATATAATCATTTGTGGGAGTGTCTAAAATTAAAAAATAAATTAAGTTTCAAATGTAAATGTGACTGAAATGGTAATTTGGCCTATTTCTTGTCACTCCCATAATTCTATAAATGGGATTTCAGGGCCAGTTACAGGGGTTCGAGTTTTGGGTCTCAAGTGGTCTAGGTTGGAAAAATGAGCTCATGAAAGAGCAGTTTGTAAATTCATGCATAAATGAATAGATTGGTATGGAGTCTGGGGTATAAATTGGTTTGTAATGAACTTAAATAGTTTTATAGTAGCAACAATATATGAATGAAAATGATAGTTCAAAAGCACATTCTCTCCTATATATTTTCTCTTACATATTATAAATGAAATGATTAAGGATCCTTTTGTTTGTATTCATTTTTTTTAATTGAATGAGTGATTTTATTTATGCTTTGATTCGAAGAATTGATTAAATTCTTAAATATGATCATGGGTTTGTGAGGAAGGGTTCTAAGATTGCTAAGTAGTTTTGTTTTTGATACAATGAGTTGAATATTTTAATGCAATATTTCAATAGCCCATCAATTACTGAGTGAAATTTCTAAGGTATTACAGGTTGTTACAAATGTGACTCCATTACCCAAAGATGAGGCATTGGTCTTTTCATTTGGTTATCTTGAATATAAAAGTTCAACACTTGACCATGAGCTCAAAATGAGAATGAAAACCATCTAAACACCCTTAATCATAATGAATCTGTATGAGATGTCATTTATTCCTTGCTTTAGGTGGTAATTCACTTAAGGTTTATCCAAATCCTTGAGGGATTCTATCTATTTATAGTTGAAAGGAATATATATGTTTGTTCTAATGTTCAAGAGACAATGACAAGAAAATAATTAATTGAACATTATCAGGATTACCCTCCTGGATTTCACAGAGCTTGAAGAATAGAATTAAGGGCCATATAATCCTATTTTGTTTGTTGGGAAATACTTTCCTTTAATTATCATTGGATTTTAGAAAATTCATAGGTAATGATGAGATCAAGTTTGGTTCTAAAAAAATAACCACTGGGGAATGACCTAAGAAATTTATGATAGAAGATCATATTGCCTTAAAGATCCATTGAAGTTTTAGGTTTGAGTGTAACTAGAGATTCATAACTTTATAATTTGAAAGAGTCAAATATTTGCTAGTGAATTCATCCTTCAAGTCTATCTTTAATGTCCAGTAAGTCAATTCTTATAAATGTTTCAAGAATTTTTTGTGTTTCCCCTAAAATGGGCAAGTTTTTTCAAGATCTACCATGACACCATGAATATTTTATAATGTATCACTTGATGTGGGTGGCGACTCTAAGTTTTCTACACCAGTGTGTATTAATTGAGAAGATCTTGAAAACAAAATGAGAAATTTGTTGAGAAAAGATAAGGTAGACCTAATCTCACATAATGAAGTACCCTAATGAGAAGCTAGAGAGAAAATTTTGAAGGACTCCAATATTATTTTGAGAGAGTCAAAGAATTTATTGAATCTAGACATATGGTTCAGATTTTGAGTTTTTTAACATGGAAAGGGTTGTGTTGCAGAAAACATAAAGGATTCATGTGTGACCTTATTGGTCAAGGAACTTCAAATTGAAATCAACCTATGAAAGAGACTTTATATTGTTGAAGTTCATTCCTCTATAGAAGGAGGTGGTGACTCTATGCAAAGAACCTAATGATAGCTTCAGATTTGTAAAGTTCTCCAGTCAAAAGTATAATTCAAAGCAGTTGCAACATATCCAGGTACTTCCCTTGTATTGGTTTTCATGAAGCATAAATTTGTACAAAAACCATATTAAAAGATCTAAAGAAAATTTTGGTTCCCTTTTAAGTGAATTGAGTACTAATAAAGGGAATGGTAGGGATAATTTTACATAATTCTAAGGTATGCTTTGAAATATTTCTATCATGTTGAAGAAGTATGTTTGTTTTAAAATCTACCCGTTAGAAGATCCAAGGCATAGATGTATTTGAGAGATGCATTTTAAAATCATGATTAAATCAAGGAGAAAGGTAGTGAATTATCAATTGTGAATTTGATATTTGAGGTTTATAAAGGGGTATAAGAAAATGTATCATTCCCTTATATCTCCTTATGGAGGGTAAAGTAAAAACATGCAGGGCGTACAGCCTATGTCATGTCATCAAAGAAATTTTTCTATTGGGAGATATAGGTCATTCAATTTTAGTCGTATTAAATATTTCCCAAACCTTGTTCCTAATGATGTTAGGGAACATTTTCCCAAATTCATAGGGTAAGGTTTTGAATCAGCTTATAGATATTTGCATACATTTATGGATTTGATGGGAAATTATGAGATAAATCATGAAGATGTTGTCATGAAATTATTTGTTCAATCTCTAAGGGAAGATGCTAGAGATTGGTTCTCATATCTGTCAATGTGTTCTATATCTTCATGGAATGATTTTATGGTAGCATTTATAGAATAGTTTGGTGAAAGAATCAATCTGAGTTCAATAAGGAATAAATTCATGGAAATTCAAAAGGAGGAAGAGGAGTCAATTCTAGTCTTCAACCTCAAATTTACAAAGGCAATAAGGGATATTCCTGAAACTATGAGACCAAGTGATGCAAAGTGTTTGGTTGTGTATTTTGGGGCATTTGATGAGGAAATGAGTTATTTATTGAGAGATAAGGATCCAACAACACTACATCACACATATCAAATTGTCATGGACATTGAAAATAACCTGGGATACTTAATGATGAAGGGGTATATGGCTACAAGTGTCAGCCATTTTAGGACATCTTATATAAGTGGATCAAATAATAGAAGTGATTGTCATGATAGAGATACTTCTATTGTTCTAATCTGCCCATCAAATAAGGTTGTATATGTCGAGGATATTGAGAAAATTATATTAAACATGTTGAAGGTTGTTTGTGAAGCTATGAAGTTTAGTGTGGTGGAAAGTTCAGTATGATGGTATTGAGAAGTTGCACTTTAAAGGGTTTTTTTCTAATCCTATCTAGTTTATACTCCAAAAGTTTCAGAGGTGTGCATCAATATTGGAGCAAGTTATGAGTTTATGTGTTCCTACAGTTATTATGTTACTGTAGTTGGTGTTTCTAAAAGAAGAGAATGTAATTCTGGTAATTTGAGTTGTTGTGTATGCTCCTACAATGTTCATTGATGTTTCTAGATTGTGCTCTATCCTTGTTGCACGTCTACGTTGATCGGTGTGATCGTGATCAAAGATTTTCCTTTGTGTCATGGTGGTTGTAGTGTGTTGAAAATCCGTGTGGATTAATTTTTTAATGATTGGCATGTTCGAGGATGTCGTTTTAGGTCTTCATTATGTTGTGATTGAATTCGGTTGGTGTGCATTGATATTTGTTCATGAATTGGGCCGATAGTTTGTATTCATTTATTCTTTTATTTTTGGTTGAAAAAGTTGTTGATGTAATTCCATGAAGCATATATATAAGAGCAATTGTTTTCTTCATTTGAGATGTATGTGTGAGAAGTGTGTATGTGAAATGTGTGAATAAAGATCAGATCATTCAATTGCAGAGTAGAGTGTGAAGAAGTTTGAGCGAAGTGTGAAGAAGTGTTTCTGAGCCTAACCAAAACTATCATCGAGATTTTGAAGAAGCTAATTTCTCAGTTCAACCTCTTTAGATGGATTTAATCTGAAATTTTTTTGTAAGACAGTGTGTCTTCTTTGAGTAGTGAGCTCTAGGTAGTGTGTCTTAATGCATGTGCATTCCTTATTCATTTTCCTTATACTTTTAATAGGGTATAACTTATGGATTAACCTCCATTGTGGTTTTTCCCCTAACAGGTTTCCACACAAAAATATTTGTGTTATGTGTGCTTTTGATGTGTTGTTGATTCATTCTTTCGCTGTTATTTATCAGATCTGAGATTAAAGGTTAATAAGGTTAAATAAGTTTTAAATTCTATGACAATTGATTCACCCCCTCTCTTAGTTGTCTATTCTTGTTTTGTCAATAATTGGTATCAGAGCAAGTTCTTTTGAAGAATTTTAATAGCTTGAGGTGATTTGATATGGCATCATACAAGAAGGATAATCCTAGATTCGATGGAACAAACTACTCTTTGTGGAAGGCTAGAATGGAGTGTCGTTTGAAGTGCATTGGTGAACCCTTATAGAAGATTACAAATAACAGATATGTTATTCCTCAGAATGGTCCCTCTACTCCTGATGAGATCAAAGAAGGTAAAAAAAATATCAGGGCTCTAGAAGCATTGTTGAGTGCTCTGACAAATTCAGAGATGACAAATGTGATGGGTCTGAAAATAGCATATGAAATGTGGAAGAAGCTGGAAACATTGTATGAAGGAGATGCACAAGTGAAAATTTCTAAGCTACAAAGTTTGAAAGGCAAGTGGGAAAAATTGAAAATGAGTGAAGATGAAAACATTATTTCTTTCATGCAAAAATTAAATGAACTATTGATGGGTATTAGATGTTCCGGTGGAATCTTGGATGAAGAAGAGATTGTAGCTAAAGTGCTCAGATCATTGCCTACTTCTTACAAAATGAAAGCTCATGCTATTGAAGAACTCAAAACAGTAAAAAATGTGACAAGAGATATGTTGATTGGTAAGCTCGTTGCCTTTGAATTAAGTGAATTTGGTGATTCTACTCCTAAGATCGAATCTACATTTAAAGCTACTATATCCGAAAGAAACCAACAAAGATATGATCAGGGAGAAAGTTCTAGAAATACATTCAAGTATGACGATGAGATGAAACAAATTGAAGATAAAAAAAGAGAGTTAGAAGAGCTGGAAGCATTGATTGTGAAAAGAGAAGCCAAAGGACAAGGTAAGTATAAAGGAAATTTGCCTATTAAATGTTTCTCTTGCAATAAGATAGATCATTTTACATTAAGGTGTCCTGAAAGAGTTCCTAGGTCCAAACTTGACAAGCCTAGATTTCAAAAGAAATGTTATTATGTTGAAGAAGGTGTTACTGATGATGAATCTGATAAAGAAAATGGAAATGAAGATGGATGGGTATTTATTGCTATCAAGGAAAATGGTCTGGTGTCCACTGAATCTGCTAGTGATAAGAATATTGAGAAAGCTCTTGCAAACAAAATTGAATGAAAGGATGAGTGGGTGATTGATAGCGGATGATCACATCATATGACTAGTGACAAAAGAAATTTTACAAGCTTGGAGAAATATGGCAGTGGTGTTGTAAGATTTGGAGATAACAATGCTGGTGTGATTTGTGGCAGAGTCACTATTTCTCTTAGTGGTAAATATAATACTAATGATGTCCTTTATGTAGAAGGATTGAAGCATAATTTGTTGAGTGTTGGAAATATGGTTGACAAGGGATACAATCTTCAATTCAAATATGGAAAATGTAGGATATAGGGAAGTTCTGGAAATATAATTACTTCAGGTACAAACACAAGAGGTAACATTTTTCACCTAAGTGTTGCTAGTGAGAGTTGTTTAATTGCTCAAGTTGGTGTAATTTGTTTATGGCATAGGAGGTTGTGTCATGTAAATTTTGATAAAATTTTCAAAGTAAGCTCCACTCAAGTAGTTAGAGATCTTCCTAAGCTATTGAAGCCTACTAACACCATATGCAAGGAATAGAATATGGGAAAGTAGACTAGAATTTATTTTCGGAGCAAACATCATCATTCTAATGGAGTATTGGAGCTGGTGCATACTAATCTATGTGGTCCCTCCAGAATCAAAATTCTACAAGGAGAAAGGTACTTTATGTTTCTTATTGATGATTACTCTAGGATTATATGGGTTGCTTTCTTGAGAGAAAAACATGAAGGATTAGAAAAGTTCAAAATTTTCAAAGCTATGGCTGAAAATGAGATAGGTTTAAAGATTAAATGCTTAAGGTTGGACAGAGGTGGTGAGTTCACTTCCCGGTAGTTCAATTCTTTCTTTGAAGATTATTGAATCAAGAGACGGTTATCTGCTCCCCAGACTCCTTGACAGAACTGAGTTGTTGAGAGAAAGAACAAAACAATTCTAGATGTTGCTAGAACTATTATGTTGGAAGGTAATGTTCCTTATATCTATTGGAGAGAATTTGTAAGCACTGTTGTATATACTATTAACCAAGAAAATTTCAATGGTAATTCTGGTAAGAATCCTTTTGAGTTGTGGTTTGGTTATAAGCCTATTGTCAAATATTTCAAAAAAAAATGGAAGTAGATGTTATATCAAGAGAGATGAAGATATAGACAAGTTTGATGCTAGGAGTGATGAAGGAATATTTCTGGGTTACTCTACTAAGAGCAAGGGCTACCGGTGCTACAATAGAAGATTGGGGAAAATGGTTGAAAGTGAAAATTTTAGAGTTGATGAGGACACTACTAGATCATCCAGATACTGTTGATATAATTCAGATGACCAACATGATAGTATTGATAATGGAAAGAATTCTCAGACACATAATCAAGTTCAAATTGTTCTGGTGAATCAAGAGAATCAAGAAGGAGAAGCCAATGGAAGTGCAGAAGAAAGAAAAGAAGAATCAGATTTTTGAGAGAATCCCAAAGTTTCAAGGTATGTCAAGCTAAATCATTCTTAAAATCAGATTATAGGAGATAAGAAAAAAGGTGTGCATACTAGAAGAAGAATTGTAGAAGAGTATTGTTTGATTTCCAAGACTGAGCCCAACAATGTCAATGAAGCATGTAAAGATGAATATTGGATGGAAGCAATGAAGGAAGAATTGATGCAGATAGAAAAAAATGATACATAGATTCTTGTTCCCATACCTCAAGATAAAAATGTGATTGGAACCAAATGGTTCTTTCGGAATAAGCTGAATGAACAAGGTGAATCGGTCAGGAATAAAGCAAGACTGGTATGTAAAGGGTACTCACAGATGGAAGGTATTGATTTTGAAGAAACCTTTGCCCCTGTTGCTAGAATTGAAGTTGTAAGATTGTTTCTTTCTTATGCTACTTTTAAGAACTACAAAGTTTATCAAATGGATATAAAGTCAGCATTTCTAAATGGTGAGCTAGAAGAAGAAGTATATGTTGAGCAACCGGATGGATTTCAACTAACTAATAAGGGAGATATGGTTTGTCAATTGAATAAAGCACTATATGGACTCAAGCAACCCCCTAGAGCCTGGTATGCTAGACTGGATAAATACTTGTTGAAGCTTGGATTCAATCAAGGTAATGCTGACAGTAATTTGTATTTTAAGATGGATCAGGATAAAGAGTTGATTATTGAAGTCTTTGTTGATGACATAATTTTTGAAGGTGATGATGACTTATGTATGAAGTTTTTTGATGAAATGAAAAGTGAGTTTGAGATGTCAATGATTGGAGAGCTGAAATTATTTTTGGGATTGCAAATTACTCAATTAGATAATGGAATCTTTATATCTTAGTCCAAATATGTAAGAGAGTTACTAAAAAAGTTTGGCATGGAAGACTCAAAGCTAGTTGGTACACCCATGGTAATCGGATGCAAGTTAACATAGAATGATGATTATCCTAAGGAAAATCAAACAAGATATAGGTCAATGATCAATGGATTAATTTATTTGACTTAGACCAGACCAAACATCATGAATTTTGTATGTATGATTGTTATATATCAAGCTGATCCAAAGGAATCTCATGTGACTGTTGTGAAGAGAATTTTTAGATACTTGAAAGGGACAGTTGAATTTGGTCTCCATTATCCTAAAGATGATGATCTTACCTTGAGTGCCTTTACTGATGCAGATTGGGAAGGATATGTGGATGATGGGAAAAATACTAGTGTTGGTGCCTTCTTCTTGGGGAACAATATGGTGTCTTGGTTAAGTTAAAAGCAGAATTCCATTTCCTCATCTACTGTTGAGGCAGAATTTATTGTTGTTTCAAACAATTGTACTCAAGTAATATGGATGAAGCAAATGCTAAGAGATATTAGAATTGAGTATGATGAGCATGTTGCTATATTGTGTGATAATTCAAGTGCCATAAACATTTCTAAGAATTTGGTGTTGCATTCCAAGACAAAACATATACCTATCAAATATTACTTTTTGAGAGACAAAGTGAGTGATAAAGAAGTCAGACTGGATTATGTGCCTACTAAGGAACAGATTAGAGACATCTTTACTATGAAATTTCCTAAGGATACTTTTGAGTATCTCAGAGAGAAGTTAGGGGTGATTTCCCCTCCTACTTAGAACTAAGATGCAAGCCTTTGCATCAGTTTATGCATTCATAGTCATATTTTGATCTAGATTGATGTTGTGGTGGTTGCTACTTAGGGAGAGTAGTTAGATGATTCAGATATGTGGTTCAAATCTTATGTACCTTTTACATTGATGTCAAAGGGGGAGAAGAGTAATGTGAAAAACTTTGTAAGAACTAAGGGGGAGAAGAGTAATGGAGAGAAGAACAGTATGAGAAGAGAAATGTGTAAAGGGGAGACTATTGGAGAAGAGTTAGTTGTGTTGGTGGTATTTTTCACGTCATGTGTTTCCATCAATGCCAAAGGGGGAGATTGGTGGATGTTGTGGTTATTTTGTTGATCTGTGGTTGTCATTGATGTCAACACTATTAGCACTGGTGTCTTGAAGGTTGTATATGTCGAGGATATTGAGAAAATTATATTAAACATGTTGAAGGTTGTATGTGAAGTTGTAAAGTTCAGTGTCGTAGAAAGTTCAGTATGATGCTATTTAGAAGTTTCACTTTAAAGAGTTTGTTTCCGAGCCTATTTAGTTTATACTCTAGAATTTTCAAAGGTGCGCATCAAGATTGGAGCAAGTTATAATTTTATGTGTTCCTATAGTTATTATATTATTGTAGCTAGTGTTTCTAGAAGAAGAGAATGTAATTATGGTAATTTGAGTTGTTGTGTATGCTCCTGCAATGTTCATTGATGTTTCTAGATTGTTCTCTATGCTTGTTGCACGTCTACGTTGATCGATGTGATCATGATCGGAGATTTTTCCTTTGTGTGTTCAGGTTTTCATGTTCTTGGCCAACATGGTGGTTGTAGCGTGTTGTGGATCCATGTGGATTAATTTTTGAATGATTGGCATGTTTGAGGATGTTGTTTTAGGTCTTCATTATGTTGTGACCAACTTCGGTTGGTGCACATTAAGATTTGTTCATGAATTGGGTCAAGATTTTGTATTCATTTATTCTTTTTTTTTGGCCGACAAAGTTGTTGATGTAATTCCATGAAGTGGATATATAAGAGCAATTGTTTTCTTCATTTGAGATGTATGTGTGAGAAGTGTGTATGAAAAATGTGTGAATAAAGATCAGATCATTCGATTGCAGAGAAGAGTGTGAAGAACTTTGAGTGAAGTATGAAGAAGTGTTTATGAGCCTAACCAGAACTGTCATCAGGCTTTTAAAGAAGCTAATTTCTCAATTCAACCTCTTCAAATGGATTTAATATGAATTTATTATGTAAGACAATGTCTCTTCTTTGAGTAGTGAGCTCTAGGCAGTGTGCCTAAATGCATGTGCATTCCTTATTCATTTTCCTTATACTTTTAATAGGGTATAACTTGTTGATTAACCTCTACCATGGTTTTTCCCCTAACAGGGTTTCTACACAAAAATCTTGGTGTTATGTGTGCTTTTGATGTGTTGTCGATTCATGCTTTTAGTGTTATTTATCAAATTTGAGATTAAAGGTTACTAAGGTTAAATAAGTTAAATTTTGTGACAACTGATTCACCCCCCCCCCCT
This sequence comes from Sequoiadendron giganteum, assembly GCA_007115665.2. Classification (NCBI taxonomy): domain Eukaryota; kingdom Viridiplantae; phylum Streptophyta; class Pinopsida; order Cupressales; family Cupressaceae; genus Sequoiadendron; species Sequoiadendron giganteum. The sequence continues at coordinate 357,795,646 of CM021103.1, forward strand.
CTCAGTTGTTTATTCTTGTTTTTCCAACACATGGGATGTTGTGGACAATATTGTTTGTGGTAATGATCCTGAATGAACAAGGACAAGGATACCACAGGTTTTGATGAACCACTTTTCCAAAGTTGTGGAGCATATGGTAGTGTGATAGGTTTGCATTGCTCAAGTGAATACGAACACTAGTTTGGAAATATGCCTATGTATGAATATTTCTCATTCATCACACAAGATGAATGCTTTCCTGGAATGGAATAGAAACCAGAGGATGACCCCAAGGTTTTGTATGATCTTTCTATTATTATTGGGCTATCAGAAGTGGAATATGAATGTTTTCAATTTCCAATCCAGTTGGATGAATATTTGGTGGAATATGATTGTGAAATAAACCAGGTAAAATGCTACACTAATTATGGATTCCAGTTAATGCCTGATTACAGTCTTCAGTTGGGTAGGGTTAATGATGATAATAGTAAGTTCAGACACATGTCCATAGTGATTGATTGCAGTGGTCACAACATGATTAGCTGGTGGGTAATTCATGAGAATATTTTCAACCTTGGCTTGGTGTAGATGGTAGAAAACAAGGTTTTTGATAGGGGAAAACACCAATCCTAATTTTTTTAGGGGCCTAGGGCCACCAAGTGAGATTGAAGCCTAGTGAAGATGCATTTGTAGGTTAAAAGACTACATATCAAAAGAGGCTTCTAATAAAATTTCAAGCTGGATCATTTTGTACAGTGATGTAAATATTTTGCATGTGTTGCTTGCTTTGGTCTGGTCTTCTTGCCTTGTCTGGGCAAGTTATGGTTTTGGTTCTTTGTGCTTGGTCTAATTTACCTGAGATTCTTGGATCTCACTCTATTCTATAGGAATAGACATCCCCAATAGGAGAAAAAGATGGACCCCCTTAAATTCTCTATGTTCCATCTCAAAATTCCACATAATTTGGTTAATCCCATGTCTCTAGGCTTAGGTTTTTATTCGTTATCATTGTTTTAGGATTTTTTGTTGATAAAACCTTCTTAAAAAACCTTATTTCTATCACCATTTGAAATATTATATTTTCCATTGACTTGCTATGCCCATTCTTGGTCATGTTAAAATCAACCTGAGTCATTGAAATTCATTGGGTAATAGACCCCATGTGGTTTGGATTTCATGTTACCCGTCGGTAAAACCTTTTTGCATACCTAGGTCCTCAAAATTTTCTTTATTTTATAAGGTTGGTTTCTCGACCTTATTTGGCCTTTACATCCTTTGCTAAAATGGTATTTGTCTCTTTGAATCCTTACCATACATGGTCCTATGTAGTCCCCTTTGTTAAAAACAACTTGGCACATGTGCTTATTTCCAATCACTTGTATTATCGCTTGTCATTGAAGTTATTCTTGTCACCGGGTTATTTTTTGTGATGAGCGATATGCTCTCAGGTTCCTCTTGTATCACCTATTGTTGAAGTCTTTTGGACCTTTGGTTCCATTACAATGATGTGTGATGGATATCATCTTCTCTTTGTATCGCGTCATCATCGAAGTATTTCAAAGTTTTTCTCAATTTTTGCGATGAGCAATGGGAATGAATTGAAGGGAGTGGTATGATTTGGCCATGTGTCTAAGTTTGGTGCTATCATCGGTTTTTTCTCATTTTTGAAGGAAACGTCAGCTCTAGGTTAGTTTTAGCAATATGCGATGGTTAGTAGGTATATTATGGTGTCACCAAAAATTTATCCTTGTCAAAACACTTGTGTAGTCTTGTCACCTTTCTATGACAAGCGATGAGAGATATACCAAGGAATATTCCCTCTAGTGGGAAATTGTTGCTTGTCACCAAAGTTAAGAGATGATGTAAGGGCATTACTACGATGAGTGATTGGAGGTAAAAGATATGGTAAATATGTGGATAACTACATGGTGGATTTTCAAGGTGTCATCGTTGTTTCCAAGTACAAATGAAAAGATAAGTGGCAATGCTTGAGGAGCATCATTGATTAGGTTTTAAATAAAAAATGATTGATAGCCAAAATTCAAAATTGAGCGACTAGTTGTCAGCTCGCTCATGCGAGCCTTCCTTGATCATTAATGGCTACATGCTCTATTAGCTCTACTTAATGAGAGGTATCTACTATTTTATTTCACCATTTGTAATTATCAAAGAGCTGAGAAATTGTCTTAGAGCCAGAGAAGAAGCATGTGAGTCTAGGGCAGGGAATTGCATAAGTATTGAGGTAGTTTTCCCAAGTAAGTGGGTATTCATACCTACTCTCTTTTAATAATGCATGAGTTTTCTCATGATTTCTAAATTCCTGCGATTGTGTGGGTTTAATTTTCTACAATTTTTACTTGGTCTCATTAGAATTGAGTAGGGTCTAAGGTTTATTTTCTGTAAATTCAATTTGAGAGCATAAATCGATAAAAAAAATATGAGTGAAGGTTGCATAGTTCATATTCTTTGTCCTATAAGATTGAGTGAGCCTAGTGGGAAATTGGTTAAGTCTTGGGGAAAGAAGAAGAATAAGTACCACAAGGCTTATGATTCTTATATGAGAAGGCACAACTCTCCCATAGAGGATTTGGCTATTCCTTTGAGTGATGAAACTGATACTGACCCAAAGTATGGCCTATACCTTCTCACTTTGGTGGTATGAGAGGATTTTGATGATGGAGGGGTAGTAGCTTCTCTAGTTTTAGCAAGAACATGGTGCGGATGTGCTTACTTTGATTTTGAAAAATTAGAGTAGCACCCTAGTTCTATTTTTGTTTTTCATGACATCGCTGCCACAATAGCGAGCTCGTCTTCTTCAGAAAATGTGTAAGTTTATCTTGGGTGCTTACATGGAGAATCTTCTTTAGTCGATGTGGACAAGAGATTTTGGTGCTGTTGCAATGATGAATGATGCCTTTTGGAGGGTTGGCTGATTTTCTTCAATAGAATATATGGGTTTTGTCTTTTGCTTTCTCCTTATTTTCTAATGTGCAAATATAACTATCTGGGGGAGTGTCTGAAATTGAAATGAAATTAAGTGTCAAATGTAAATGTGACTAAAATGGTAAACTAGTCTGATACTTGTCGCTCCCATAATTCTATAAATGGTATTTCAAGGCCACTTACAATGGTTCAAGTTTTGGGTCTCAAGTGGTCTAGGTTAGAAAACTGAGCTCATGAAAGAGAAGTTTGTAAACTCATGCATAGATGAATAGATTAGTATGGATTATAGGGTATAAGTTGGTTTATAATGAACTTAAATATTTTTACAATAGAAGCAATATATGAATGAAAATGCTAGTTTGAAAGCGCATTCTCTCCTATGTATTTTCTTTTATATATTATAAATGAAATGATTAAGGATAATTTTGTTTGTCTTCAATTATTTTAATTGAATGAGTGATTTTATTTTTGCTTTGATTCAAAGAATTGATTAAATGCTTAAATATGATAATGGGTTTGTGAGGAAGGGTTCTAGGATTGCTACGTAGTTTTTTTTTTGATACAATGAGTTGAATATTGTAATGTAATATGTCAATAGACCATCAATTACTAGGTCGAATTGCTAAGGTATTATAGGTTATTACAAATGTGACTCCATTACCCAAAGATGAGGCACTGGTTTGCTCATTTGGATATCTTGAATATAAATGAGTCAATTTGGCACTTGACCATGAGCTCAAAATAAGAATGAAAATATCTAAATACCTTTAATCACAACAAATCTATATGAGATTTCATTTATTCCTTGCTTTAGGTGGTAATTCACTTAAGGGTCAGCCAAATCCTTGAGGGATTCTATCTATTTGTAGCTGAAAGGAATATATTTTTTTGTTCTAATGTCCAAGAGATAATGACAAGAAAATAATTAATTGAGCATTATCAGGGTTACCCTCCTAGATTTCATAGAGCCCGAATAGTAGAAGTAAGGGCCTTATAATCCTTACTTTTTTTTTGGCCAATCCTTTCCTTTACTTAGATAGGTCACATCCATATTTAGTTTCTTCACCTGCTCAGTTAACTCATCCCGTTGTTCCTTATCTATACTGTTGTATGGCGTCGAATTCACATTATCGGGCGGGTATCTTGATGCTCCTTCGGAACCAACAAACTGATTCAAGACTTCTAAATTCTACAAATATGTTGGAAAACTAGCCACCTATTATGGGTGAAGGGGTTGATTGGCTCTTTGCTGAAGATATGAGGTCATTGTTGGAGCTTGATTTATTGGAGGACCTGGGTGTGGGATCAAAGGTAACGGTGGTACCAGATTCATAATGGGAGTATTATTAGTCAAAGCCTGGTTAAGAGCTTGGATTTTTCTAGGGTGAGCAATAGGTCCTAAGGATGGAAAAGGTCCTGACAAATGTTGCCTCAGATCTGTGCTGACCTTAATAGCCTTTGTATATGCAGTGAGCAAGGTAGTTGGTGGATTAGTCCTCCATTTAAGGAAGGTGGATGTAAGGCTATCAAGGGCTTCAAAGTAGACCTCTAGGGCAGTGGTGTCATCAGCATAAGGTGCTTGAAGTCTAGTGTATGCCCGGTGAAACCTATTATTGAAAGACCCTATAGGTTCATTAATTTCCCTCTTAACTCTAGTAAATTGCATGTAGAGCTCATTAGCACTGATGGGAATTTTAAACTTTTGAAGAAATGCAGTCTCCAGTTCTGTCCAATTATTGATAGAAGTAGCAGGTAAGTGATTATACCAATAAAAATCCTCTTCCCCTAAGGAATAAGGGAAAATCTTGCATGCAACATCCTCATGGTTGATTCCTCTATCCCTTAAACAGGTCTGGAAAACCCTAATATGCTCCTTTGTTGTCCTATTGGGATCATTGGTGTGGAACTTAGAGCAAAAGTTCTCAGGATTCTTGGGAATGACATTGTAATTATTGAAGATCAAGGGAGATGGGTTATTGGTCAGGAAAGCCATTGGTGGAGGTGGAGGCAATAATGGTTGATTTATGGTTGGTTGGGGTTGCGGAGTAGGAATGGCTTCATAATCAGATGAGGATGAGGATGATGAGGATGAGGATGATGGGGATGATGGGAGTGGTTGGGTGGATGATGATTCTCCCCTTCTCCTGGTTCTTCTTGCCCTAGTAGGAACTTGCAATTCTTGAAATTCCTCTTCTCCTAGAGTAGATCTGGTTTGTCTTCTGAACCTCTCAGGAGAAATGGAATTTAGAAAATGCTCCAGCTTGTTTATTCAAGCCCTCCTTCTAGCGCCAATATGTTGATGTTGTTTTCTACACAACAACAACTCAGAGATAATATGATATCCTATCTCTTGAAAGGAAAATCTCTATGAACAAAGAGATAACCCCAAGGTCTCTAATGTCAGGTCTTGACAATGCAAATAAAACAACTCAATGATAATGTGAAAATGTTGGTAATCACAAAGGGACCTTACTACAAGCAAATGTTGAACTTGAATTTATCAGATCTAGCAATATGTTGATACTTCAAATCTTAAATCTAACCCAAATAATAAAAGAAATAACAAAAGATAGGATTTCAAAGAGATTTCTAAGACTACTTATAATTCTAAGATTGACAATGCAAATGATGAAATGCTCAAAATGGACCAATCCCTCATAAATTGATTCCTATTTAACCCAGATAAATCTGCAATCTTACAAAAATAGTGCAATCTTCTAAGGTATTAAAGATTTTTTCAGATTATGAACATTCATTCAAAACAACCCTATTGCAATTGAAATGAACAAACATTCCTAATCAAACTAAGCACAATTTTAAGTCCAGGATAACTTTACAAAGTAGCTAACAATCAGTTAACTGCAAAAATTATGGACTAGAGATTAGTGCAAATACTTCAAGCATCAAACCCTAAACATCATCAAATCATCTAACATCAAATAAACTTAAGCAATTTCAAAGATATAATATCAAGGACCATGCTTGAAAAAACTCAACACAAGGAAAGCACCAAATCACAATTTCTTTACTTGTATTAAATCATCCAAAGTGGCAACAATTCCAGTCTTATGTGACAACACTTGCTTGAAAAGATAAAACTAAATCCTAACTCTAATTCCTGCTCTTATCACAATTTGCTCCAATGTAAAAATTGTCTAACTCTCTACAAATGAGGCATAATGCCAAACTTATAGAAAACTCCCCAAAACATGTCGGCCAAATTAGGTTTACAATAATAAACAGCCAAAAATAGGTCGTCCAAGAGGAATTCAAAAATAACATGAAATGTGCACTAAATGCACCAATTTCATCCAAGTCGGCCCGGGATTGCCAACATAACCCGGTCCAGTGCATGTGAAGGAGAGGAGGAATAATAGGGAAGCACAAATCCCAATGAGGTGTTGCATTAACTGCCCTCCCCTTTGTCTTTATCTTGATTCTCCCTTCTCTGTATCATCAAAAATACTTTCTCCAAGTTGGCAATAGGTGGCATAACTAACACCTTCATTCTTCTTTCCATGGACTTAATATCGTCCCTTGATTGCTTGACCACCTTATCCCAATCCACCTTCAAGGCCTTGTATTTATCAATCATTGCAATGTAGGTAGTTGCATCATCCAATAGATGTTTGGTGACCTAGTCCTCATTGACTAGAGAATACACTTCTCACCACCATTTCCTCAACTATTTCAGGCTCAAATGCTTTGGCACAAACTTCTTTCTCCTTGTCATAACCTCAAAGAAGGAGATGCATTTGTTATAAATTTCAGTCAAGGCATCCTCAATCTGCCTCCCCTATTTACGTACCTTCTTCAAAACCCTTTGCCCTATCTGCAAAACTTCAAACCATTCTTAGGGTTCTGCTACTTTGGAAGAAGAAGAATTCCATCTCCCACTAGCTTCTCCTTGGTGTAATCCATGATGATTCTAGCCATTTGCAGAAAAAGATCCACGTCTTCCTAATCTTGGGCTAATACATTATTTAACCAGTCAATTGACCTCATAGCATCCCCACCAGTTGATAGAATTTCCTTGATGTCATTGTCTCCCTAAGTTTGCACTCCCTGTAACCAACTTGTTGTAACATGGGAAGTGACCATCTTTTCTAACTCAGGGATTGTTTCTTGTGGCAAGAAGCTTGCAGCAGATGATGATGAGCTAATGGATTGCAAGGGTTTCATCAACTCTTGCAGATATCTTTTAAGTTTTTCACTCTCCTTCTTCAATTCTTGCTTGGTCTACACCTCCTTCCTTAATCGTCCAAGGATTACAGCATTGGAACCCTCATATTCTTCAATATCTTGTTCCATGGAAGCATGCCCTAGTTTAATATTTTGCACATTGTAATCATTCCCAATCACATTATCTTTATTCTTGTCAGGAGTAGGAGTAGCGATGTGGACCACTCTGTTATTTTCCTCATCTCTCTCAATTCTGGAAATAACCCTGGCTTTCTTCTTTTCTTTTTCCTTTCCTATGTTCACCAATAATTCATCCCAATTGGAAGGAGTATCATCCACCACAATTTGTTTGCTCTTCAACTCCTTTTCCAACCATCCTAAGACTGTGGGACCCGACTGTACATTATCTTTCCCCACTGCATCTTGTTGAACTTTGGATGCGTCTTCATCCAAACTTTGCTTCTCTGGAATCTTCTCAGTTGTATCTTCCTTTCCCATATCTTGCTCCCCCTTTTCATGAACTAGTGAAGGAATTTTTGATGGTGTTTTCTACACAGCAACAACTTAGATAGAATGTAATATCCTATCTCTCTTGAAAGGTAAATCTCTATGGAAGAGAGATAACCCCAAGGTCTCTAATGTCAGGTCTTGAAAATTTAGAAAAACAACTTAGTGATAAATGTGAAAATGTTGGTAATCACAATGGGACCTTACTATGAGCAACACTAGATTTCGAATCTTATCAAATATAGACACTAAAATGATACTTTGAAACTTGATTAGAATCCTGATAATAAAGAAACAGCAAAAGATAAAGGTTTCAAAGATAATCTTAAAACTACTTCTAATCCTAAGATTGAAAATGGAAAAGGATAAAATGCTTAAAATGGACTAATCTCTCATAAACTATTTTCTGCTTGACCCAAATGAATCTGCAATTCCATAGAAATAGTGCAATCTTCTAAGGTATTGAAAGATTTTCAAATCATAAACATTCATTCAGTCAATCCTACAGCAATTGAGATGAATAAACCTTCACAATTGAACTAAGCACAAATATAAGTCCAGGCTAACTTTGTAAAGCAGCTAACAATCAGCTAATTGCAAAAATTATGGACTAGAGATTGCTGCAAACATTCCAAACATGAAACCCTAAGCATTATCAAATCATTTAACCATAAACATTAAGCAATTTGAAAGATATAATAACAAGAACCATGCGATATGAGATTCCAGAAGATAGATACCAAACACAATATCCCTCTTATATTAAATCATCCAAAAATGGCAGCAATTTCAATTTTCTGTTACAACATTTGCTTCAAAAAAAAACCCTAACTTGCTCTAATATCACTTAGCTATTTTCTCCTGGTCTACCTATCCTTCTATATCTATTTTCTAATTTGTCTATATCCAAATTAGGCAACATGCCCACTTTTATAGAGAATCCATAAGATAGGTCGGCCCAAATTATAATTTACAATAAAAACATGACCTAAAAGAGGTCGGCCTAAAAGACATTCGAACCATATGAAATGTGCCATTGGCACCAATTTCATCCAAAACCGCCAAGCTATCAAAAGGTCATCCCAATACATGTGAATTAATGGGAAGCACAAATACCAATGTAACTCTATATAATCATTCCCCATCCTTGTCCTTAGCTTTATCTTCTTCACCATGTACATCCAACAGGACCCTATCCAGCTCAGCAATAGGTGGCACAGGAAAAACCCTAATCTTTCTCTCAAGAGTCTTGATATCTTCTCTTGCCTGCCTAATTGTACCATCCCAATCGGTTTTGTTGGTCAAATACCTGTCAATGACTACAATATAAGTTGTAGCATCATCCAACTGATGTTCAGTAACTTGCCCTTCGCTGACTGGAGAATACACATCTCTCCACCATTATCTAAGTTGCTCCAAACTGAGATGACTTGGAGCAAACTTCTTCCTTCCAATCATGACCTCAAAGAATGAAATGCACCTCTCATGAACACCAGTCAGAGCATCCTCAATTTGCCTTGCCTATTTGTGGATCTTTTTCAAGGCCTTCTGCCTCATTTGCAGGATTTCAAACCATTCCCAAGGTTCAGAAACTCTTGGAAAAGGAAGGATCCTGCACTGTACTAATTTGTCTTCAGTGAACCCCATGATTGTTGTAGTCTTTTGCAGTAGGAGGTTGGTATCCACATTATCTTGTGCCAATGCAGCCTTCAACCAATCAATCGACCTCAGTGCATGCCCTCCATTGGATAATATGCCCTTAATGACATTCATTCAGTCAATCCTATAGCAATTGAGATGAATAAACCTTCACAATTGAACTAAGCACAAATATAAGTCCAGGCTAACTTTGCAAAGCAGCTAACAATCAGCTAATTGCAAAAATTATGGACTAGAGATTGCTGCAAACATTCCAAACATGAAACCCTAAGCATTATCAAATCATTTAACCATAAACATTAAGCAATTTGAAAGATATAATAACAAGAACCATGTGATATGAGATTCCAGAAGATAGATACCAAACACAATATCCCTCTTATATTAAATCATCCAAAAATGGCATCAATTCCAATTTTCTGTTACAACATTTGCTTCAAAAAAAAACCCTAACTTGCTCTAATATCACTTAGCTATTTTCTCCTGATCTACCTATCCTTCTATATCTATTTTCTAATTTTTCTATATCCAAATTAGGCAAAATGCCCACTTTTATAAAGAATCCATAAGATAGGTCGGCCCAAATTATAATTTACAATAAAAACATGACCTAAAAGAGGTCGGCTTAAAAGACATTCGAACCATATGAAATGTGCCATTGGCACCAATTTCATCCAAAACCGCCAAGCTATCAAAAGTTCATCCCAATACATGTGAATTAATGGGAAGCACAAATACCAATGTAACTCTATATAATCATTCCCCATACTTGTCCTTAGCTTTATCTTCTTCACAATGTACATCCAACAGGACCCTATCCAGCTCAGCAATAGGTGGCACAGGAAAAACCCTAATCTTTCTCTCAAGAGTCTTGATATCTTCTCTTTCCTGCCTAATTGTACCATCCCAAATTGTTTTGTTGGTCAAATACCTGTCAATGACTACAATATAAGTTGTAGAATCATCCAACTGATGTTCAGTAACTTGCCCTTCGCTGACTGGAGAATACACATCTCTCCACCATTATCTAAGTTGCTCCAAACTGAGATGACTTGGAGCAAACTTCTTCCTTCCAATCATGACCTCAAAGAATGAAATGCACCTCTCATGAACACCAGTCAGAGCATCCTCAATTTGCCTTGCCTGTTTGTGGATCTTTTTCAAGGCCTTCTGCCTCATTTGCAGGATTTCAAACCATTCCCAAGGTTCAAAAACTCTTGGAAAAGGAAGGATCCTGCACTGTACTAATTTGTCTTCAGTGAACCCCATGATTGTTGTAGTCTTTTGCAGTAGGAGGTTGGTATCCACATTATCGTGTGCCAATGCAGCCTTCAACCAATCAATCGACCTCAGTGCATCCCCTCCAATGGATAATATGCCCTTAATGGCCTCATCTCCCTTAGCTTGGACACCTTGCAACCAAGTAACCGTAGCATGTGAAATACCCTTCATCTTCTCTAACTCGAAAATTGTCTCCTCGGGTAGGAATCTTGTAGCAGAGGAGGAGGATCCAATAGCTTGCAAAGGTTTCATCAAATCCTACAAGTATTTCCTTAGATTTCCATTCTCTCTCTCTAGCTCATGCCTAGTTTGTACTGCTTTCTTCAATCTCCCCACAATAACTACACTAGAACCCTCATACTCTTCAATATCTTGCTCAACAGTAGCATGCCCCAAATCAATAGTCTGCACATTATAGTCCTAGGTAGTCACATTATCTCTATCCTTGTTTGGAGCAGGGGTAGCAATATGGTCCACCAGATTACCTGATCCATCCCTCTCAATTCGGGATACAACCCTTGCCTTCTTTTTGGTCTTTACCCTTTCTATATTAGCCATGAGGGCATCCCAATTGGGAGGAGCATCCTCCACTATTACCATTTTTCTCTTCAATTCCCTCTCAAGGCAATCTGGAATGGTAGACCCAGTAGGCACTGTGTCTTGTTTATCTTGTTCTTTCTCCTGCTAATCAGTAGTTACATCCCTCTCAACACTTGGACTTCTAGGAATGTCCACTATTGGGTTCTCTTCCTGTCGTACCTGTTCTTCTATAACAACCTCCACTGGTGAGGGGGCCCTAGCTGGTATTTCCTCCTCTTTTTGAGGAGACTTGTCTATTTGTTCTCTTGCAGAAGATTCTGCATGTGCCACCAAGGGAGACTGAACCACCTTATCAATTTCTGCCTCTGCATTAAAGAGGTCTCCTTCTTGGAATTCTTTTTTGCCCAAATTCTTAGGACTTTCATCTTATTTTGGTTCTCCCCTTATGCTACCAGCATCTTGAGGAATGGAGGGGCCAACTTGTTTAGTAGCAGGGATACTTACTAAAACACCCTCTTTGGCTACAATATCCCTTGGGGAAGGAATCTATGATCTCCTCATATAGACTTGTGTCTTTTCCCCTGAGCTTTCCACCTCTACCACTGGTGGCTCAATTTCCCTATCAGCCTTAGGAACCTCCTCCACCCTCTGGGATGTCCTTGTGACTCTTCTCTTCTTCATTAGTGCATGAACACTTTCAACCTTTTCTTCCTCCTAGTTTTTCTCAACTTCCTTCTTAGAGGCATGCTTCCTCTTCTTGGCAACAAGCCTCCTCTATTTGACCACCTCTACAGTCTTTTCAGCCTGCACCTCTCTTACCTAAATTCTGAAAGGAGAGTCCACTTTCTCCTTGCCCTTTTGATCTAGTTCAAGTGAAGCTTCGGAAGCAGAATGAGACTCTAAGTCTCCCATCAACTCATAGGTGCATAGAGCACCCTTGCTCTCCAGCTCCATAACCTGATCTAAATCAGTCTTCTCCTCCTCTAACCAGTCAACTTCTCCCACTGGTTTATCTTTCACCGCCTCATACACATGACCCTGGATCACATTTCCATCCTCTTCCACTTGGTCCGGGATGGCTTTTACACTATATAATCTCACCAAATCCACTGGCAACCTGGAAAACCTCTTCTTTCTCACCTCAAACTCATCAGCAAGGTTAATCCAGTAATCTTCAATATGAGCCTTATGGCTATAATCCCTATTGGCCCTTTTTTGAGCCTCACCAGTAACATCAAACCTTGCTCTCTTAGAATGAAAAGAGAGCCCAAGAGTACCCATCTCCTCCTCTGAAGCATGAGCAGATTGAATGGAGGCACAAACCTCACCCATTCCTATCTTCAAAGGGAAATCATTCCCAAAACCTGTCTTATGCATTTCTCCCTTCACAACATTGTCGAAGTCACAGATTTGCCTAGTGACTTCCAACAATACAACATGATCAGTGGGATATCTAGGGATTTTGTAGGGAGCCCTCTGAAAAAACATCAACTCTGATATATGAGAAGGTTGGGAACTGGATAAACCATGCTCCATACCTCCTTATCAATTCTTTTGCCTTATCCGAGATTCTTACATGCTCTGCACCCTGGAGCAGTCTGGTAATGTACATTGTGAAGGCATCATTTGACCTCCGGTAGCTTCCACCAGTCAAATGCAACTGTGGATACACCTCATAGATAGCATCCTACCCAAAAATAACTCTAGTGCTCAATCCCTTGTATGGATGAAGTTTAGACAATGAATACACTAGGTAAGAGGTCATAGTGAAAGTCTTGGTCTGTAAGACATTACATAGCTGATGATGGATCATATTACTAATAACTCCTGCCCAATGATAGTCTATCCCCTGTTCCATTCTGGCAATCACATTGAACATCCATGTTTCAAAAACACCTACACTCTTCAATCCTATCAAACTACTGAGAAGGGTGATGGCATTGTAATACTCCCTCTTGAACTTCAGCCTGAATAGTTTCTTAGGCAACTTAGAGAAATGATATTTAGGCTTCTCTAGCCAAGAGTTGATCACCTGTTGAGATTTGACAATGTTCTCTTCATAATATTTCTTGGCAACCTCCAGGTTGAAGCCTACCACATGAGATCTATCAGGTATGTCAAAGGTTGCAGCAATGGCCATAGGACTAAAACCAGCAAGAATCCTTCCCTGAGGGCCGATTATTCTCTGTGTTCCACTATCATAATTCCTAGCACACTCAAGTACCAACTCATAGCACTGCACTATAGAAGGGAAATCTACCACATGAGCCAACCCGGATTCCACCATTCTCCTTAACAATAGAGGAAGGTTTGGTGCTGACATCTCAGCCTTGAATTCTTCATAATCCCACATGCCTACGTTCGTATTTGTGATCCCTAACCAAATTGAGGTCAACTTACTCTTAAGAATTCTGCTCTTTATATCTAACTTAACCTTTTCTGCATCCAAGATGGCAGAAGCCTCTGCACCAGGATCGGTTGCCTTTCCCTTGCCTCGACCAACAACATTCTATCCTGATCCTACCTGTAAACACATAAAAGTAACCACAATTCGATCCATAAGAAGCAACAAATATAAAAGATCATTATCTCAAAATTCGGGATTTAGCTACCCTCGCAGATTCTGCACTGGGAAGGATTTTCGGGAAAATCTGGACCAGGTGGATTCCAGTGAACCAAACATACAAAACCCCATAACATCATTTAACTCATCAACTTAATAAAGGAAAAAGCATTGAGAATACTTAGCATAAGCTCCTTAAATCAATCAAATAGATTACCAAGAAACCCACCATCTATAACCATCAAATTCATCATTTCCCCAAAACACTCGGAAGAATCTGCCGAAGATGGATTCTGGTGAAATTAACACTAGTTATAACTAACTCGAGGAAAATGAAGAGACACGGACAGTTCGGGAAAATCTGGATCGAGTGGATTTTGGCGAAATCTAGATATAACAGTATCAAAGCTTGAAATTGATAAAGCGACCCGACCGCAGACCTCGGGAAAATCCGGATGGAATGGATTTTGGTGAAACCAAATGAAATCTGGCAGAAAGTGATAAAAGAAGAGGAGATAGAAAATTCGGGGAAATCCAAGGGAAGTGAAATTCCGCGAAGACCTCGAAAACCTGAACCTGTCTACATTTCTGCCACTTTCACCAAATCGATTCAAATCACTCTGGATCTAGGCTAGAACTCCAAAACCAACTCAACCTAGGACCCTGATGAATAAAATGTGAACTGAAGACACTCTTCACAAAAATTTGAAGAAGATTGACCATGCCCTAGGTCAAGAACCCTAAATGTTTGCCATCAAAGCACAGATGACTTGCTCACATACCAAAATGGAGAGTATGAAACCACAGCAAGCCAACGCCCAAATAAGAAGCAACACCAGACTAAACCACACATGCTTGATCAATGAAAATGGACTGGTGCACCAAATGAAAACCCCAAAGCACTCAATGATGATGCGCATCCAAAAAAACCAGGAAACCTATGAAGAACTCCCTGAGAAAACAAAGAAAATCCATTGAAACAAATAGAGAAAAGGGTACATCTACATACCATGGAAATGCAAAGGTTGAAATTGGTGAAATTGAGATACAACCGTTCAATGCAAACCGAATACAGCCCATGCACAAGAAATGCAAATGCACAATCCAAATGACCTCAAAAATCCAAATATCAGCAAACACCAAGAACCTCAATACACAAGCCCAAATGATAGCAAATGCACAAACTCAAATGATCAATTACTTCTCAAAGAATCAATATATCAAAGCCCCAACACCTCCGCACAAACGCCATTAATGCATTCAACAAGACAGCCACGGCCACAAAAGACTTTCGAGAATTTGACACTGCCACGGATTTCAGGAATTCAACACTGCCATGGATTTTAGGGAAATTTGGTATGTGCGAACTTTCCTGAAAGTAGTGCAAAAGTAGCAATTTCAGACATTGGGAAGAAACCGAGAGAATCCGGCCCAAGTGGATTTTCTTGAAAATAGTGAAAAACCTGAGATAAAGCCAAAACTTAAGATTTTCAATATAGCTCAAAAGAATGCCACTTCAATTGGAAAAATTGGACGTTAAAGCACAAACCCAAGCAAGCAAAAAACCCCAGAAAAGAAGGGCCAAAACACCAAAAAGTGAAGAAAGAGGGTCCCCACCCTCAGTGGGGCGTGTGTGCAAAAACTGCACAACAGGAATCTTAGCTAGTATTTCCTCCTTTTGAGGAGGTATATCCTCATTAACCTTTGCAAGTGAATCCCCATAAGCCACCAAAGGGGACTACATAACTTTCTCCATTTCTACCTCAACATTGTAGAGTTCTCCCTCTTGGAATTCTTCCTCTCCATGATCCTGGGGATCCTCATCCTTTGGTTCATCTGACACATTGTCAGTCTCATGAGAAGGAGGGACATCTTCATGCTCACTGATAGGATCAGTCATGGGAACACTTCCCTTTGGTGCACCATCCTTAGGAGATGGATTCCTTCATCTCCTGGTATATACCCATGTCTTCTCTCCTGAGCCCTCTACCTCTACTACCGGGGGTTCAACTTCTTTATGTGCCTTAGAGGTTTCCTTCCCCTTCTATGACAACCTCACAATTCTCCTTTTCTTGGGTAAAGGGACACTGGCATCCACTTCTTCTTTTTCTTCTTCATATTTTCTAGCCTTCTTCTTCTTTTTCTTCTTCATCTTTTTCAATCTTCTTCTTCTTTGAGACAAGTTTCCTTTTCATGGCTATAGGCTTTCTTTGATTTCCTGCCTCCTCTACCTAAAAATCTTTAATTTTAATCTTGAAAGGAGAGCCCACCTTGGTTTTACTTTTGGGGTCATGTTCAGGTGATTCCTCAGAAGCGGAGTGAGACTCCAAGTCTCCCATCAGATCATAGGTGCACTACACACCCTCACTCTCCAACTCCAATATCTTGTGCTTGAGCCATAGATTGGTGTACTTGATTACTGGAGTCATAATTTGTTCTAACTTTGTATTCTCCTCCTCTAGCCAATCCACTTCTCCAACTGGCTTATCCTTCACAGCCTCAAAGTTATGGCCTTGAACCAAATTTCCATCCTCCTCAACCTGATCTGGAACGGCCTTTATGTTGTATAGCCAGACCAAGTTCACTTGTATCCTGGAGAACTTATTCCTTATGACTTCAAATGTATCACTGATGTTAGCCCAATACTCCTCTATGTCATCCTTGTGACTATATTCTGTATTGGCCTTCTTCTATGCTTCACCAGTTATGTCAAATTTGGATCTCGTGGAATGGAAGGAAAGACCAAGAGTACTCATCTCTTCTTCAAAAGCATGGGTTGAGTTAATAGAAGGGCATGCCTCACCACTACCTATCCTCAAAGGAAAGTCACCACCAAATCTAGTCTTGTGCTTCTCCCTCTTCACAATTACATCAAAGTCACATATCCACCTTGTGATCTCCAGAAGTACAACATGATCCGTGGGGTACCTAGGGAGTCTGTATGGAGCCCTCTGATAGCCATCAATTTTGATGTATGAAAAGGTGGTAAACTGGATAAACCAGGCTCCAAACCTCTTGATTAACTCCTTGGCATTGTCTAAAATCTAAACATGCTCTGCACCCTATAGGAGCCTAGTAATGTACATGGTGAATGCATCATTCACCCTCCTATAGCTTTTGCCACCCAAGTGTAATTGTGGGTACACTTCATAAATTACATCCTACCCAAATACACCCCTTGTGCTTATTCCCTTGTATGGGTGATACCTTGCAAGTGCATATGCCAAATAGGAGGTCATTGTGAAGGTATTTTTTCGTGAAACATTACACATCTAATCATGTATCATTGCACTTATAATGCCTACCCAATGGTAGTCCATACCCTGCTCCATCCTGGAAATGACATGGAACATCTAGTTCTCAAACATTCCTGCACTTTTCAATCCTACTACCCTGCTGAGGAGTGTGATAGCATCATAGTATTCCTTCCTGAATTTAGCTCTAAATAGCTACTTGGGTAACTTGGAGAAATGGGACTTGGGTTTCTCCAACCAAGAATTGACAACTTGCTAGGATTTGATGGCATTCTCATCATAATATTTCTTTGCTACATCCATGTCAAATGCCACAACATGAGACCTATCAGGCATGTCAAAGGTCTGAGCAATGGACATAGGATTAAGATTTGTCATAATTCTTCCTTGAGGACCAACTATCCTCTGTGTGCCCCTATCATAGTGTTTGGCACATTCCAGAACCAACTCGTAACATTGGACAATAGAAGGAAATCCAGCCACATGTGCTAGCCCAGACTCCAATGTTCTTTTGGCCAACAAAGAGAGATTATGTGTTGTCATTCTTTCCTTAAACTCCTCATAATCCCATAGCCCAACATTTTTATCAGTGATCCCTGACCAAATGAAGGTCATCTTTCTCTCAAGGACATTGCTCTTCAAATCCATATTTACTCTTTCTGCTTCAGAGATAGCCGAGCCCTCAGGATTTGGATTCATTTCCTTACCCTTGGTCTGCCCAGCAATATCTTGACTTGATTCTACCTACACACAACAAAGACACCAAAATAAGATCCATCATAGCATAGAACTCAATTGGGTCCATCACAAATGATATACCCATTCCTTAAACAAATCCAAAAGATGAAAAAAATCCCCCAAAAACCCATAAGAATAATTTATTATAAAGTTTGGGTTTTCAACTCTC
The DNA here is from genome assembly GCA_007115665.2 of Sequoiadendron giganteum. NCBI lineage: Eukaryota > Viridiplantae > Streptophyta > Pinopsida > Cupressales > Cupressaceae > Sequoiadendron > Sequoiadendron giganteum. Next base: position 357,813,461 of record CM021103.1, read on the forward strand.
TCGTAGAATTCGAGCTGGAGAGGAATTTTGACAAATTCCGGACTAGGCGGAATCCAGAAAAATGACCACAAAGAAACCTCCAATCAAAATTTGATTAATCAAATTAACTAAGAAACCACATGATACATCTTATAACAAGTTAAATCAATCATGAAATGCATAATTATTAACCAAACTTTCATACATTCTTAAGTTCTCCATTTTCAACAAGATTTCGGGAAAATCTGCAAGAATGACAACAATTTACAATTTTTGGGAAAAATGAAGAGACCAAGAAATTTCGGGAAAATCTGGAAGGCACAAAATTTTGTGAAGTCAAAGCAATTCTCACACTTTAAGCCCACTTTCGGGAAATCGATAAGGCGATGGATAATTCAGGGAAATCTCCAAATAGAGGAAATCCACAAGGGGCTTGAAAAACCCGAAATCTTTGACTTCGTCAAGATTTTTCCTAGATCAATCAAATGATTAGGAAGTTGGGGATTTCTCCCAAGATTCAGATCGATTATAAGGCAAGATGAACAATCTAGGTTCAAATCGATCAAAATAAGATCCACTCAACAAGAGGGAGGATTTCAACAAAGGAAACCCTAGGAAATCGCCGTGACAACACAAATCAAATCTTGATTTATTATTTTCACTTCACTGCTCCTCACATGACTCAACTAATGATAGGGTGATTATCAAATTGGATGATAGCAATAGGTCGCACTCCTCCTAGGACATGGTTTTATCATAGGTCGGGGAATTTCAGGTTAAACGAGAACTCTGAATTAGGAAACTAGAAACTAAATAGATGGAGCAAATAAATTGAAAACCTACTCGAATTGCAATCATGCAGAAGGAGAGGAGGTGTGACCTAAAAAGAAGGGAATCAAGCTAGCAATTGGAAACCCTAGCACTGCTACCAGACCACACCACAACGATATCCCAACTCAAACCATACACCCAAACAAACTTTAAAGTAGATTTAATTCATTCATCAAAAGAGAGGGTAGCATGTACATACCTTGAGGACAAATAAATCGAGGTAGCAACAGTCAATAAGAGACCCAAAAAATTAGGGCAGACTGCAAGCGATCACAAGAAAGCTCGACTGCAACCCTCGACCATGAGCTCAAATGCACGATTCAGTAGCAACAATCCAAAATCAAACTCCTCAAATTTCACAATAAGGAAAATGACATAAACCTCCTCATAAAATGCTAATAAACTCAAAAAAGGAAAACTAAAAAGACCGTACAAGGCACTTAAATACATCAACAAGATAGCAAACTCGGGGATCCGAAGGCATGATGGAATCTCGAGAAAATCTGGTCCAAGCGGAATTTTGCGAAGTCCCAAAATTTCCAGAAAACAATACAAAGCAACCTCCGTCGAGTTTCCACGGTGTCCGGGGAATTCCGCCCCAGGGGAATTTTCTCGAAAATAGAGAAAAACCCGAGATGTGTCCCAAAATGTAGAATTTTCAAAGTGCCTCCCTCAAGGGGCATTTGCACAAATAGGATAACCACTTGGGAACATGCCAAGACAACCAAATCCCAAAAACCAAAGGGGGAAAAACACTAAGAATGAAAGCAAAAAAGAGAAAGAAAGAGGAATGAAGCGACCACTAATAAATGCATTCACAATCTATCATACGTACACAGGAGAGCAATTGTGAAGGGAAAAGAATGCGGATCTACTAACCCAACAGTGTGGAATACATTCCCTTAACACCTTTACTTTAGGGGAGAGAAGCAAAAATGAAAAACTAACAGTTTCAAAAACTTATAGAGATGCATACAACCATGGCAATGAGAAACCAGAAAGATAAGCAAACAAAGATGACACAGTATTTACGTGGGAAAACCCTTTTAGGTAAAAAACCCACCACAGAAAGTCAAATCTATTGTATTATAGTAATGAATCAATTACATACAATATCCAGACTTCTTTGTTCATCTCACAATCACCCAGAGAGTTTCAGATTCGATGTTACAATGTTTTTACAACATACAGTTCAAAACCCTTCTCAAGAACTCACGTCCTTCTGTTCTTCAGCACGCAACTTCAAACTTGCTCTGCAACTTGTGACTCAACTCTTGGCTTGTCTAACTTCTAAGAAATAACACATCTCTCATCCATATGTAACCAACTCAGAAGAGCAATGAAGTCTATCCTCAAATCACGCAACCAGTCGGATCTGACAGATTTCTTGCAATGAGCCAACTTTGCATTCAAAGCCATTACTCAAAATGGTTGAGCTCACCACCCTTCGTTGACAAATGCAACTACCACAATAACTATCTTGGTATCCGTCCAATCACTATTCAACCAGGTGCCACGCATCCAAGACCCTTCAACAACCGCAACTGACAGAGCAACCAAAATGGTCAAACAGACATTGGGTGCGACCAAGACTTCAAGTCATTTTTAACACTGCCGGAGACAGAGTCGGAATAGGAGTCGAAACAGGACTCCACCAAAAAATACACACAGCCAGAGTCGGAGTTGGTGTCGGAGACAGAACTGGAGTCAAAACATGACTCTGTCAAAATTACAGGTTTAGGAACCAATTTAGTTCCACGTCCACCCACGGCAAAGGGGAACTCATCGGAAATAGTTCTGACCGAGGTAAGTCAACCTGGGGTCAAACCAAGATGGGAACACAAAAGATCGGAGTCGGAGTAGAAAACAAGACTTCACCAAAAAAGTCCAAGATCATGAACTAATCTGGTTCCGGTTTCACCTCCTCCAACTGCAAGAAACAACAATCTAGAACCAGGACAAGGCGAAGGAAAACACCCCGAGGAGAATCCAAACATCCAGAGGAACTAGATCATAAAATCAGGAGTCGGACCCGGAGTTGGAATAGAAACTGAAACAGGAACATGGCAAATGGACATTGCCAAATTCCAAAACTGGTTCCACCTCCGCCAGAACCTGTGAAGCGAGAAACAATAGACGATAGGAAGCAGAGTCGGAGCAGGAACGAGAACCGAAACCTGGAACTTAGGTAAACAGAACAATGCCAAGTTCCATCTCGGTTCCACCTCCGCCAGAGGCTCGAAACTTAGGCAAACAGAACAATGCCAAGTTCCATCTTGGTTCCGCCTCTGCCAAAACTTTGCAAACAACACAAAATCACCAAGGCATGAAAATGAGGACTTCAAGCTAGAAATTGAGACATAATTTCTCAACAAATTGTCTTAAATTTTTTTTAGATTTCTCTTGATATCAGTAATTAAAAAAAGCATAGTATGCTTATCTTATGCACATACCCAAACTAAAATGACTTCCTAGTTACAACCTTCCAAATACTACAATATATTCCTAACTGTACACCATCTAAACTTCAGGACTCAAAAAAACCGACCATAACAATGAGCCTTGAAATCTCCTTTATAGATCAAGAGAGCAACAAGCATCGGGCTCAATTGTTCATTTCAAAATGAATTTCATCCCAACCAAATGAAATTTCAATTATATTTCAAAATTCCTCATCATCAAATGTAACCATACTTCAAACAGAGGAATCAAAACGGTTACACCCCTGAAACCAGCCAAATAGAACAAAAACCACTACATCACCCACGTGCATGCCCACATCTGACTCAAACTACAAAAACAGCACACGGTGCCACCGCAGAAATTGGAGAAGCTATGAGGACCTCCTCATTCACCCCCACCGGCTCAGTCAGGGCCACAAGCTAATTATAGTAGTCCAAATCAGTTTCGGACCCTTCACCATCATAGCCTACAAAAATCTCAATAGGTGACCCACAACATCCAAACCTCTTGTCAACCCTTTCAAAAACTACCCTAGAAGCACCAAGAATAGTACTCTATTCAATTTGTTTCTCCTCCCACTACAAAATATTTGCGCCCATCTTAGCGCTTCTACATATCAAGGAAGTAGGAACCACCGACTTACCCATCCAATTCGCAAGTTCAAACTCAGTAAGAAAATCCAATCACCTGCAAGTGAACATAAACTCAAAAAATGCAATGATGATAATGAGAAATGAGCAAGCATTTATTGAGCAAGCCGATGCGGGGAATATTAATTTCTCCAATTGCATTTACGAGAAAACAAGCGATTAGTGGTTGATGTTGCCACCACTGAATATTTTCAAGCTCATGGAAAATGGCACACAACCCATCATGATCATCAAGTGAATACTGCTCACACACATGGAAATCAAGATGAGATCCACTAAAAGACCTGTGCCATTAATGAATATAACTTGCAGAGCACAAATAGTCCTCACGTGGGTGGATTAAAAAAATGAATTTACACCATTGATGTGATAAGGACCTAGCATGTCAAATGACTTAGATCAAGTCAAAGATCATTGAAAAAATCCACATCACCACTTGGAAAACCCGACAACCAATCACATACCTCGTAGTCAGAGACATGCAAACTAGCAGCGAGCCCCATTCAGCCACCTTGTAACGTAGAGCCAGGAAATGTGTCACCAACTCACACACCTCGTGGCACTTTCAAACACATTAATCTGATCGTGCAAGGCTGGTGAGGGACGGTCATAAATAATCCCCGTCATTAAAGAGTCGCCATTGATTTTAAATCCATTTGTCACCATTGGCACATCGAGATAGGCCCCACCCCACTGTATGTGACAAATGGCAGCATCTCGCATACCTCGCACCAATTTAAGGACGCCAACAAGAAACCTTGCGAGGAATGCTCTAGATTTGAACCCCTTGATCTGACAGCCCACCAATATGCATATGGAAAATTTATTTAAAATAGTGGGGTCGACTAGGAGAATGGGAAAAGACCCTCGGAGGCACAAAATTTTAGGCCAAATTCTAAACATTGGAAAAAACCACTCATTTTAGGAAAAATAACATTAAAACCTGAACATGGAGAAAAACCTGATAGGTCAGGTGAAGGGGTCGGTAGCAGCATGACAAATAAGGCTCAGTCGAACGACTTAAAAGACCGGTAACCCCCAATAACAAGTCAGCAAAAAATTATAACGTAAGGGTTCATTTGGTAAAACCAATTTTAACATGGGTAACAAAAACCCTAAACCCTAAACATTAGACCCCTAGTCACAAAAGATGAATAGACATGCCCAAAACTAGGCAAAAATTTGTAAAAAAAATTAAAGTTCCATCAGTGGCTCCGACTAGGGATGTATGCCCCCCTGTGGGCATAGCAAGAACCTAGATCTTTGGGGAGCAGACCCAACATTGAAATCAAGCAGGTACCCTCAAGAATGCTCCACCATGCTACCATTAGAAACTTGTTTACATCCAACTTGGTGGCCCTGGGCCCCCAAACAAGGGAAACCAAAATTTAACCCTATCAAAAACAAAATTCTTTGCTACCTAGAGTAGACCGAATCTGCAAATTTTCCCCTATGTGCCCATATGTCATTCAAATAATCAACATGCCCCAAAGCATCATAATGCTTTCCAATATTTTTTTCCATTCCATCAATCAACAATTTGTATCCCAACACTAACTACAACTCATGACTACTATGACACCTTACCTTGGACTGCTAATGGTCATGTTCCATTGAATTCTTATTCACTTGAACTGAGAAATAGAAACATTCATAATCCATTTGATCTTTGACATCACAAAACTTGGCATCAAAATTAGTTTGCACATCAAAATGAAAACTCTCACATAAAACTTTGTGTGTGTCGTCCAAACCATCGTTGCATAAAATAAAAGGTCCATATTTTGGGGAATCCTCACTTGGATGGTTACAACATAAGCCTAGTTGCCAAATCCCTGATATTATAGAAATGGGAATCATAAGTCACATCTTCCTCCATAAAATGTTTGAATACATTCATCTCAGGCTTCTCACAATACATTGCCTCTTGTATCCCATCATCCAACTCCAAATGAAACACCTCAAAAATAGGCTCTAGCAAACCAACTTCGACAAGGGCAACAGAAAAATAGTTGTGTGCACTGGTCCCCTCATGTTCAACATCACCTTTTGTATGTGTTAATTTATAAGTGAAAATTTCAGAACAAGTTAAAAACTTTTCACCAGCAATATCAATGACACTTTCATTATAAGCTGAAAAAATTTCACCAACAATATCCAAGACACTTTCATTATAAGCTGAAAACTTCAACTCAAGGGGTGACAACAAGTCCATCTCAGCTTCATACAAATGGTCAGGAACATCAATAACACCAATACATTCATCAATGTGTTGGTTACCTTTAGTATTGTTCTTTAGATCACAGTATTGAACACATACCTCATTTTCTTCAAATTCCTCATCATTTACACAATAAACATGCTCCATTGATAGCACATCTAGAGTATATTCCAAATATTCATCATGTGAAATTTGTCCCTTCACTTGTAATAAAATGACATCATGAGGCTTTGTATTACCACAAACCTCTGGTAAAGAAAACGTTTCCATATCATCCTCGGAGAGGCAATCATCACTTCTAAATTCACAATCACTAGCCTGTAACAAAACCTCAGTAACATGTGTATTGTAATCATGACATGGAAAATTACTTGGTGACTCACTTAGTTTTCCACCATCTTTCTCCTCAATCTTTTACAAATTTATCCAACACTCCTCAAAAGGGAAAGTGTCATCTACATTTTGTGCATATACACACTTTGTTGATTCTATAATCTCTATCCATTTAAGGACTTGGGCGAGGTTACCAGATTTCAATTCTTCTAGAAAAGCACTCAACCCAAGTTCATAAATCTCACAAAAAAAATCAATGCACACAAATTCATCAGGTCTGAAATCTCTAGGAACTTCTATCAAAGCATTAGAAAATAGCTTGTGTGGTGATTCTCCCTCTTGTCTCTTCATCTCTTACAATTCTTGCACAAAAAAAAATTGATCATCACTACTCAAATCAAGCTGGTTTTCAACCTGGGTTTCATCATTATCTTCATACTATAATGATGGATAAATTATTGTTTCCAAAGCATTCTTAACATAAAAAAGTGTCTTTTATAGCTAACTCTGAAACATTGCTAGTATGAGATGTGCCACGGTAACCAACACTTGCAGCTAGATACCCTTTCAGCATTGAGTATTTTATGTTGTTCTCAATGTCCATAGCCATTAGATATGCCTGATATAAGGTTGTATGTTCCTTATCTCTTAATAATTAACTCATATTTTTGTCAAAAGCACCAAGATATACAACAAGGCATTCAACCTCATTTGGTCTTATTTCTTCAGGGATTTCTCTTACAGCTTTTGAAAACTTGAGATTGAAAAATGGGACTAGCTCATCTTTTATTATGTGGATTCCCATAAAACCCTTTCTTACCATGCTTGGGTTTACCCTTTCACCAAATTGTTCAATAAAGACCATCACCAACTAATTCCATGAGTTAATAGAACATGCAGGCAAATATGAGAACCAATCCCTAGCATCATCCTTCAAGGATTGCAAAAAAAGATTCATGAAAACATCCTCATGTGACTAACTTCATAATCCCCCATCACATCCATAAAAAATTTCAGATGCTTAGAGGCAGATTCTGAACTTTTCCTTGTGAAGTTGGGCAAATATTTCCTACCCTTCTTAGGAATCATATTAGGGAAACCCTTAATACCATTAAGAATAAATGGCATATACGTTTGAATCATAAAATCCCCTAGAGGGCTTGGTGAAACTTGTCCCCTTTGCATACTTGTATTTTCCATTTCATAAGGACACCTTCTTATACCCATTCAATCACTGTCATCTTCATACAGGGCTATCAATTACATCATTTACTAATCCAACCATGATTATAAAATATTGACTGAATACTTATGCCTTGGGCTTTTTAGAGGCACAATTCAAAATAAAATATACTTCTCAGATCATAATACATATTACACTATTATAAGTATGGAAATACCAACCACTGTTCCTTTCTTAATGCTAAATTATCTAATTAGGAACCATTCATCATCCTAGTTATGAATACTTCTCATAATCAAAATATTGATCTGTTTAGATTAATGAGAATACCTAGAAATTAAGCAGCACTTGTTAACTTTCTCTCCCTGACTGCAAATGTTATATATCTGGGACTTTTCCTTGTATATCAACTAGTTCTTCAGACAAATTCGCCACCTCTTTAACAAAGGACTAAATTTCAAAATGAATATAAAATTGCTTTTCAAGAACTAATCACATTCTGGGTCTTCATCCACAACAAAGTCACACTCAAATGCTTTGAGATTACGCTACTACCAATCCTTTCCAAATCCATAACCTCTTAACATCCAAACTTAAAATTTAGATCCACCAAACAAATGACTCTAGAAGACCACCACCTACTTCTATGGTTTCTTTTTCTTTAAATTTCTCAAAAGTTCTCCCCAATGAAATCACCATTCAGCTAGTGACTTAGGCAGAAAAATTAATGCAAAATTATCGATCCCTAATTACAAACATGATGATAATTACCCTATAATAGCATGGTCTATAACCAACACTTCTAAATTCTTAGGTCCCCAGTGGAGTCACCATTCTGTTGGTGTTTTAATTTTCTCACTAAGGCTTTGTAATTCTCTAAGAGGTTGCCAACATCTATATTAAAGAATTCACAAAGTTAATGACCAACTCACAAAATTCAGTCAAAGACTGAGATCTCCTACACTTTTGGGTCTGTGAAACCAAGGAGGGTGTTCCTATATGTGTTCATAAAAATTCTTCATACCTCAATAGCAATTCTATACACAAATACATTCCTATCAATGCAACTAAATAGCATCTACCAGGCTAATGGAAAACCATAGAATAAGAACAACTATCTAGAGCTAGGAAAGCATATTTAATGTGAGATTTTCTCTCAAGAGATAGAATTTGATTTTTTAAATGTTTAGACTTTGAACCTTCACATTTAGGGTTACCATTTTGTACCCCTTTTTAGGATCTTGAATGAACTAGCCAGTGCCTCATTCAACTGGGAAGGAGTCACATAAAACATAACCCTGATATTATTGAACTGTCATTATAATGCCTTACACTATAATATTTTATAGTATTCAAAATAGTACTCCTTAGCAATTTCTAAGAACATTACCATAGACCTACAACTCCTTTTCAAGCATTTGATTAACTCATTAAGTTAAAGCAGGAAAATGAATCACATTCAAATATACCATTGAAGATGAATGAAGCAACCATTGATAAATTCATTCATAATTTTTCATACGTACACAGGAGAGCAATTGTCTTAATTTTTTTTAGATTTCTCTTGATACCAGTAATTACAAAAAGCATAGTATGCTTATCTTATGCACATACCCAACCTAGATTGACTTCCTAGCTACAACCTTCCAAATACTACAATATATTCCTAACTGTACGCCATCTAAACTTCAGGACTCAAAAAATCTTACCATAATAATGAGCCTTGAAATCTCCTTTATAAATCAGGAGAGCAACAAGCATCGGGCTCAATTGTTCATTTCAAAATGAATTTCATCCCAACCAAATGAAATTTCAATTATATTTCAAAATTCCTCATCATAAAATGTAACCATACTTCGAATAAAGGAATCAAAATGGTTACACCCCTAAAACCAGTCGAATAGAAAAAAACCACCGCATCACCCACGCGCACGTCCACATTCAACCTGAACCACAGAAAAAGAACACGGTGCCACCACAGTAATTGGAGAAGCTACAAGGACATTCTCATCCACCCCCACCATCTCAGTTAAGGACATGAGTTAATTATGGTAGTCTGAATCAGTTTCGGACCCTTCACCATTAGAGCCTGTAGAAATCTCAATACGTGACCCACAACGTCCAGACCTCTTGAAAACCCTTTCAGTAATTGCCCCAGAAGCACCAGGAACAATACTCTTTTTAGTTTGTTTCTCCTCCCACTGCAAAATATTTGCGCCCACCCTAGCGCTTCTTTGTACCAGGGAAGTAGGAACCACTGACTTACCCATCCAATTCTCAAGTTCAAACTCAGCAAGAAAATCCAATCACTTGCAAGTGAACATAAACTCAAAAACTAAAATGATGCTAATGAGAAATTAGCAAGCATTTATTGAGCAAGCCGATGTAGGGAACATTAATTTCTCCAATTGCATTTATGAGAAAACAAGCGATTAGTGGTTGATGTTAGCACCATTGAATATTTTCAAGCTCATGGAAAACAGCGCACAACCCATCATGATCATCAGATGAATACCGCTCGCATGCATGGAAATCAGGATGAGATCCACTGAAAGACATGCACCATTAATGAATATAACTTGTAGAGCACAAATAGTCCTCACATGGGTGGATTAAAAAAATGAATTTAGACCGTCGATGTGATAAGGACCTGGCATGTCGGACGACTCAAATCAATTCAAAGATCGTTGAAAAAATCCACATCACCACTTGGAAAACCCAACAGCCAATCACATACCTCATAGTCAAAGACATGCGAACTAGCAGCGGGCCCCATCCAGCCACCTTGTACTATGGAGCCAGGCAACGTGTGACCAGATCGCACACCTTGCGGCACTTTCAAAATCATTAATTTGATCGTGCGAGGCTGATAAGGGATGGTCATAATTTATCCCCGTCATTAAACATTTTTCATTGATTTGACATTCATTTTCCACCGTTGGTGCATAAGGACAGACCCCACCCCACTATATGTGACAGATGGCAGCATCTCGCATACCTCACACCACTTTAATGACGTCAGCAAGAAACCTTGTGAGGTCTGCAAGGAATGGTCTAGATTTGAACCCCTTGATCTAATGGACCACCAATCTGCATATGGAAAATTTATTTAAAATAGTGGGGCCGACTAGGAGAATGGGAAAAGACCCTCGAAGGCACAAAATTCTAGGCCAAAGTCTAAACATTGGGAAAAACCACCCGTTTTAGGCAAAATAATATTAAAACCTGAACATGGAGAAAAAACCGATAGGTCAAGTGAAGGGGTCGGTAGCAGCATGACAGACAAGGCTCAATTGAATGACTTAAAAGACCGGTAACCCCCAATAATAGGTCAACACAAAATTATAACGTAAGGGTTTGTTTGGTAAAACCAATTTTAACATGGGTAACAAAAACCCTAAACCCTAAACATTAGACCCTTAGTCACAAAAGATGAATAGACATGCCCAAAACTAGGCAAAAAATTAAAATAAAAATAAAAGTTCCATCAGTGGCTCCAACTGGAGATGTATACCCCCCTGTAGGCATAGAAAGAACCTAGATATCTGGGGAGCAGACCCAACATTGAAATCAAATAGGTGCCATGAAGAATTCTCCACCATGTTGCCATTAGAAACTTGTTTACATCTAACTTGGTGGCCTTGGGCCCCCAAACAAGGGAAACTAGAATTTAACCCTATCAAAAACAAAATTCTAAGTTACCTGGAGTAGACCGAATCTGAAAATTTTGCCCCTAAGTGCCCATCTGTCATTCAACTAATCAGCATGCCCCAAAGCATCATAATTCTTTCCAATATTTTTTTCCATTCCATCAATCAACAATTTGTATCCCAACACCAACTGCAACTCATGACTACTATGACACCTTACCTTGGGCTGCTCGTGGTCATGTTCCATTGAATGCTTATTCATTTGAACTGAGAACTAGAAACATTCATAATCCATTTGATCTTTTACATCACAAAACTTGGCATCAAAATCAGTTTGCACATAAAACTGAAAACTCTCACATATAACTTTATGTGTGTCATGCAAACCATCGTTGCATAAAATAAAAGGTGCATATTTTGGGAAATCCTCACCCTGATGGTTACAACATAAGCCTAGTTAACAACATTTGTGTTCAGATGTCCTAGAACACTCCCTGATATTATAGAAATGGGAATCATAAGTCACATCTTCCTCCATAAAATGTTTGAATACATTCATCTCAGGCTTCTCACAATACATTGCCTCTTGTATCCCATCATCCAACTCCAAATGAAACACCTCAAAAATAGGCTCTAGCAAACCAACTTCGACAAGGGCAACAGAAAAATAGTTGTGTGCACTGGTCCCCTCATGTTCAACATCACCTTTTGTATGTGTTAATTTATAAGTGAAAATTTCAGAACAAGTTAAAAACTTTTCACCAGCAATATCAATGACACTTTCATTATAAGCTGAAAAAATTTCACCAACAATATCCAAGACACTTTCATTATAAGCTGAAAACTTCAACTCAAGGGGTGACAACAAGTCCATCTCAGCTTCATACAAATGGTCAGGAACATCAATAACACCAATACATTCATCAATGTGTTGGTTACCTTTAGTATTGTTCTTTAGATCACAGTATTGAACACATACCTCATTTTCTTCAAATTCCTCATCATTTACACAATAAACATGCTCCATTGATAGCACATCTAGAGTATATTCCAAATATTCATCATGTGAAATTTGTCCCTTCACTTGTAATAAAATGACATCATGAGGCTTTGTATTACCACAAACCTCTGGTAAAGAAAACGTTTCCATATCATCCTCGGAGAGGCAATCATCACTTCTAAATTCACAATCACTAGCCTGTAACAAAACCTCAGTAACATGTGTATTGTAATCATGACATGGAAAATTACTTGGTGACTCACTTAGTTTTCCACCATCTTTCTCCTCAATCTTTTACAAATTTATCCAACACTCCTCAAAAGGGAAAGTGTCATCTACATTTTGTGCATATACACACTTTGTTGATTCTATAATCTCTATCCATTTAAGGACTTGGGCGAGGTTACCAGATTTCAATTCTTCTAGAAAAGCACTCAACCCAAGTTCATAAATCTCACAAAAAAAATCAATGCACACAAATTCATCAGGTCTGAAATCTCTAGGAACTTCTATCAAAGCATTAGAAAATAGCTTGTGTGGTGATTCTCCCTCTTGTCTCTTCATCTCTTACAATTCTTGCACAAAAAAAAATTGATCATCACTACTCAAATCAAGCTGGTTTTCAACCTGGGTTTCATCATTATCTTCATACTATAATGATGGATAAATTATTGTTTCCAAAGCATTCTTAACATAAAAAAGTGTCTTTTATAGCTAACTCTGAAACATTGCTAGTATGAGATGTGCCACGGTAACCAACACTTGCAGCTAGATACCCTTTCAGCATTGAGTATTTTATGTTGTTCTCAATGTCCATAGCCATTAGATATGCCTGATATAAGGTTGTATGTTCCTTATCTCTTAATAATTAACTCATATTTTTGTCAAAAGCACCAAGATATACAACAAGGCATTCAACCTCATTTGGTCTTATTTCTTCAGGGATTTCTCTTACAGCTTTTGAAAACTTGAGATTGAAAAATGGGACTAGCTCATCTTTTATTATGTGGATTCCCATAAAACCCTTTCTTACCATGCTTGGGTTTACCCTTTCACAAAAATTTTCAATAAAAACCATCACCAACTGATTCCATAAGCTAATAGAACATGCAGGCAAATATGAGAACCAATCCTTGGCATCATCCTTCAAGGGTTGCACAAAAATATTCATGAAAACATCCTCATGACTGACTTCATAATCCCCTATCACGTCCATAAAAGTTTGCAGATGCTTAGAGGTGGATTCTGAACTTTTCCCTCTGAAGTTGGGCAACTATTTCCTAACCTTCTTAGGAATCGGATTAGGGAAACCCTTAATACCATTTAAAATAAATTGCATATTCCTTTGAATCATAAAATCCCTTGGAAGGCTTGGTGAAACTTGTTCCCTTTGCATACTTGTATTTTCCATTTCATAAGGACACCTTCTTATACCCATTCAATCATTGTCATCTTCATACAGGGCTATCAATTACATCATTTACTAATCCAACCATGATTATAAAATATTGACTAAATACTTATGCCTTGGGCTTTTTAGAGGAATAATTCAAAATAAAACATACTTCTCAGATCATATTACATATTACACTATTAGAAGTATTGAAAGACCAAACACTATTCCTTTCTTAATGCTACATCATCTAATTAGGAACCATTCATCATCCCTAGTTATGAATACTTCTCATAATCAAAATACTGATCTATTTAGATTAATGAGAATACCTAGAAATTAAGCAGCACTTGTTAACTTTTTCTCTGCAAATGTTATAGATCTGGTACTTTTCCTTGTATATCAACTGGTTCTTCAAACAAAGTCGCCACCTCTTTAACAAAGGACTGAATTTCAAAATGAATATGAAATTCCTTTTCAAGAATTGATCACATTTTGGGTCTTCGTCCACAACAGAGTCACACTCAAATTATTTTAGATTACACTGCTACCAATCCTTTCCAAATCCATAACCTCTTAACATCCAAACTTAAAATTTAGATCCACCAAACAAATGACTCTAGAAGACCACCACCTACTTCTGTGGTTTCTTTTTCTTTAAATTTCTCAAAATTTCTCCCTAATGAAATCACCATTCAGCTAGTGACTTAGGCAAAAAATTAATGAAAAATTATCAATCCCTGATTACAAACATGATGATAATGATCCTATAATAGCATGTTCTATAACCAACAATTTTGAATGCTTAGGTCCCCAGCAAATTCACCATTTTATTGATGTTTTAATTTTCCCACTAAGGCTTCGTAATTCTCTAAGAGGTTGCCAACATCTATATTAAAGAATTCACAAAGTTAATGGCCAACTCACAAAATTCAGTCAAAGACTGAGATCTCCTACACTTTTGGTTCTATGAAACCGAGGGTGTTCCTATATGTGTTCATAAAAATGATTCATGCCTCAAGAACAATTCTATACACAAATATATTCCTATCAATGTAACTAGATAGCATTTACCAGGGTTATGGAAAACCATAGAATAAGAACAACTATCTAGAGCTAGGAAAGCAGATTTAATGTGAGATTTGCATCTCAAGAGAGATATAATTTGATTTTTTTTAATTTTCATACTTTGAACTTTCATATTTAGGGCTATCGTTCTGTACCCCTTTTTAGGATCTTGAAAGAACTAGCCAATGCCTCATTCAACTAGGTGGGAGTCACATAAAACATAACCCTGATATCATTGAACTATCATTATAATGCCTTACACTAAAAGACTTTACGGTATTCAAAATAGTACTCCTTAGAAAATCCTAAGCACATTACCACAAACTTGCAACTCCTTTTCAAGCATTTGATTAACTCATTAAGTTAAAGCAGGAAAATGAATCACACATTCAAATATACCATTGAAGATGAATGAAGAAACCATTGATAAATTCATTCACAATCTATCATACGTACATAGGAGAGCAATTCTCTTAAAAAAAAATAGATTTCTCCCGATATCAATAATTATAAAAATCATAGTATGCTTATCTTATGCACATACCCAACCAAGAATGACTTCCTAGCTACAACCTTCTAGATACTACAATATATTCCTAACTGTACACCATCTAAACTTCAGGAGTCAAAAAATCTGACCATAACAATGAGCCTTGAAATCTCCTTTATAGATCAGGAGAGCAACAAGCATCGGGCTCAATTGTTCATTTCAAAATGAATTTCATCCCAACCAAATGAAATTTCAATTATATTTCAAAATTCCTCATCATCAAATGTAACCATACTTCGAACAAAGGAATCAAAATGGTTACACCCCTGTAACCAACCGAATAGAACAAAAACCATTGCATCACCCACTCACACGTCCACATCCAACCCGAACCACAGAAACAACACACGGTGCCACTGCGAAAATTGGAGAAGTTGCAAGGAACTCCTCATCCGCCCCCACTAACTCAATCAAGGCCATGAGGTAATTAAGGTAGTCCGAATCAATTTCGGACCCTTCACCATCAGAACCTACAAAAATCTCAATAGGTGACCCACAACATTCAGACCTCTTGTCAACCCTTTCAGCAACTCCCCAAAAGCACCAGGAATAGTACTCTATTCAGTTTGTTTATCCTCCCACTACAAAATCTTTGTGCCCATCCTAGTGCTTCTTCGTACCAGGGAAGTAGGAACCACCAATTTACCCATCCAATTCGCAAGTTCAAAATCAACAAGAAAATCCAATCACCTGCAAGTGAACATAAACTCAAAAAATGCAATGATGCTAATGAGAAATTAGCAAGCATTTATCGAGCAAGTCGATGTAAGGAACATTAATTGCTCCAATTTCATTTACAAGAAAACAAGCAATTAGTGGTTGACATTGCCACCACAGAATATTTTCAAGCTCATGGAAAATGGTACACAACCCATCACGATCATTAGGTGAATACCGCTCGCACGCATGGAAATCAGGATGAGATCCACTGAAAGCACCATTAATGAATATAACTTGTAGAGCACAAATAGTCCTCACATGGGTGATTAAAAAAATGAATTTAGACTGTCGATGTGATAAGGACTTGGCATGTCGAATGACTCAGATCGAGTCAAAGATCGTTGAAAAAAACCACATCACCACTTGGAAAACCTGGCAGCCAATCACATACCTCATAGTTAGAGACATGTGAACCAACAACGGGCCCCACCCAACCACCTTGTACCATGGAGCCAAGAAACATGTCACCATCTCGCACACCTCGCGACACTTTCAAAAAAATTAATCCGATCGTGTGAGGCTACCGAGGGATGGTCATAATTAATCCCCATCATTAAACAGTCATCATTGATTTGACATTCATTTGTCATTGTCAGTGCATCAGGACAGGCCCCACCCCACTGTATGTGACAGATGACAGCATCTCGTATACCTTGCACCACTTTAATGATGTCAACAAGAAACCTTGAGAGGTCTGTGAGGAACAATCTAGATTTGAACCCCTTGATCTGACTGCCCACCAATTTGCACATGGAAAAGTTATTTAAAATAGTGGGGTCGACTAGGAGAATGGGAAAAGACCCTTGGAGGCACGAAATTTTCAGCCAAAGTCTAAACATTGGGAAAAACCACCCAGTTTAGGCAAAATAATATTAAAACCCGAATGTGGAGAAAAAACTGATAGGTTGGGTGAAGGGGTCGGTAGCAGCATGACAGACAAGGCTCAGTTGAATGACTTAAAAGACCGGTAACCCCCAATAACAGGTCAACACAAAATTACAACATAAGGGTTTATTTGGTAAATCCAAGTTTAACATGGGTCACAAAAGATGAATAGACATGCCCAAAACCAGGTAAAACTTTGATAAAATTTTAAAAGTTCCATCAAGGTGTTTGAATGTGATGACCAAATTGCGTTATTCCTCCAACAGTCATGCAAATTCATAGAGCAGTTGCAGTCAAAAATTGAAGATACCTACAGAGATCAAATCATATAGCTCAAGACCAACAAACTCCTAATGGGGCAAATCACCCTGGAAAATATTTTTGATTATGATCATGTTAGGAATAATAAAAGGAAATTTATTACGAATAAAAGTGACTACTCTGAAATTGATGTAGCAGACATAAGTAAATTGAAAGGTGGGAAATAGTTTTCCCAAAATATAAGGACTAGTTGATATCCTTCTACAACAACTATGAAGGAATCATGGCTTGGACCTATGATGACTTGAAAGGATATGGTTGTGAGGTGATCTAACACACCATAGAATTGGTTGAGCAAGCTAAACTAGTGTGCTAAAGGAAAAGGCAAGTGAATCCAAAAATTGAGTCTCTCATGGCTCAATATTTGAGGAAATTAATTGATTTAAGAAACATATACTCCATCAAATATTCAACATGGGTGTCTACCTTGGTTACTATGAGAAATAAAAATCGTGAGATCAAAATTTGTGTAGATTTCAAGGATTTGAATAAGGCACCCCTAAAGGATCACTACCCCCTTCCATCCATGGAACAGATCCACCAAACATCTGGGATCGAAGATTTTCTCTTTGCTTGATGGTTTCTCAAGCTACAACTAGGTATGGGTTAAGAAAGAAGACCAACATAAGACCACTTTCACAACCAAGTGGGGGAATTTCACATATGCGAAAATGTCTTTTGGCCTCTCCAATGTAGGATCTACTTTCTAGCGGGCCATGGATATAGCCTTCCAAGGCTTAATCAATATGAGAATCCTCATCTTCTTGGATCATCTCATAATATTCTCCAAGAAAAAAGAGGATCATTCTGTTTGGAAAAGATTTTTCAAAAGTTCCAAGAGTTTGGGATATCCTTGAACCCCAATAAATGCATCTAGAGTATCACAAGGCAAGCTACTAGGATATGTGGTATCCAATGAAGGTATCTCCATCGACTCAAAAAGAGTGTGGGTGATCAAATATTTACCCTTGCTAGTAAATAATAAGGGAGTCCAATCTTTCAATAGGAAGGTCAGCTTCATTAGCAGGTTCATATCAGACTTCGTACGGCTAGTTAAGCCCATCACTCTAATGTTGAAGAAAGATTAGGCTTTCAAATCCACAACTAAAGGAAGGGTAACATTTTAAAAGATTAAAGATGCAATATCCATGGCCCCTGTGCTAGTCAATCTTGACTTCTCTAAGGACTTTATCATGTATGTTTATGAAAGTGAACATAGCTTGGCATCTATGTTAACTCAAAAAGAGGATGAAGAGAAAGGTGAGCACCACATTGTGTTCTACTTAAGAACTCTGCGGGGATATGAAACTAAGTATAACTTCATCAGGAGATATTTCTTCACCATTGTTAAGGAACTTAAGAATTTTAGGCACCTAGTGTCAAGAAATAAGATAATGGTATACATGGCAAATCCTAATGTTAGGGAATGTATCATGGAAAGAGAAATCATAGACAAAAGGGTCAATTAGATCACTAAGATCCTAGAATATGACATTGAAGTCAAACTGACCAAGGTAATCTGAGGAAGGGGACTTTGTGAATATCTAGCATAATGCATAGGTATCCCAATAGATGAGAAAAATGCACCAGAGATAGTTTTTGTGAGTCAGTATGAGATCGATGGGTCCTAGTTTGTCGATAGGACTCGCTCCATGGAGACTAGTCGATATTTGGATAACCTCCCCATGCACAAAAGAAGATTCTATAGATTACAGGGAGCCAACTATATGCTAGTTCAAGGGGTCATATTCAAAAGAAATTTTGATGATATCCTTCTCAAATGTGTCAATGATCATCAAGCCACCAAAATCTTACAAGATATGCATTTGAACTCACTAGGCAGTCACTTTTCGATGAAAACAATAGCCATTAAGATTATGTGCACTAGATATTACTAGCCAACCTTATTCTTGGATTATTTTCAAGTGGTTAAAAAGTGCCATCAATGCCAATTTTTTGTAGGAAAGTGAAAGAATTTAGTCATGTCATTGAACCTGATCATAACCGATGAGCCTTTTGCACAATGGGGCCTATATTTCATTGTGATGATCAATCACATGTCTAGCATGGTTCATAAATAGATACTCATGGCCATAGATTACTTTACAAGATGGATGTAAGTCATTCATTTGAAGGAAGTGACTGAGAAGGTAATCCTCAACTTCCTAGAGGATTTGGTTGCAAGGTTCGACACCCCAAAGACCATCATATCTAAAAATTTGACGACCTTCCTTGGGTCAAGGATCTCAAAATTTAAAATTAGGAATAAAATTTTTGTTATAACTTCATCCAACTATGACCCACAAGGGAACGGGTTGGCAACAAACAAAAACCTCCTCAAGTTAATTAAAAGAATGGGCTCTAATCAACAAAGAGATTGACACAAGCATCTACGAACAACATTGCGAGTTAATCAATTCACTTATAAAAAATTTAAAGACATCCTTGTACGAATTAGTTTATCGACAATAAGCATTGATGCCCATTTTAATAGAAATCCCCACTTTACAATTACTAAAATATCGCGAGATAGAAGAAAGAAAAACTATGGAAGTTAGGTCATCCTAATTTCTCATCCTCCAAGAAGCAAGAGAGTAGTTCAATGATTTTATTCTATGGTTGGTCACTAGTAGGTGGTGAAAATGTGGTTTGACAAGAAAGCCTCTGACCCAAGCTTCAAGCCTAGTGACTTGGTTTTAAAATATGAGGAAAGGGTCGCAAGGCCAGGTCAACATGCAAAATTTGATTCATTATGGAGAAGACCTTTCTGTATTATTGACAATCACCAAGGCAACACATTTTAATTGGCAGATGAAGAAGGCAATACCTTAGAGATTCTAATTAATGGAATCCACTTGAATCACTTCAACTGATTTATTTTCTTCTTTGTATATAGTTAAATAGTTTCCTTTTCTTTCTATTGTTTCATTTTTCTAATAAGTGTCACTAACACGTTCTACTACCATCCTTTTGGTTGTTTCCAAATGTCTACACCTTGGCTCCCCTCTTTTTGAAAGCCTTCACAAAAGATAGTTATTTTCCCTCACTTTCTCTATGATTAATGCTCAAGGCACCCTTATTGCACAAATTCCCATAAAAATCTCACCAAATCTTCTAGGAGTGGTTGCTCAAGCATGTATGTTGTCATTTTCATTAAAAGGGAAACAAATCCAAAAATTTGCATAAATTATTACAATAAAAAGTGGTAATCAATAAATGCCCATCTCTCCACTCAGTAAAACATTTTAACAATATAAAAGCTTCATGAGCTTCGAGCCAAGTGGAGAATCCTTCAACAAAGAATTAAGTGCATAGCCACAAATAGATCCAATAAAATAGTGCTTCAGCAAAGCAATCAAACATATTTTTGAAGAATTAGAAGGCATGGAACCTTCTAGGTCCTCATTAAGGTGAAAGCATTCAAAAAAAAAAAATCCATGAAGTGCCAATTTATGGGGATATTCCTCCTGAATTCATTGGAACCAAGTCATATGCTTCTACGACCATGTCACCAAATCCCCCCATACTATTTATAAAAAATGTTACAATGGGACCTTGTAGGGATAGTGCATTGGTCTACAATAGGACTGATGATATTTTTGATCCCAAATTATCTACAAATCCAAAAGGGTTTAGAGAGGTCATTCATGCCTATATGCTTATAAAGGACCATAAGAAATATTTTTTCTTTTAGCTTCAAGTAATGGAGCTCTACCCTAGCACAATACATGGTTCCCCTTGTACACCCATGCTTGAATCTTATCACTCTTTATGGATAGATATATGATGCAAAAGAAGGAATTATCAAGGGTGACCAAATGAGGGTGGCAATTAGCACTATAAAGATCAGGGAAATGCTCTACTTTCCCCACATCCTCACTGCAGACTTTTGTAATCAAGAAAAATTTCAAAAATTATAGAACACCCGTGAGTGGAAATTGGAGTTCTTGAATGCATCTCTCTACACCAATTACACAAAAGTGCCACCCCTACCTATTTATCTCTCAAGCTTTATGGCACAAGATATGCAAGACACCTTTTCCATGTTGGCATTCATTTTTGGGTTGGATTTTGATATCCAAGTCCATGACTTCCAATTAGGTGTCACTTTCCACTTGAAGACGGTGCCCAAAGATAAAGCTCATATGATGGACTTTACCGATGCCATTGCTAACTCTATTCATTAATAGCTAGAAAAAAATTTAACACAAAATACCTTCAGGTATTCTTATTTTCTCCTACATATGATTCTTTATCATAACACTGAATTCATATCTCCCTTTTCCCCCCTTAGTTCCTTTGAGATATATGTATTTCCCAGGAAAGTGGTCCTCATCTCAAAATGGACCCACATCCTATCAGTTATGATGGATTACCATGAATTTTTAGAATATTTCATGTTCCCAATCTTAATTGACCTCATCCAAGAACCTATCACCAACCAAATGACAAGATACCAACAAGAATGGCTCAAAATATCCAAGACCAAGTGTGATTGGTTCTTCAAAAACAACTACACATTCATTAAGGTCCATGGATTCATGGATCAGTCATTTTGGCTCCCACGCACACTCACAAATAGGGTCTTTGCCTTAGAGTTGGCTTGTCAACTCAATGTGTTAGACTCAACATATGGTGTGAGTCACAAGAAGAGGGCCATGCATGATGTCCCCTTTTCAAAAGGAGACATTATAATTAATAAACGAGGGCAGGGGCATCTTCTTATGTTCAAATTAGTGGAGATCGACATAGACCTAATAAATGATCAATGGAGCTATGACCCAAATGGTTGCATGGCCACTCTAAATATTGGCACCCCTTTCATCCATAAACCCCAACCTTGCTTCGAGGAGAAGTTTCCAGAAGATGAAACCAACAAAATTTTGTTGATTTATCAAAATTCTTCTCAGACACCTGCCAACCATGGGAGTCCTACAAGTCAATTTTTTTGACCATGCAAATAAGACTAAATTTTTTATGTCAAAACTTCAAGCCCAAAGCTAAACTAGTGGAAAAATGGAGGCCTATTTGGAAGTATAGGCAAGAAATCAGCCAAATAGAGGATAGCATTGACACAGTTGACATTGACAAGCAATTTGAGAGAATTTGGATTTCATTGAAAAAGAAGAGACCCCCTCAAATAAGGAGGAGGAGAAATATTAGATTCAAATTCCATAAACATTACCCCCTCCCCAGCAACAACAACAAGTTATTCAAGAGCAATAGGAAGTTGGTGTTATCCAGTTTGTCACTAAGATGCAAGTCCCTAGCTCTCCCTCTGAGCCCTAGCTGAAAAAGTAGAAAATAATTAAGAAGGAAGGAGAAGGTGAAACATAAAATGAAATTGACAATGAAAATTCTCAATTTACATTGTCGCATCATGTAAATGAAGCCTTGAAACATAAATATACTTCAAGGGTAGCCATTGCTAAGAAAATGAGCTATGAACATGGCAATTTGGGCTCACAAGGATAGGGAATTTGGATGCTACCCCAAGTGACCTATAGAAATCCCAGTGTCAATTCAGGCCTAGGAGTTGATGAAGAATCCCCAGGGTATTTGAGAGCAAAAGAGGTGATCCAATTTGTGATGACTTTAGAACCTCCCATTCTAACATTTCCCCTTGTCGTGACACAACTGCCTCTCATTGTTACATAGATTCCCCTGACCGTCAGACATGAGGTACGTTTCTCCCCCTCCTCTTTCTCTTACATCTTATTTTTATGTCCATTCAATTTCTTTGCCATATTCATCATAGTCGCCACCCTACCACCCATCATGATTGTGTCGCTTTACACCCCTCTTCCTTCATCCACCATGCAAACATCCATCATGGCACAATATCCATAGACACCTCTTTATGGGATCCCATCTTTCTCGTCATCCACATTGCTCACTCACCAACTCATCCCTAGAGGAACAACATCCACTTCTTTACAATGGTAGGTGACCATTCATTTTGGGTTTCCAAAAGGACTCTCCTTCACAAGAGAGCTTATTTAACCTTAGGAATAGTTCCATCAGCAATGGGAGATTGCAAAGAAATCCCAGAAGGCTCAAGAAAAGAAAAGAAAAGAAAAAATTAGCCCAGCTCCCAGTGGTGCCACATATGCAAACTTTCTTCAATCACATGCAATAGGCTTTGATGATTGCCCACAGGACACCCACGATGACAAAACCTCAAGAAAAAAATTTGCTTGAGGAATACTCAACATGCGCCATTAGTCTAAATCTTAGCCAGGCAATGCCAATGGATAAGGTAGAACTCATGGAGGAAACACAAAAGGTTGTCACAATAGACTACATCAAGCCTAGACATCAACTAGAGAAGAAGGATTAGGAGATCACAAAAATGAAAGTCATAATTGACCACCACAAAGAAGAAGCTAGGACTAGAGATGTGGACCTCGCAAGAATGAGAGTTGATTTGAAAATTTGCATCACTATTGAAAGCTTCCAAGTGGAAGTTAATCAGAGGACCCAGCTGCAAATAGAAGTAGTAGAATTGAAGGTCGAGATGGAAGACCTAAAGAAAGAAAAGGAAGTCGTAGAAAGTAAGTTGCTGCAAAAGGAAGAAGAGTTAGTGCAAGACCAAAAGATTCTTTTAGACTCTATGAGTGTACAACAACAAATGCAGCAAGATTTCCATGCTAGGGACCATGAGATTCAATGGTTGAAGCAAGAACTTGCTAACCATTCTCAGACCGCAGGCATTCTCCCAATGTTCCAACAATTGTATCTATCATATTGGGAAAGGATAAAAAAATGTGCCTTCACACATGAAGCCAACACTCAAGTTCATTTTTGACTCATAGCATTGAGTGCTCAAGTGAGCGTGTCTATGGAATAGACCCTTTCCTTCATCTACCCAAAGTTCAAAGATTCATAGATTCTATTGGAGAAGCTATATAGCACAACAGATGAAGTGTTCCAAATACTAGGGTTTTCCAATCGAAGGTAGGTGACTAAAAAATTTAATTAATTCTTGAGATGCAACAATGTAGCAACAAAATTTAAGGAAATTTCTTGGAGTAAGTGGTCCGAGAGAGGAAGGGAAATATTGAACAATTGGTCTGATTAGGACTCCCCTTCCCATTCCTCCGTGATAACATAGTCCTCTCTGAGGAAAAAATCAAATGGATACTACTTAAAGTATAATGACCAAGGTGTCTTTACAAGCTTGAGTCAAGCACCAACTGTCTCCAAAGTGGAGGCTATTCTAAAATCCCTCATGCAACTCAAGTTCCAAATGAGAAAGGTTGTACAAAGCTTAAGCAACTCCTCCTTTAAGGATATTATAGATTGTTGAATATTCAAGAAACTGAGAGGGGAGTGAATTGGTATCTTCTTAAACTTATTGAATAAACACCATCAATTACTCTAATGCAGATAATAGAAAGATAAGCAAGATAAATTACAGAACATGAAAACACACAACACATAAACACCAAAATTTTACATGGAAAACCCAATGAGGGAAAAACCACGATGAGGATTAGCTCACAATATATAGTAGTTCCAAAATCGGGTACAAAAGAGTCTCACTACCAAATACAAAAGCTCACTGCTTACAAGTAGGACTCACTATCTATATAGGGAGGCTCACTACCTACAAAAGGAATATAGTAACAAAATAGCTCATAGCTAGAATATGAACTGATGGAGTTACACCTCAAATGAAGATTCAATTCCTTTGATGCTCAAGGAATTCGCATGTTAGCTGACTAATATTCGCTCTACTTCGGATTCACATACTATTCACACTTTACACACACACTTCTCACTTCTCTATCCTCAATCTCCAAACCATCCTGTATATATATTATTTTTCCATAGGCATCAATTAGGTCGGCCTAATTAGATGCAACACATAAAAATGATAATTGTTGGCTTCATACAAAACTTCTCCAAAGTTAATTTAACTATGCATCACGCTATATCATGTCGACTAGGACCAAAGATAGGCCTCTCATATATTTACAACATAAATTAAATCATTATATCAATTATTTATTAGGTTGGCTGTGGTTATAGCTAGTAACAATATGAACACTAAACAAATTCCAACCCGTAAAATGATCATATGAGCATACAGGATTGCATACATACACACTTCCAACATTCATAAACCTTTTCCCAAAACCACAACCAACAATGATCATTAGAGGGGCAAAGCGGCCCAAAATACTAGACTAAAAACACCAAAGGATGTAAACATGTTCTTCATACTAGTTTAGAGTACCAAACCAGCCTGACACCTTAATCAACATGGTGACAATAATGACAACACAAAGACTAGTCTTCTTCATTCTTCCAACAATCTCCCCCTTTTTCATTGATGGCAACATGTTCCAAAAAAACATGTATGATAGTCTCTCCAAAAATATTTCCCCTACAATTTCTCCAAAACTCTCCAAATCTCTCCCCCTTCGACATCAATGTCAAAGGGTGACCAGAAAAAATATGTAAACGTATGTGACATGGTGACATTGTATTCTCAAAATTCCAAAACTCCAACACTTCCAAAACTCAAAATTTCCAAAAACTCTCAAACATGCAAAACTTGTAAAGCTTAAAAAAAACTTCCAGAAACTCCCCCTTTGTTCATCAATTTAACTTTTCTTCTCATCATGTTTTAATTTTTCTTTTCACTTCTCTTTTCTCTCCTTCTTTTTCCACAAAAAAAATGATAGAAACTTAAACATTCAAAAACTCAGGTAAAAATAACACTCTTCACCTGAAACACTTTCTTGTATCTTTCTTTGATAACTCGAAGGATCTTCTTCTAGGAAAACATAGCAGAATCCATTCTCATGCACATTCTCTCAACCAAGCCCAACAATGTGAAAGAGGATGACCAATCCGTGGATGAGCACTGACTTTCACAATCTTTTGCATCATGGAGTATTCTGGAGAGATGATCTAACTGAACCTCAACAATTTCCTTAACGAGCCAAAAAAATTTCACCACATCTTCTCTTTGTCTTTAATTAGTAATCAACTCTTCTTGCAGTTCTCCAACTCTTATCCTTTTTTTTCATTCTTTTTCTTTAAATATATCAAAGTTCTTTCCAATTCTGTTCATTTTAGATTCAACTGCTTCAATCTTACTTCTAAAATTGTCAATTGCAGCAGGCCACAGGAGACCATACTTGTAGATATCCAAAATTTATTTGATGCATTTATTTGTCTCATTAATGTGTTTGGATAACCTCTACTTAGCTTTAGAACATGTCTCTTCTCAACCATGGCTTCTAATTTACATCCTTCTAGACCTTCTAGCAACATTCTCTCTTCAACAACTTTAACTAAATTGTTCGGTAAAGAATCAGAAACACTTGAAACATCAATACCTTTTCTAAGCAGATACTCAACCAGAGCATCATTGATCTTGATTCTATCCACCAGAGAGGATTCATTCCATAATTCACCAATATTCTTCATCTTACCTTTAACTAGCATTGTTCGGATATCATCTGGATCAGAAGATTCAGATCCAGGTAGGGATTCTTCTTCATTCTCTTTTTCTTCTGGAATGACAATGATATCTTCTATGATAGTTTTTCTCTTCTTAGATTATGGAGGGGAATCACCACTAAAAACTTCCAATTCCTTTGTACCGAAGGATGAACCCTCCTCAAGCTAACTAGATACAATCATACCATAGCACATATCCTTCTACAAGGATAAGAAAAAGACTTTACAAACACTTGCAATATCCTCCATACCTTCCAAATATCTATAGATTTGTTTTCCAATAGGGGTCTCGGATTCCCACTTAACATTTTCTTTTCTTGGTAGCAAGCCCGGAAAGTACAATACCAGACATGTAAGCAAACACCCGAATCGAAAAGGGTATTCCTTGACTAGGGACAATCATACATTTTCAGTTGAGTTTTCCAAAATCAAATTACACAAATCAAATTGCTTATTTTCCTTCACCATTTTGTGTGCCAGATACACAAAAAATAGTCGAAGTGGAACTTTCACGATTTCTAAAATAGACTTTGTAAGAAATAACATACACAATGTACCTTATAGCGAGGTCACCAATAGTATTTATCAGCAAGGCTCTAGAGTCTTTGTCGATTCTAGTTAATTCCTCCACCTCTTTGTATTTAACTGTTTTATTCCCAGGGAGGTTGCCAACACTGCATAACCCGATGATGGCTTCAATCGCTTCCTTCATAATAGGTTAGGGTTTGTCCAACACAATGTTGCCATCCTTGATTTTTCTCATTAGAAACAAGATGGATTCTCTATCTATGAACCAAGGGAATTCTCCCCACAAATCCATGCCTAGGATTTTTTATATTCTGTAAATTGTTTGACTCTAACCCTAATTCCATTTCCTTAATTTTACAATGATTGAATTCTTCCAGTTCAACTCCTTTCAACCTCAATGGAATATTTCCACTTGGTCCTCTATTAGTAGATTCCATCATAGTGCTTAACTTCTTTAAATTCTTACAACAAAACTTATTTTCTTACCTTCCTCTGTAGCCACGAGACAAAAAAATTCATCACTTGTTCTTGAATGTTCACAATTATCTCTCAAAATTGCTTCAAATTGCTTCAGAATCGCTCCCAAGATTGCTCCAAGTCATTATTTGAGTTCTTCAAATGCATAGGCAATCAAAAATGACTTGTACATTTCAATTTATACACTATTTTTTTTCCTAATTCGCATTAAATGCAATAAGCTTCAAAAAGCTGATAAAAACCTTCTTCCACTACACTAAGAAACCCTAATTCGCTCTGCAAGAGAACATGCTTGCACTTTTTCTTCTGATTTCTTTTGAATAACCTTTGTCCATCCAATCCTTACAACATATCCTCATGCGAAAGATGGACATGCCATATTCCAAGGGGTTTGAATAATTTTTTGTTAAAGCTCCCCCTAAGAGCATGCTAGATCTAATTCCCAGAGGAATTGTCCGCATCGGATGAGGGCACAGAACCATTTGTTGTGTCAGGTTCTTCTTTCTTCTTCCATATCTTATTCATTTATTGCTTAATCTCACCTTTTTCAATCTTCTTCATAGGTTCATTTTCCTTTACCGGAGCAAACTGCTTTCCCTTTTTACTTTTGCATACCCTTGAAATATGTCATGGGTTGTTGCAATTGTAGCAGATAACATTTCTCTAGTTTGTTGGACTTGCCTTAATCCTTGATCTGCGCTGATTTGCTTTGTGTCCAAACTTGTTACAAGTATAACAGTTGTATACACCTAAAATCAATCAAGATAATCAATTAATTAAATACAAAGTATTTAATTATTAAACCCTCTTAATTCGTCTACTTATAAATAAATTGGAAAATTTATTTATATAGTTCATTTCTTAATTCTTCCTATCTAAAATCATTTTCTTCATGATTTAATTAAATAAACAAATTTAACTATTTTTTTAATTTGATTAATTCCCTTTCATTAAAATTCAATTTCTAAATTCAATTTTGTCACATTTCTACATAATTCTCTAACCTCCTTCCACCTCATCTACCACCTCAACATGTGTCTCATGAATTTAAATATTTCTAATTTCTAAATGGGAATTTCTATCAACAAACTCCTAACAAGATTGAAGACACATGGCTTCTCCTTCCATTTGATGCCCTTCAACACTTGGCCATTTTTTCTCTTAAAGGGGACAACCTCCATGATTCCCTCCAACTTCCTCACTTTCTACCGTCGATCTCTTTGAATCATAATCTCGACCATCGAATCTTGCCACATCACAATATGCCTTGGAAATATTATAAATACAGCTTCATTCTCCAACATTCGGGATCCCATCTTTGAGAAAACTTACTTTGCAAAAATTATCTTTGAGCATTTAAGAGCATTAGAGAATTTAGAGCCTTCAGCATTTAGAATAGTAGAAGCATACTAATTTAGAAATATGGCTTAGTTCTTAGCTGCATTTCCATTATCATACTAGTTTTATACAACATTTACATCATAGTCTTTGGCATCATCTCCATTATCATATCACCATTATCACTTGCAGTATATCACATAGTTTATCAAATCATGTAGGAACTAGGATTATTGCATTTTACAGCATCCATTCTCTAGGTGGTCATTCTGAAAGTCATAGTGCAAGAAAAATTTGAGAGCTCTTATGATTCAAGGAATCCTTAGAGATAGGAAACAATGGAACGGATTCAGGGATTGATTGTGATTGATTATGTGATTTAAATTCTCTAATATAATATATTTCATTAGTTGTGTGTTGATTCTTTTTTATTTACACTATTCACATGACACATTATGGCACCCACCATGGGGCCAAGCCCCATTTTATTAATATCTTTTGGAGAGTGTGTTTACAGGTTTTGACGTGAAATCCTTTAGTGTGACTGTGAGTTCTTTCAGCGCATATGAAACATCCTTTGGCACATCCAGGCCTTGTCTTGGCACATCCAACCTTTCGTTCAGCGCATCTGGACTATCTTTTGTCGCATACAAGGGTTTTCTAGTGCATTCACTCTATATTTTAGTGCATGCATAGACTGTTCTAGCACATACAATAGTTTATTTAGCACATAGGAGTGATATTTTAGCACATAGGGTTGTTGTTCTGGCATATCTGGTTCATTTTGCAGAAATTCAAAATTCTGAGAACTAATCTATATTCTCTATTTTGTAGGTATTGTAAATTTTGTCTAAGACTTTGTTGAAACTATAAGAACGCTATCAAAGATGAATAATCTAAAACTGTTGATAGTGTTTTTATAGGGGCTGGAGCTTTTTGTGTCTTCTTTTTAATTAAATTAGGCACTTAGCTTAATTAGAAGGATAATTGAACAAACATGTTTGTTGTGTTTGTAGAGTGGTAGGAATTTTTGGATGTTGTGGTTTTATTTCTGATATGTGATTGTCATTGATGTCAACACTATTAGCATTGGTGATTTTGAAGGTTGTATATGTTGAGGATATTGAGAAAACTGTAATAAATATATTGCAGGTAGCCAATGAAGCTGAGAAGGTCAAACTGTTGGAAAGTGATGTATGTTGATAATCAGAAGGTGCACATTAAAGGGTTTGTTCCTGAGTCTATCTAGTATGTTCCCCAAAATTTATAGTTGTACGCATCAAGAATCGAGGAAGTTATGAATTTTTGTGTTCCTACAGTCACTCTGTTACTGTAGCAGGTGTTCTTGGAAGAAGAGGATGAAATTCTGGCAATTTCAGTTGTTGCGCATGTTCTTGTGACATTTGTGGTTGAGTCTAGATCGTGTTATATCCCTGATATATGTCTACATTGATTGGTGTGATCATGATCAGATATTTTTCTGACCTGTGCTCGATTTTTCATGTTCTTGGCCGACATGATGGTGGTAGCATGTTGCAAATCCATGAGGATTAATATTTTATTGTTTGGTGTGTTCGAGGATGTTGATTTAGGTCCTCACTATATTTTGACTGACTTAGGTTGGTGTGCATCATGATTTTTCATGGATTAAGGTCAAAAGTTGTAATTTATTCTTTATTTGTGGTCGACAAAGTAGTTTATGTAAATCTGTGTAGCGGATATATAAGAACGGTTGTTTTCCTCATTTTGAAGTATGCTCGGTGTGTGTATGTGAAGTACATGTGCGAATAAATATTAAATCATTCAAGAGTAGAGTAGAGTGTGAAAGAGATTGAGTGGAGTGTTAAAGAGTTTGAGCAGAGTGTAGAAGTTTTTTTGTGCGTAACCGGAACTGTCATTAGGATTTTTTAGAAGCTAATTTATTAGTTCAACCTCATCAGATGGATTTAATCTGATTATCTTATGTAAGGTAGTGAGCCTTCCTCTGAGCAGTGAGCTCTATGTAGTGTTCCTGAATGCATGTGCATTCCCTATTTACTCTTCATTATACTTTTAATAGGTTATAATCTTGTGGACTAACATCCACCGTGGTTCCCCCCTAACAGGGTTTCCACATATAAAATCTTGGTGTTCATGTATCTCTAATGTGTTATTGATTTATTCTTGCACTCTTAAATATCAAATCTGAGATTAAAGGTTGATTAATGTTGAATAAGTTTGATTTTGGTAACAACTAATTCACTCTCCCCTCTCAGTTGTATATCCTTGTTTTTCCAACAGGAATATACTCTCCCCTTAACTGGGTGTTCAAAAAGCTAGACCCATTCTTTTCATTTTATTGCAATTTTATCCTTAGAGGGCCTGACTGGTGGGAAAAAGTAATCACCCCAAGGAACGACCCAACCAGGAACATGCTAAAGCCAAGCGACTTCTACCCAATATATAAGTGTGGGTACTTGAGGAAATTTCAAGTATCGTGAGGATTGTTCTGAAAAGAAGGGAAGCAATGGTCTTTTTCCATATGGATGATCCCCCACAAACGAAATGCCTATACTAGAACCTTTTTGTTATAGTAAGCTAAAATCCCATTTCTATTTGTTGGTGCAAAAGGTCTAACCTCTGAATTCGTCCCATATTCTTGTGGCTTTTAGTAGAGATGAAAAGTTCGTCATGGGAGATTCATGAGAACTGAAGCTTGGCTGACCTGAGAAGTGAGTGTCAATAAAAGGGGAGCCAGTGTGGTCAAGCTTTTAATCATTTGCTAAAATTAAGCACAATTGGAGTAAAATCCAATTGGGAATCCAATGAATATTGTCCTACATAGCCTTAGGAATTATACTTGTTTGATGTCTTACATGTGTTTTCAAAGTAACATTCAAAACAAAATCACACACAGAAATATACAACCACTGATTTAGAAGAACATCCACTCAAACAATCATTTTCCTCTCTAGAAAATAGGAAAAATCAATCAGACTGTCAAAACAAAGAACATTTTTCCAGATTAGCACATTCATTCCCTGTTCTAGTGCATTTGCTACTTTTTTTGGTGCATTTTCTACTTTTTCTGGCCCATCTGAGTCATTATCCAGCACATTTAGTCTTTGTTATAGCGCATTTGAGTCATTTTCTAGTGCATCTGGCCCCCTTTATAGTGCATTTTCTCATACTTTTAGTGCATTCGTTCCTTTTTGTGGTGCATTTACTATTTTTTTTGGTGCATCTAAGTTAGTGTCTAGCGCATGCAATCCATTCTTTAGCGCATCTGAGGAACAGTCTGGCACATCAATGCAATATTTTAGCGCATCCATGCAATCTTTTAGTGCATCCACACCTTGTTTTGGCACATCTGATTAATCCAAAACCAAAGAGCTAATTTCATCCCTTGTTCGATAGTTGGAGCTAGAAATAAGGATTATTGTCAACATATAATCATTCCTCCTATACCACAGAGTCTTAAACTTGTTGAAACTTGCATTTACAAGTGAAAATCCTTTACCTAAGCCTTGATCAAACATCTTAAAGTGCCTCATCATCACATCTATCTCTGATTAGCAACTGAGTTTTACCATCAGGATCCATCATCCTTCATCCCAAAACGAACATTGTATAATCAAATTTTAACTGTCCCTTATGGTACTGCCCAAAAAATGATCAAAAGCTTAGCAAATCTTCATCATTTGTATGCCCATTCAAACAATATCACAAAGGCATAAAATCAAATAAAAAGAACTTGAAACTCAAGACACCATGGCTGAACAAGAAGAAAATACTTTCCATAATCTCCACCAATCTGGAGGCGATGAAATAACTGAAGAAGATGTCCGACAAGCTCAACAAGATCCAAATTTTCACACAAGTTCCTAGAAAAGATTTTTGAAAAGGATGGAGAAAAATACCTTTTAATTTGGCTAAACAAGGTTTCAAATTGCCTGATGACTTTTATGTCAATCAACTAAAAGGAGCACCTAAAAGAACTGAAACTAATCCTCCAAACATAGATCCAGTAGTTGCCTTAACTTATCAAATCAAAAATCTGCAACAACAACTCCAAGATAGGTAAAGAGGAACCACAAAATGTTACTTGTTGTAGGACATTTTCCCATATCCTTTTGATCAAAGTGTAAACATGATTCCTTTTCCCAAACATTGTGAATTCCCAAAGTAGACAAATATAATAGAAAAATAGACCCTATAGATCATGTAAGGGAATTTCGAACCATGAGCCTTGAGTTTGCACATGAAAAAACTTATTTGAAGAGATTATTTCCTCATAGCCTAGGTGGAAAATGCATGGAATGGTTCTCCAAACTTGCACCAGGTATTAAGACCTTTGAAGAGCTAGTTAAAAAATTCATCACCCAATACTCTTACAACATACAACATGAAATCACCATGAAGGACCTTTACAATACTAAACAGAAAAAGGGTGAATCATTCCTCTTATTCTTATAAATATGGAGAAGATTGTTTGCAAGATATGCTCGTCCCATACCCGAAAATGGAAAGATGGAAATTTTCATTGATAATTTAAATGATGAGATGAGCTACAAACTTGAATTACAATACCCACCTACCTTTGAGAAAATGATTGAAAATGGAATCAAAATTGAAGAAGCCTTAGTCAAGAGAGGAGTCTTAAAAATTTACAATGAAAACAACTTAGTAAACTCCTCTAATAATTACCACAGTAATGATAAACCAAATTTTTGGCAAAGAAAAAAAATTTCTAGTAATCATGATGCTACAACTGAAACACAAAATGCAAAACCAATATTTAACTTGACAGCTGCCACCACCAAGACTAATCAAAACAATAATCTGAACAGCAACTAAAACAATTCTCCATCTTGACCATCATCATATCAAATGCCATCATATCGCAAGAAATTCACACCTTTGGGTCAATCACTCGAATCCACATTGAAGGAACTTCCTATGGAAAATATGATCACCTTACCTGACACCTGAGATTTTAAGCCAAAAGTGAAATCATCATGGTGCAATGATGCCTATTACTATGAATTTCATCAGTGTAAAGTCCATCAAACAAATAATTGTATGCAATTAAATTACAAGGTGCAAGACTTAATAGACCAAAATATCATACAAATAGAAGGACCCCAAACAAACGTTGATCATAGTGCATTCAAGAATCCCTTACCAAATTATGACAAAGGGGAATCCTCTACCACGAATAGAAAAGGGAAAAATGTAAACTATGTTCATGATACTATCATCCTTCATATTTCATTCATTGAAGATCAAACAAATGACATTGAAATCAATGACACACAGGACATTGTTACAGCCAACAATCCAATTAATGACGTTCCAATTCAACATGGACAAGACACCACCATAACTGAAAAAAAAATGATAACGCCAACATCACATCAAGTCCATAACATTAGACAAGACATGGCTACAACGGACTGGTGGAACCCCTAAAAATTTTTTGGTTCCACTAAGGTTTTTATGCTCAAACCCTGATAATTATTGTCCTTTTTTTCACTAGGATTGGGTTTTCACAAGTTATTCACACTTATAGCCTGTTTAGTCTTTGTGCTTCTAATTTTGAGTTGACTGGTTGTATCCGATTTCTAGTCATTTTTCTTTAGCCTTTGTCATTTCATGGTTGTCGGCCCCTTGTCTCATTTCTCGTCATGCCTAGGTGCCCACCTTTTTAAAATAAAGTTTTCCCACATGCTTCAAAAATTCCTTAAGTCGAGCCTTGAATGTTGTATTGCCCATCGCTAGTTTGGTTTCAAGTTTCCATGTTCAACCCGCGATGAGCGATACCCTATTTTTTCATCTGATTGGCCACCCTTGGTCCTTTGCATGTTCATTTTCCACCACTGGGAAGTAACATGTGATGAGAAATGCGGTTAACCTTTTAACCCATCGCTCCCATTCTGACTATCGTCGGTTGTCTTGTGTAGATTACAGGGGAACCCATGTCCACAGATATAAAGGTGATTTCCTATCGTTGGGAAACATGACTTTGATGGTTGGCATCGGTCTAAGAAGGACAAATGTGTGATGCACGATGAAGGAAACTCATGATGGCCAAGGACGGAGGAGGGCCATCTTAGGACTTGCTTTTAGACACATGTATATTTTGATATTTGAGCCTGCAAGCTCTATTTTTGGGATATCATATGACTTTATCATGTGACATTACATGTTTTTGAGAGTATCTATATATATGCGATGCAATTTTGATTTGGCCTATATGGTGTTATGTGCTATGGTATTCTAATATTTTATGAGATGCTTATGTGCTGATTTTATGATGCTATGAGATGTATGGATATTATGCTCATGTTTATGAATGCAATTATGGATTTGATTATGTATGCATTGTGTAGTGTGATGATGATGTGATTCCTATATGTTAATGCAAATGTTTATTTATGATGATTATGTGATGATGTCAATGATGGTTTTATGAATGGATGCAAATGATAGCGTTTATGCAATGTGAATCGTGGTATTTGATTAATGCAGATGTGAATATGAAATGCTCATGTCATTATGTATACAACTTTGTTTTTTTGTGTATGTCACAGGATATCCTCAGAGGACAAGAAAAAAGAAGGTGAAGAGCGATGTTAGTGCGAAGAAAGATATGCATGTTAGTATGGAAATTAAAAATCCTTCAAAGCTTTGCTATAGTGCTATTCTAGTTGTTGCTCTTTAATCATCATTGGGTGAAAATGTCATGATGGTCGACAAACACTATGATATGACATAGATCAATAGTGTGCAAGGTCAAACCATCACATAAATCAATCAGTCGCAGACAAAGGATGATCATGACTCATGCAAGGAACACAATTGCCCCTAGTCACTTTATCATGACCAACCGCCAGAAAAACCAAACTAATCATGAGACGTCGCTGCTTCTCTAAATCTTGATGATAGGACATCCTTGAGAAACTAGCCACATGATAGTAAAAATAGACAGTAAAATCATCGTACTACGTCATTGCTTCTCTAAATCATGAAGTCAGGACATCCTGGAGAAACTAATAGTAGAGTGATAAGCAGACAAGGATAATCATCATGATATGTCATGGTTCCTAGGACATAAGGAACTAATATCGTGATAATCATCAAAAGACAAAAAAGTTTGCCAAGTGTTTTAATGTCAGGTGTTGTCAAATATCGAGCGATATCAAATTCAAGAAGGACACATCCTGAATGACGTTGATATCTAGGAGATCGATTCTCGGAGTTGGAAGAATCCATCAAAATGTCAGATGATTATGATAATGCTTAGGAAGGACACATCCACAAGCATAAAGAAGTGACGAGAGTTTCTTTTTAGAAGGATACATCTGAAGAAGAACCCAAAGTTCTGCCCTGATAACTTGTCTTGGTATGATTTTGACTACATGCCATTGCTGACATGCTCAATTTGACCGAAAGTGTTTGATGAAATAGATTTCCAATAGACTGATAGCTCAAGATTGACATAAGATTCGCTTGATTTGAAGATATTTTGATGTGTGTGAATGTGTAGTGCCATGAGCCCTAATGGATTGACCTAGTGCAGCCTTGGGGGTCCATCGATTGATGGCCTTGCCTACGTCATGCACTTAGAGACCTCGTAGTTCGACATGACCAATGACATTGTCCAAAGGACACAAGTTTGAATCATGATTTATTTTGCGACAAACCTAGAAGGACTTGACCTAATGTCTCAAGGATTCAATAATGAATCTTGCCTACGTAGCAAATGCACAGAGACAATGTAGTTTAGACTAGGACGAAGATTGAATGACGTGATCGATTGAATTGATCAGATTGACTTTGATTTTGGATTTTGACATTGATTTGGATGTTTTTGTATTTTCTCAGGATGCTTTCTGATTTTTAGGTCTTTTTTCAAGACTTTTTCAATTTTTTATGATTTTTTCAGGACTTTTTCAGATTTTTATGATTTTTTTAGGACTTTTTAGAATGTAGGATCATGTGTGGTACCCACTACAATTGCATGATAAAGTTCTTTCCCCCAGATGGGTTGGGGAATACCCAAGTTCAATGATATGGAGATAGGTAGACGCAAGGCAAAGGCAAGGATATGCAAGGAATGATGTCAACCAAATGTTAACCATGGTCAGAATTGACAGGACTTAGGATGGATGTCAAGAATGTGTTAGGCCTTTGTGATTATGACAAATGGATAAAGGTCGATTTGAGTAATAGTAGATGGTGAAGCAACGATTGACTACGCATGGTGCCTGTTTGCCAGGTTTTCACCATTGTACTTATCCAAAGCACCTGTTTGCCAGGTTTTCACTATTGGATGAATTCCTTTCTTTTTACTATTTTTGCCATTTTTTGACTTTTTTGGTGTCACCAAGACACCTATTTTCCAAGTTTTCATCAAGGGACGATTTTTTCTATTTTTCATTTTTTTGTATTTTGTAGGTTTTCAGCCAAGCTCTCTAATGCTATGTTCAGAACTTTCTCAGATGTAAACTATTGATAGGTTCTGTCAGTTGTTCTCCATCAGGTGTGGCTAACTGATAAGCTCCAAAACCAAATGTGGTAGTAATGATATAAGGACCAAGCCAATTAGCCTCAAACTTACCAGGCTTTTCACGGTCCACCTGATTTCTGGGGTTCTGCATGAGAACCAAGTCACTGATTTCAAATTTTCTCACCATGACTCTTTTGTTATAACTTCGGTAGAGATAATTTTGATATGCCTGTAGATGATTTAAGGCATTTTGTCATCTTTCTTGTAGCATTTCTATCTCATGGAGATGAGTATGTGTGTACTCTTCATCGTTAATCATTCCTTTCAAAGAAACTCGGAGAGAAGGAATTTCGACCTTGATGGGTAATATGGCCTCAGATCCATAGACCAAGGAAAATGGAGTGGCTCCAGTGGGGGTACGGATGCTAGTATGATAGGCCGATAAAGTAGGGTTAAGTTGTAGGTGCCAATCTCGACCAACGTCATTGACGGTCTTCTTCAGAATGCAAAGAATTGTTTTATTTGACGCCTCAGCTTGGCCATTACCTTGCGGGGTAGTATGGAGTGGAAAAATGGTGTTGGATGTGGAATCACTCACAGAGTTCACAAACGTCCTGATTTTTTAATGGACTGTCGTTATCTGTGATGATGGATTGTGGGACACCATACTGGCAAATGATGTAATTCAGGATAAACTTGGATATTTGTTTATCGATGATGTAAGTGAGAGGGACAGCTTCAATCCACTTAGTAAAATACTCAGTGGCGGTGATTATGAATTTATGGCCATTAGACGAGGATGGATGGATCTTACCCACGAGGTTGAGTCTCCATTGTGCAAAAGGCCATGGAGAAGTGATCAGTCTTAATTCCTGTGCAGGTGCATGAATCAGGTCACTATGTACCTGGAATTTCCGACATGTTCTGACAAACTAAAGAGCATCCTTTTCCAATGTCGGCCAGTAGTATCCCAGTCTGGTGACTTTCCTAGCTAGGGTTGGACCACTTGAATGAGATCTGCATATACCCTCATGTACTTCTCGTAAAGTCATTTGGGCTTCATCAGTGTCGAGACAATGAAGAAGGGTGTTGTCAAAGCCATGGCGATATAAGGTATCACTGACGATGGTATGTCTAGCCACTTTTCGAATAAAGGATTTTCTTTGGTTGTTAGACAGGTTGGGTGGGAGGGTTTGGGATTTAAGATAGTCGTATATGTCTTGATACCAAGGCGAACTGGGACCAACAATCTTGCACACCATTTAGGACTCTAGAATATCGTATGCAGGCATCAGTAACTATTCCACTAAGAATTCAAATTGTGACACATTCTTAGGGATCTCTAGGAGAGATCCAATGGTAGCCATTGCATCGACTACTTTATTTTGTGTCCTTGGGATTTGTTCAAATGCAATCATTTTAAAATACATCAAGAAACTATCCACCATTCTTTTGTAGGGAAGCAACTTCTCATCCTTTGTGTCATAGTCATCATTCACTTGATTGATGACCAATTGAAAATCCCCGAATACGAGCAATGTCTGAATTTTCCATTTAATTGCTATCTTGAGACCTATGACCAATGCCTCGCATTCTGCAATATTATTTGTACAAGGGAAGGCAATCCAAAATTATTTAGGAATTGAATCCCCTTGTGGTGTGATAAATAATATGCCAGCTCCTGAGCCGTGACCAGTGTGGGACCCATCAAAGTATAGTTTCCATGGTAGTGTTGGTTCTGCGTGAAAAATAGACTCATCAGGAAAATCAGTTATCATTGGATGAGTGGCCTGGATTGGTGCATCAGCCAGCTAATCCGCTATTACTTGACCTTTTATAGCCTTGCGCTCCACATACTGTATGTCATACTCGCTTAATATCATGACCCATTTTTCCAAACGGCCTATCAATGCTACTCGATTAAGGAGATACTTTAATGGGTCAATCTTTGCCACTAAATTTGTTTGATGGCTCAGCATATAGTGTCTAATTTTTTGTGCCGCGAAGACAACTGCAAGGCATGCCCTTTCAATAGTTGTGTAGTTGATCTCATATCCAATTAGTGTGCGACTGATATAATAAATGGCTCTTTCTTTTTCTTCACGGTAATTTTGCGCCAATAATGCCCCCAATGCATTTGTCATTGCAGACACATACAAGATTAATGGTTTTCCCTCAATAGGCGGCATCAACACTGGTGGTGTCAACCGATATTCTTTTATTTGGTCAAAGGCTATGTTGCACTTATCTGTCCATACAAAAGGAATGCTTTTGCGTAGTAGATATTGGAATGGTTGACACTTGTCCGCCAACTATGCAATGAAATGGCGAATAGACTGCAATCTACCCTGAAGTGTGCGCAACTCACTGATTCCCTTTGGTGGAGGCATGTCTAGGATTGCTTTTACCTTTGCTGGGTCAACCTCAATGCCTCGTCTTGAAACTATGTATCCGAGTAGCTTGCCTGAAGTGACTCCAAAAACACATTTCTTTGGGTTCAATGTAACCTTGTAATCCTCAAGTCATCTAAAGATTTTGTCTAGGACTTTGAGATGATCTTTTCTTGTCAAATATTTTTCTAATAGGTCATCCACATAATCTTCCATTAGAATATGCATCATGTCATGGAAGATTGTTGTCATAGCCCTTTGATATGTAGCACCTGCATTCTTTAGGCCAAAAGGCATGACATTCCAACAGTATGTTCCCCAAGGACAAGTGAATGTTGTTTTATGTTGATCCTCTGTTGCAATTATGATTTGGTTGTAGCCGGAGAAACCATCCATGAGAGATAGCATCTCATATCCTGTCGTGAGGTCAACAATCATGTCTATGTTTGGTAGGGGGAAGTCATCCTTTGGGAAAGCCTTATTCAAATCTCTAAAATCCATGCAGATACGGATTTGTCCATTCGGCTTTGTAATAGGAACAATATTGGATATCTAATCAACATAGTCTATTGACCTTATGAACTTAGTATCCAGTAACTTTTTTAGTTTAGCCTTGACAAGTAATGCAATATGTGGATGCATCTTGCATAGTTTTTGTTTAACCGGCTTGATTCCTGGGATTAAAGGAAGATGATGTAGAACCAATTCGGGATCTAGGCCTGGCATGTCAGCATATGACCATGCGAAGTTAACTTTTCTGTCTATGAAGAATTGTGTAAATTCAGGTTTTTCTTCGTCTGACAATGATGCAGCCAAGAGAATCATTTTGGGATTCTCTGGTGTGGCTATGTTAACTTTTGTTGTGTCCTCAATGAGCATAGTTGATTTTTCCTGTGTTACGGGGAGAAATTCCAATCCTCCATCCTTAGGTGCCTCAAATAGGTTTTCACCTTCGGATGCATCCTTTGTTTTTACTATTTTACTGCTAGAAGGTGCCTTGCAGTTTTCACCTAAAGGCATTTCTTTTTCTTTTTTATTTTTTGTATTTTTGCGACTGGAGGATTGCACAGTCTCCCCGAAATAAGTTGCACAATCTAGATCGATGGAGAACCATGTTTTGTGATCCCCCCATGGAATACCATCTCTTAGTCCCATGAATTTTGCAATTGCCTCATCATTCTGAAATATGTCCATCACCGATGGATCTTGTTGGTCCCAGTCGATGAGTTGTGGGTAAACAAGGGAGATTCCATCGTCAGTGTTGGTAAAGGCTGGAGAAGATGCGGAAAGTGTGCAAATTGATGTCTCAAGTGTAAAGGAAAAGTTATCAATTCCCACTTTCATGTCTAATGCAATGGATGGTCCATACTCTAAGTCAGATGAATCAAATTCAAAATCATAATATGGGATGAAATTATCAACATCATGACTAGTGGTAGGCATTTTAGAAGTATGGATAATGGGCTCAGATAGGTTAGGCTCATGGGTGGGCTCAGGAATGGGGTGGGATGATTCAGGTATTGTTGATGACACTTTGTGTTCTTCTGGATTCCAAGGAATGCTTACCCATTTCTTGTCTTTAGAATGTCGGTCAATAGGGTCAATGTTATATTGCTGGCAGAATCGTTCTTCAAAGGAAGGTTGGCCAGGTTCCAAGAATAGCTCATCAATGTCATAGTCACTGACGATTTTTTCAGATCCCCATTCCCATTCATTTGAGTCCGTTTCGGTTAGGGATTCTTCGCTTGTCTCGACACTTTTTCGTTGCCGTTACGTCCTTACTTGAAAATTCATAGATACATTGATTGTCAGTTCTGAGTTGGTCGAACCCTAGACCTATGTATCTTGGTCTTGCCATTATGATAATAGGTTCCCTTCTTCCCTTGCTGTTCTTTCCAAGGCTACTTGTGCCATCAAAACCTTGGGCTTTGCATATATCATATCCTTTTCCATAGAGATGTAGCGGTAGTGGAGATAACTCTGTTGGGTCTTTGTAGATCTAGTTATCCATGTCAATAATGACTTCGTTACCCATATCGCCCCACCGTGTAAAAACACTTGTTGGTGGAACTTTGAAAGTTACTTTGGGATCAACTACAAAACAAGGTCTACCATAGACTTTAGGTGGCTTCGGTATTGTGGTTATACAGTAAGCCATGTTCAATTTGAACTCTCCACAACCAAGGTCCTGGATCTGAAGGTCTTTACTTGGGATGGAGGCTGATGAAGATGGTGTGGTAGAAGATGATGGGATGGATGATTTTGTGAGTTTTGATGGGTCAATGTATTTGGATGAGGTGGAAGATGAGGCCTCCCGATTGATGGGTACCTGGTGCTCAACAGTAGCTCGTAGGTTGGTGCAATATTGGAATGGATTGGGATCTCCTGGGATAGTGATCTCAGTTCCATCAAAAGGGAATTTGAGGCATTGGTGGTATGTGGATGGAATAGCCTTTAGAGCATGAATCCAAGGGCGACCAATTGATATATTATAGTGTATGTCATAATCCAGGACCTGGCATATGGTATCTATGATGACTGGTCCTACTCGGAGTGAAATTGTAATAATTCCTTTAGAAGCGCGTTCTTCATCATCGTATGCTTTGATGATGATGCTTTTGCTAGCATCTACACATGCCTCGAAGAAACCAAGAGCTTTGAACAATTTCAGAGAGTAGATGTTCAATCCTGCTCCGCCATCTACTAGGACTCATCTAACTTTATGCTTGTGGACAAAGACTTCAATGTGGAGGGCATCGTTATGCAATGGTTTGGGTGAGGAATAGTCGCTGTCTGAAAAGGTGATGTGGTGAGGTGAATTCAGGTATCCGACCATATTCTCAAAGTGGTTGACATCGATGTTGGTTGGGACGGATGACTCTTGCAGTACTTTATCAAGCATGGACTTATGCATTGGTGAAATATGGAGCAGTTCGAGAATGGATATTTGAGCAGGTGTTTCTTTTAACTGCTCAACGATGTTGAACTCCAGTTTTGGGTTGGACTGTAAAGTGGACGGACCAGGTATGGTGATTTTTGGTTGACATGCCAAAGGACCTGGGATGGTGACCTTGCGATTACAAGTAGTCATATTGCATTCTGGGGCTCTTTTAATGTTGATGGTATTAATAGATTCATCTTCATTATCAGTGTGAAGATTGTTAATAATAGTACCATCGGGATAACTATATGCAGGACGAGTAGTATTGCAGGCCAGACGGATGTGGTTGGCTTGGTTGTTTGTATGCTTTGTGCCAGATGAGGAAGCCTTACCATGATTCTGTAGTGGGTTTTTGTGTATGGTATGATCTGCATTAGATGTACAAGATTGACCACCCAACTCAATGGTGTGGTTCTCTATGAGGTCTTGCACCAGATTTCACAATTGGCAACAAGAGGAATTTTTGTGCCCTTTCGCACGATGGTAATCACAAAATGAACTG
Organism: Sequoiadendron giganteum; assembly: GCA_007115665.2. Lineage (NCBI taxonomy): Eukaryota > Viridiplantae > Streptophyta > Pinopsida > Cupressales > Cupressaceae > Sequoiadendron > Sequoiadendron giganteum. The sequence goes on from CM021103.1 coordinate 357,856,852, forward strand.
TCATCACACCATGACGGCTTGAATTGACCAGGGTCATACAATTTCAGCTCTTCCAATGTTATGACACCGTTTTGAAGAATTTTCTTGAAGACAATTTTGATAGGTTCACCCAAAGGGGTGTATGCGTGCTTTTGGAATTGTCGGGGTTGACGCAACTGCCTTTGATTAGATTGTGCATGATTATTTTGGATAGCGTTGGCAGTTGGTGTAGGTGTAGTTACAGGTGCATTTTGATTTTGTAATCCTTTGATTGTGAGTACATGACCTGTTGCATTGACGATTTTTGCATTAACTACACCGTCATTGGTGATATGCTTGTTTTTAACCCAGTATTTGTTTTTGTCATTTGAGCTACTTGGGTTATTATTGGTGGTGGTGTTGATGGTTTTGCCACCATATTTTAATTCACCTTTGGCAATCAAGGTTTTCTCTATTTGAACACCCTTTTCACCAAGGTCAACAAAAGTGGTGCAACAATGGACTTGTAGGCCATACCTTAGCGGTCCTAGGAGAGTTTGAACAAACATGGTAACTTTCTCCTTTTTAGGTATTTCTACTGGGCATCTGCTTGCTAAGGTTCTCCATCTTTGAAAGAATGGAATGAAAGTCTCTCCTACATCCTCTCGGGTAAGTTTGCATAAGGAGGCGATGTCGATGTTTATGTCAATGTTGTAAGCATATTTTTTGACAAACTTGTTTGCCAATTCGTCCCATGTTTTTATTCCCTTAGGCAAAAGCAAGAACCATTCTAGTGCATGACCTGCAAGACTTCTAGAAAAAAGTCTCATGAGATAAGTTTGCTCATTTGCAATGTCCATACAACTAGTAGTGAATTCTCTAATGTGTTCAATGGGGTTTGTTTTTCCTTTGTGCTTAGAAAAATGGGGTACCACATATCCGTGAGGAAAGGGTGCCATATACAAGGTTGTGTCGAATGGATACGGACACAATTCATGCGACAAGTTTGACTTTTTATTGGATTGTTGCAAGGTCTCCTCTTGTGTTTGAAGAGCAGCGAGTTGTTGTGTGAGTGCTTCCACCATGGGATGGTCGGTAGCATCACCTATGTTGGTGATAGGGGTAGCTTGAGTCCCCAACTATTGAGATGAGATGTGTTGATTTGGAATGGGTTACCTATGAGCAAAGTGAGTGTTGTGATTAGGCGGTTGTTGGAAATGAATGTTCTGATGAGGGATGTGCTTCTACGTATGGACTTGAGAGGCGTAAGTGGGGATGTGATATCCTGCCATGTTGGACTGAATTTGAGGACCTTGCTGGTTTTGAATTTTTTGATGTCCAAATGGGGTGAAAGATTGATGGCCATGTTAATTTTGAGCTTGTTGATGCCCAAATGGAGTGAATAATTGAGCACCTTGATTGCCTTTCCCAAATAAGAGATTGTGGATTTGAGGAATGTTGGTGTTTTGAGTCACAAGAATGTTGGTATTAACCTGTGAGGAAGTGGGTTGGGTGCCTTGTATGGTAACTCTTCATTTATTTCTCCAAAAAGGGTTAGATGAGTTAGTTGCCATAGTATTTGAAGAACCTAATAATAGGTTTGCTGATGTACTCACGGAACTAGATGAAGTTCCAAAGAGGTTTGATGTGGTTGCACCCAATGTTTGTGAAGGGATGGTGGATGTTTTTTGGGGGATGGATTGTGATGTGGTGTTGGATTGGGAAGATGATCCCCCAATAGATGTTGTGTTGGTTGTGGTGGTAGTATGACCAAGGGAGGTAGCATTGAGTGTGTTGATGACATTTTGTGAAGAGGCTCCCATGGAGAAATTGTGTGATGGTGGAGTGGGAGAAGTTGCTCTAGGAGTGTTAAGGTCAAATCCCTTTGGTAACTTAGCCCCTTGGTCAAGGAGCATAGCTAGGAATCTAGAAGAGTCATTTAAGATTCCTTCTTCTACAAAAGTAGCAACTTTTGGATGTTGAGCGGCAGCTAATACATTTTCTTCAAAGACATCCCCATTTTGATCCCGTCGGATAAATGGTTCAAAAATATGTGAGGGAGATGATGGTATGTTCATCTCACTAAAAGGATTGATTGTGGAATTTTCCATGTCAAAATAAGGATTTTTCATGGTATTGGGAAATGAGTCCATGCCAATTGTGAACTCTAGAAAGTTGGTGTCTTGTCTAAAATAATCCATGAGTCTTTTCTTTTTCTGTAATCTAGTTTCAACCATACAAAGTTTTGCTCAACTTGGGATGATAATGATGTAAATATGAGACTAATGTCTTTTGGTTTCTTTTTGGATTTTTAAAGGATGCTATGAATGCAAGTAAGACTGCAGGCTTGTGAATGCAAGTGGTGTGATACTAAATGGAGATGCCAAATGATATGAAATAAAGGATCCGAAGATGCACTTACTAGTGAGAGATCTAAAGAGGACAAACTTGTCCAAACAAAGTTTTTTGCAATAATTCAATTTTGGAAGACCAATGGACCGTAGAAGGACTATAAATAGGACAAAGTGAAGTTTCCACACTAGACTATTGAGTGGGAAATAATTCACAAAAGGATTAACAAAGTGACAAAGATAATTGGGTCCAATGATAACCTATTATTGAATGCAAAGTTTGGACAATGATTGGTAAGAGTCAACTCCTAAAATCTGCAAAAGTGAGTGTCTAAGGAGATGGTGAAGCTATTAATGCAATCTAATAGAAGGCCAAATGAAAACCTATTGTGAGTCTAAAATGATACCTAAAATGCAATGTTTGATGAAAAGTTGAGCAATTCAAAGACCGGTTTGGACTGTAACAATATAGAAAGACTTGACTAAATTTGAAGACAAGTTGTGGACTTTCTGTTTTTGACAGTGAGGAATTGTTTGCAGGTTTTTAGCAAATGCGTCGCATCAAATGCGGTACAACAGAGCAAATGTGGCTCATAGAATCAAATGCGGTTTGGAAAGTGTCGATTGCGACACGTTGCGACACGTTCTAGTGAATGCGGGTTGATGTTTGTCAAATGCGGTTCAAGTTATCGAATGTGGTTTACTGATAGCAAATGCGGCTCTGTATACTTCAAATGCAGCTCATCAGAGTGAATGCGGCGCAATATGACTCAAATGCAACCCATCAAAGCGAATGTGGCTTGATAGTTTGCTATTGCGGTGTGATAGATCGATTGCATCGCAATGGATAATTTTTTGAAAAACCCGAACACAGTTTTCAGTTTTGACAAGTTTTTTCTTTGGTTCAGATTTTGCGATTTTCAATTTGTTAAAGTCTATTTAAAAGTAGTTGGCAAACACAGAAAATAACAAAAATTAAGTGTATGTTCAAGCAGACTCACTCTTAATAGTCAAATGGGTCATCATAACAATCACAGCCCACAACTTAAAATCACATTCACTCACACAGCCATGTCACCCCCTAGAGGGCACCCGTGTTTTTGTCTTTTCTAGGTGCATACTCAAGGTGACAGAAGTGGATATCGAATCCCCTGAGCAAACAGTCTATGGTGATTATATGGTGAGTGTCTTGGGGGGAGATTCTTCCCTCCCCTTGCACCGTGATTCAAACAATGTCTGGTTACTGACACGCTGGCTTCTACACTATGGTTCTTAGTCAAGGTTTTCGTTCGGTGTGGCAAATGATAAACTCCCTTAGGAGACCTCCCAACCTTTAGAACAAAGGTTTTGGGGATGGTTATCTTTGCACACTACCGTTGAATTGCGGACTTTCCCCGAATTCGCTTTTGATTATAGTGGGTTGGAAAACCTGGCTTTGGTTGTTCCCACTTAGGTCATTCCCGTAGGGTGAGTACTTTTTTCCAATATGGCAGGCCTTCCAAGGGTTGTAAGAAAACAAAAAAATGCATAAGTATAAAAATGGATAGGTCTGGCTTTTTGATCACCCAGTCAAGGGAAGAGCATATGCATATTATCCAATCAAACACAAAAAGCAAGTTTCTTCAATTTTAAACCCAAATAAAAAAAATTATATTCTAGGTGAAGATATTACTTCACAAAGACATGGTGTTCATTGTTAACCAAAAAGAAAAGTGTGGTGACTACCCTAGGATTGATAAATTCCAATTAAATTAGATGTATATCCCAGGATTGATAAATTCTCATTAATGTGTCTATCCTAGGGTTGGCTCTTTTTAAATACCAAAAAAGAAATTAAAAAAATCAATTTCTGGCCGCGGATGCATCAGATCCAAATTACAACAACAACCAAAAAAATAAAAGCTAAATTTTCACCAGTTACGTACGGCTCGGTTTCTATTAGATGTGTCGCGTCATGTCAAATGTGATGCTTGAAGGATCGTATGTGTTGCGACAGAGAGATTGCATCGCTCACGATCACAAATGCGATGCGACATAGCGATTGCATCGTTCCGTACTGTTCTTGCAAAAAAATAATCCAAAGTTGTACGACACCTACAAAAGTTCATTAGAATGTCGGGTTCACCAATGTAACATATGAATTTCTACAACACAGAATTGTTAGTTGAACATTATAAAATCCTGCATATTAGATCATATAACAATGGAATACAATAGAGAATAAACGAGAAAAGAAATAAACTAGATTGATCTCACCCATGTCTTCTCTCCTCCATGCTTCACTTCCATTTCTACCTTCTTAAGATTGTTGTGATAATAATGCCCTCAGATTTGTGAGCAAATTGTGTGTGCCTAGCCCTAGCAATGCCTTTGAAGGATTTATGAATATAAACTAATGTGCAAACTAGAAACTCAATTCTAATATGCAAATAGTAATGAATAGCCTATGATATGAAGAATGCCTATAATAAAAGTAGTTTAAGCAAATGATCATGGATCCGAAAATGAGATCAAGATTGTCATTTTATAGAAAATGCAATCTTGAATGGACGGACAAGATGAGAGATTGAGGAATACCCTAGAATCAAAGGTCAAGATTCAATAAGGCAACTCTCAATTAGGGTTAGGACAAAATTCTCATATGTGTGAATAAGATTTAATTAAATCAAGACTGAATGTGACAGTTGAGATGAAATTAGTAAAAATCAGAAGACGAGGGGATGGGTTTTTAGAAAATCAGTAATTTTAGAAATTACTTGATTTGTAGAAGAATAATTCTATTTTGAATTAAATTAATCCAAAATAGGGATTTTGTGAGGTAAGAAGTAATTGAATTTTGAAATTAATTACTAAATGAAGAATTAGTTAAGTATGTGAGATATTTTTAAATGATTTGTTTTATTTAAAAATATAGATGTGTCACATACCATAATTAAATAATTACAAATAATTATTTAATTTAGAAGAAGTGGTTAATTAATTAAATAAATTAGCAAATCTATTTAATTAAGAGGATTTAGGAGTTAGTGACACATTAAATAAATATATTTTAAATATATTTATTAATAATCAGGAGGACATTTATGATAAGGATTAATTAAATAAATAAGATTTTATTTAATTGCAAGAAGACTTTAATCATTAGTGACATATTAGATAAATAAATAGGATTTATTTATTTAATAATCATGCAGAATGAGAGATTATGAATTAATTAAATAATTATGAATTATTTAATTAATAGTTGAATGTGGGTTAGGAACATAATTAAAATGTTATAATCATGTTGTGACGAAAGGTGGTAAAATAGTGCTTGTAGGTTTTGGTCATTTTTATGTGTCTACAATTATCACCTATTTTCCTTTGCATTTTGAAGATGAACCTATGACCATCGATGGGATGGGTTCCTCCCCATCGCACAAGCTTGTTCTATCACGGATTAGGATTATTTGGACGGGTATCAACACGTGATGGGCGATGCGGGTGGTCACTTATGGTAAGGATCTTTCTAAGCCTAGTGTCAATGGATGGTGTCTCATCGTTGGTGTTGATACTATCGAGTGATAGGACTTCTATCAAAAGGACGAACGTGTGATGGGTGATGAATTCTAGTTTGTGGCCCGAATTTTCTCGTAATTGTTAGGGTCGATGGTGCACGTTTCAAGGATGATGGAATTAGGGTGTGGTTGAGTATGTGGAATTTTTAAAGCATCTCCTCGCTATTTCTAAGTACATTTGATATAGCAAGTGGTGATCCTTAATGATCATCATTAATCGAGTTTTAATCCTTGGTGATCAATGGCTGAGATGCAATATGCAGATGATTGATTTTTTCACTCACGCGAGTGAACAAGGATGGCCATTAATTGTGGCATGCCTTCATTTCCTCTATTTAATGAGGATTTTTTTGTATTTTGTTTACTTGTCTACAGTCATCAGTTCCTTTGGCTATTTCTCATGGGCACTGAGGTGACAAACCTAGTCCCTAAGAGTTTCTCACTGACGCGATGCGTATAGTGTTCTTTTTGTGTTTTGGTGATCTCTTTTGTATCTGGTGCTTGTGGGGTTCACAGTGTTTGCACGTAGGGGTATTATGGGGATTGTAGTTATTTCTCTCCTTATATAATTGGCATTGGGTTGGTGTTGAATGTAAAATGGGTCGACTAAGTTCCTCTACTGTGCCAATTCATAGGTCACGGAGGTTAAGTTTGTAGGATCCATTGTCTTATGAGCCAGAGGTGAAACATATGGCAGTGGAAGCACCATTCATTCCAAGGGCCAAGAGGACTGCTCACAAAAATCCGAGGGGAATATCGTCAAAAGTGCTTACAATCTTCAGAAAATGTCCTGCTTCGAAGAATTGATCAAAGTTAAAGGGAAAGGGTTTGTCGTGTTTGTGAAAGAATTAACGAGACTAGAGGTAGACCCTGGGGTTTTTTTAGAGAATCCCAGCTCTCTGGTCATAATTATCGATAGCTCTTTTGAAGAGTGTGAAGGAGTCGGTCGCAATGCTAGCTATTTCCTTGCTTCTTCGATGCCCTATACCGACTCAAAGGATGAGGTGGTAATTACAAATCCACTCTTTGTGAAGAGGCCTGGTGAAGATGTTCACTCAGCAGCTGACAAGGCTAGGTGACACCCGTGTTACTTTTCTTGCTTGTGTTCAGTCCCTAGGTGTTGTGGTGTGTACTTCCTGTGTGATTGTTGGTGGTGATGGTGACTCTTATTAGTTTTGGGTGATGTGCAGATTTTGGTAATTGTACCTTTTGGAAGGCTTACATGGCATCTTTGACAAGGTGGTTTGGTGCTTCTTTTCCCTTTTGCCTTTTTTCTTTCCCGTGGTATAAACGATGAAATATAACGGTTCAGGAACAAAACCTGATAAAATGAAATTGCATCGAGATTATCAAAATTAAACTGTAATGAGCCCTTTGTTTGTTGCTCCCTTGGTCTATAAAAGGGATTTCAAGGCTCATTGTAGGAGGTCGGATTTTGAATCTAGAAGGGCTTAGGTAGGATATAGAATACTAAAATTAATGCAGAAGGTAGAACGAACAGGCTAAAATATTGTCTTGGGTACCAATTTTGTATATGATGCCCTTAAAAGGGTTTTGTATGGATTTATTATATCCAATTTTTTTTGCAAAACTAAAGCATATGCTCTCCTGTACGTGACTATTACATATTATAAGTGGAAAAACCAAGTGTTTCTTCAATTTTCTTCAATGTTTATTTAAATGTATGATTCTATTCTTGTTTTAGCTCAAGAGGTTAATTAAAATACTTGAAGGGGATTGTAGGTGTATAAGTAATTGCTCAAGATTCTGATAAGAAGTCTTGTTTTAGGAACTATGAGTCTTCATAGTGTAAGGCATTATGAAGATAGGTCACTTATTTTATGGTTAATCAATTCATTCATTACTGATTGTCACATAGTAGACGTTGTTCCTAATTGATAAGACACTGGTCTATTTGTTGTAAATTCTTGCGATCCAATGTACCTAAAATATCTAGTCGTGGATTCATAATGATGAAAATGTTAAATCAAATTATATCAGTTTTGAGATGCAAGTCTGAAATGTACCCTTGTTCCTAGCAGATAGATGATTATTTGTGTAAGGGTCAGCCGCACTTTTGCTAAATAATGTTTGTTTGTATGAGAAAGGAACATATATCTATGCATAAGTGTTCATCGTTGTAGCATAATTCTTGTGAACACATCGGCACATACCCTCCCTAATTCTACAAAGCCTAAAGTGTAGGGGTTAGAGTTTTGAGAACCTTTACCCATCGAGTTGGCCATTCATCTTTAGGATTCTTGGTGATGAAGGTTGGCTACCTTCTAGGGTCTTCCTAAGGTGTACTGGAAAAAACACCAACAAAATGGAAACTCTACTGGGGACTAATTTCTTTTCTCCGGACGTAGATCCCTGTATCACAAAGTCAAATGGTCTAAATAGTGTGAGTATTTTGTTCACATTTTGAAGAATTCTTCAAGTTGGTCAAAGATTTGGTTGCAAAAAAATCAGAGGATCTAAAAATGACTCTGCTAAGGAGTTAGACCCAAAACGTGCTCATATGATAAGAAACTCCATATTGTTTGAAGTTTATTCCTCTCAATTGGAGGTGGCGACTCTGACTAAAGAACCTGAAAAATAACATACTAAAGTTCCAGATCCACTTGCTTAAAGACAAAGCTAGGTGGACGCTGCAAGAGGGCCAGGTATTTTCATATTGTTAAAAAAATTGATCATGTTTGTGAGCAAACTATGAGAATTATTTTAAGATATAAATGTTTCCCAGTTAAGTGAAATGGCACTAGTTAAGGGAAGAATAGTTGAACTTTGCATGTTTCCGGAGGAATCATGTAGGATTATAGGTTATTATGGAAGGAACATGTAAACCTTTATCTTAAGCAAATAGTATATAGAGTTCATAAAAAGAGGCTTGAGATTTCATTTTGTGAGAAGAATTTGAGTGTCCCTTGTGAAAATTTTGACAAAGTTTGCAAAGGTACAATAAGATGTCTCTTCAGACCATGTTTTATGATAAATATTTAAGTAATGGGTCCCCCCTATCACATCAGGGAGGTTTTAATAGTGAAAGGTACAATGCCTTGGTTTTCAATGGCATTTGTGGTCACCCAAATATTGTACCACACAAGATTAGGGATAAGATACCGAAATTCAAAGGTGAATAGACTAAGTCAACAAATCAACATCTGTAGGAATTTTTTGATGTGATGGGTGATTATGAGGTGGTCTTCGAAGATGTAGTCATGAAATTGGTTTTTCAATCCTTAAAAGGAGATGCAAGAGATTGGTTCTCATACCTACCTGCATCCTCAGTACACTCATGGAGAGAGTTCAAACTGGTATTCATGGATCAATTTGGAGAAAGGATTGACCCAATCCTGGTCAGGACATAAGGCCAAATGATGTTTAATGTTTGGTCATGTATTTAGGTGCATTTGATAAAAAGATGGGTTACTTATTAAGAGACAAGGAACCCACAACATTTTATCAAGCATATCACATTGCCATAGACATCAAAAATAATTTTAAATAGTCAATGATGAAAGGATGCTTTAATATTTGTGTTGAATATCCTCACATTCCTCGTACTACTATAATTGATAAATCAATCAATATAGAATTAAGGAAAGGGGATGATATTCATGTTGTTTCAAGTTCTTCATTAGTACCACATAGATATCATGATGAACCTGAAGAAGAATGTGTGCCTATTTGTAGAAAAATTGACCAAGTAACTGCAATTAAGAGGTCCTGTGGTCTGCAAAGGAATAAAGGTGAATCTCCTAACCATTTTTTTCTCTAGATTCACTGATGCATTGTTTAGAATACCTAAGAATGTTAGACCCAATATCTCAGTGTGCATTGATTTATTTTATGAATTGTATCAGTCTAGATTGAGTTCTTTACTAGAGGAGTTGAAACCTCGTGCCTTGAACCAAGTCATTGATTGGGTAAGGGTTGTTGAGGGAGCCCATGATGACTATACTAGACAAGTATCACCTCAGAACGTTATTAATGAGGCCCATTATCAAGAGGATCAGGAGTTTGTGCAATTGGGCCAAGATGATGTGTCAGAGCATGGATTGTTAGTTGATGATGTTGTTTGTTTTGCAATTAATATGGTTGTCAAGTCACATCTTGAAGATAATGAGGTAATGCATGATTTCTACCCTTGGGATGCTATTGCAAATAGGCACAAGCAAGGGAGGGTGCACATTTTAGTCCGAATAGAGATAATGATGTACAAACTAATGGTTCATCTCGTGATTAATTGGATTTAGAGCTATTTTTTGTTGGTTATAAATCATCCTATGAAGTAGAAATAGAATCTATGGCCTCAAGTAGAGGATATGTTGGCAGTATCGAGGAGACACAAATGATTGAAGATAAACAATTTTCTTCATGTGATGAATTTTCAGAGTGTGGATCCATAATTTTGAGTACAAATGATGAGGATGATTCTGAGAGGATCCCCTTTTTTTCTTCCAATGACTATGACATGGGGGGTTGTGATCCACATGTTATGGAGATAGGAAAAGATGTGCCTACAATGAGGATATGATAGAACCCCATGTATGATGACCTTCACTAGGAGGTGAGGTGATAGGAAATTATTTTTACTGGTGTAGGAATAACTCGTTGTTTATTGCAAATTTTGATGATTTCCTGGCAGATGTGTCTTGTGAGGATATTTAGGATAGTGGTAGTGCATCAATGATTGAAATATTACCCTTCCATAGTCAAGAATACGGTATGCACCCTAGTAAAGGGGGAAGCTTATCTCTAGGTAATCAGGTTGTGGATCTAGTGTTGGTCTTGTTATGTAGTGATGAGCCTTCAGATCGTGAGGATATGGTAGGGTTGTTTAATCTAGTCGAAGAGCAAGTAGAGAGTGTGGAAATCTTGACATTTGTTGTTAACCAATATGAATTCACACTCAATTTTTTTGCAGATACCCCTCAACTATTGGATCTTATCACCGAATTTTTCCCACCAAATGATGACAACACTCACCCCAACAATAAAGAGTATGTTATTCAATATGAATCATTTATTTTTGGCATCACAGAGGTTGAGTCAATTATGCAGCAAGGTATGTATGACAATTTCCAATTTGATTTGAAAATGGGATATGATGTCTAAATTTGCAGCTAGGCAAATTATGAATGTTTTATTGCTCCAGTTCATTCTAATGAGAGCTTGGTCTAGCCAGTTGAATAAAGGGAGAGCATTATACTAGATGGAGTTATGGATACCAATTATAATACCGATGATTGTCCTAGAATTTCCAAGTATCTTGTGTTCCCATTGCAAGAGAAATGGGACAAGGTTTTTGATAGAGGAAAGAATTGATTGTCCTTTTCACTTAGGTGGCCTGGGGCCACCAAACCAAAGCAAAATCTGAAAGGCAGAACTATGTATAGCAGTTGTTTGGAAACACCCAATTCATTTGGTTTTTAGTCTGCTTCTACTTAATATTCTAAGATCTTATTATTCCTGTGGGAGGCATACATCCTCAATCGAAGCCACTAGTGGAACCCCTAAAATTTTCCTAGTTCCACTGAGGTTTTTATGCTCAAACACTGATAATTATTGTCATGTTTTTAACTAGGTTTGGGTTTTCATAAGTTATTCACACTTACAGTCGTGTTTGGTCTTTGTGCTTCTAATTTTGAGTTGACCGGGTGTATCTGGTTTCCGGTCATTTTATAATCTCTCATGGCTTTAAGTCTCGTGATCTTATCAGCCCCCTTGTCTCCTTTCTCGTCATGCCTAGGTGCCCCCCTTTTTAAAACATTCCTTAATTTGGGCCTTGAATTTGTATCGCCCATTGCCATTTCGGTTTCAAGTTTCCATGTTTAACCTTCAATGAGCGATACCCTAGTTTTTTGTCTGATCGGTTGTCGTTGGTCCTTCGTGTGTTCATTTGCCATCATTGGGAAGTAACATGTGATGAGCGATGTGGTTAACCTTTTAACCCATCACTCCCATTCTAACTATCACCCATTGTCTTGTGTAGATTATAGGGGAACATACGACCACCGATATAAAAGTGATTTCCTATCGCTAGGAAACATGGCTTCGTTGGTTGGCGCCAGTCTAAGGAGGATGAATGCACAATGCACGATGAAGGATGTATGTGATGACCAAAGTATTTGTTACAGTTTCCATCATTGGTGTCCCTATTATTTCTTGTTTCCCTTTGCATTTTTAAGATGAACCTCCTACCATCGATGGGATGGGTTCCTCCCCATCGCGCGAGCTTGTTCTATCATGAGTTAGGATTATTTGGACGGGTATCAATACATGATGTGTGATGTGGGTGGTCACTTATGGTCAGGCTCTTTCTAATCCTGGTGTCAATGGATGGTGTCTCATCATTGGCATTGATACTATTGTATGATGGGACTTTTATCATAAGTATGAATGCACGATGGGTGATGAATTCTAGTTTGTGGCCCGAATTTTCCCATGATTGTCAGGGTTGATGGCGCGCATATCAAGGATGATGGAATTAGGATGTGGTTGATTATGTATTAGTTTTAAAACATCTCCTTATTGTTTCTAAGTATGGTTGATAAAGCAAGTGGTGATCCTTAATGATCCTCATTAATCATGTTTTAATCCTTAGCGATCGATGGCTGAGATGTGAAATGCAAATGATTGATTTTTTTACTCATGCAAGCGAACCAGGATGGCCATTAATTCCAGCATGCCTTCATTTCCTCTATTTAATAAGGATTTCACTACAGTTTGTTTGCTTTTCTACAGTCATCAGTTCCTTTGGCTAATTCTCACAGGCGCTAAGGTGACAAACCTGGTGCCTAAGAGTTTCTCGTTGAGGTGATGCATATGGTGTTCTTGTTGCATTTTGGTGATCTCTTTTGTGTCTAGTGCTTGTGGGGTTCACAGTGTTTGCACGTAGGTGTATTTTGGGGATTTTAGTTGTTTCTCTCCTTATATAATTGGTGTTGGGTTGGTATCAAATGTAAAATGAGTCGACTAAGTTCCTCTATTATGCTAGTTCACAGGTCACGGAGGTTAATTTTGTAGGAGCCATTAGCTTATGAGCCAAAGTTGAAACATATGAAGGTGGAAGCACCATTCATTCCAAGGGCCAAGAGGATTGCTCACAAAAAATCTGAGGGGAATATCATCAAAAGTGCTTACAATCTTTAGAAAAGGTCCTTCTCCAAAGAATTGATCAAAGTTAAATGGAAAGGGTTTGTCGTGTTTGCGAAAGAATTAACGAGACTAGATGTAGACCCTGGGGTTTGGTCAAAGAATCCCAACTCTCTTATCATAATTACTGATAGCTCTTCTGAAGAGTGTGAAGGATTTGGCCGCAATGTTGGCTATTGCCCTGCTTCTCTGGTGCCCTATACTGACTCAGACGATGAGGTTGTATTTGAAACTCCAATCTCTATAAAGAGGCCAGGTGAGGGTGCTCACTCAGTTGCTAACAAGGCTAGGTGACACCTGTGTTACTTTTTTTGCTTGTGTTCAATCCCTGGGTGTTGTGGTGTGTACTTCCTGCATGGTTGCTCAAAGGGTTTTGGTTGCTGGTGGTGATGGTGACTCTTCTCAATTTTTGGCGACATGTGGATTCTAGTAATGGTGCATTTTGGAAGGCTTGTGTGGAATCTTCGACAAGGTGGTTTGGTGCTTCTTTTCCTTTCTCCCTTTTTTCTTTCCCAAGGTATAAACAATGAAATGTAATGTTTGGAAACATAACCTGACAAAATGAAATTGCATCGAGATTATCAAAATTTAACTGTAATGAGCCCTTTGCTTTTGCTCCCTTGGTCTATAAAAGGGATTTCAAGGCTCATTGCAAGAGGTCAAATTTTGAATCTAGAAGGGCTTAGGTAGGATATAGAATACTAAAATTAATGTAGAAGGTAGAATGAATAGGCTAGAATATTATCTTGGGTACCAATTTTTTATATGATGCTCTTAAAAGGGTTTTGTATGGATTTCTTATATCAAAATAAAATTTTACAAATTGAAGCATGTGCTCTCTTGTACGCGACTATCACATATTATAAATGGAAAAACCAAGTGTCTCTTTATTTTTCTTCAATGGTTATTTGAATGTATGATTCTATTCTTGTTTTAGCTCAAGGGGTTGATTAAAATACTTGAATGGGATTGTAGGTGTGTAAGTAATTGCTCAAGATTCTGATAAGAAGTCTTGTTTTAGGAACTGTGAGTCTTCATAGTGTAAGACATTATGAAGATAGGTCACTTATTTTATGGTTAATCAATTCATGCATTACTGATTTTCATATACTAGGCATTGTTCCCAATTGATAAGACACTGGTATGTTTGTTGTAAATTCTTGCAATCCAATGTACCTAAACTATCTAGTCGTGGATTCATAATGACGACAATGTTAAATCAAATTATATCAATTCTGAGATACAAGTCTGAAATGTACCCTTATTCCTAGTAGATAGATGATTATTTATGTAAAGGTAAGCCACACTTTTGCTAAATAATGTTTGTTTGTATGAGAAAGGAACATATATGTGCAGAAGTGTTCATCGTTGTAGCATAATTCTTGTGAACACAATCGGGAAATACCCTCCCTAGTTCCATAGAACCTAAACTACATGGGTTAGAGGTTTGAGAACCTTTACTTGTCGATTTGGCCATTCGTCTTTACGATTCTTGGTGATGAAGGTTGGCTACCTTCTATAGTCTTCCTAAGGTGTATTGGAAAAAACACCAACACGAACAACCAAATCAACATCATTAAATCAAAGGGAAACAAGAGAACATACCCATAAATGCTACCAATGAGAGCATAGTCCAAATATGTATTAAAAGGAAACACCTCCAAAACACTTGTTGCCCTGTCACATCAATAAAACATTGTTTATCAACTACAAAAGATCCCAACGCAAATATCTATATTGGAACTCCTCAAGATTTAACCTACCCATAAGGAAATTTTTGAAAAGGCCCTAGTGGACACAACCGTACCAATGAATTTGGAAGTTTGTACATTCCAAGCCATGGTGGGGCATTTGATTGCACCTCATTTCCTATCATTATTTAAAAATTAAGATGCATCCATCACTCATCCCCATAACGCAACACTCCACATTGAAGTCTTAATACATAAAATTCAAGTCAAGTGTGTTCTAATAGATGGAGGATCCGGTCTTAATATATGTACTTTAAAGCTCGTTCATGCACTAGGATTCTTAAATAATGTAATAGATTCAAGAAAAAAGATCACTATCAAAGCCTATGATGACGAGGAAATATCTTCACAGGGACTAATTGTGTTTCCAATTTAGGTGGGGCCGATTCAAAAAGACGTAATTTTTTCAAGTTCTAGACAAAGACTTGACATACAATATACTCTTGGGTCGTCCTTGGATCCATGAGATGCAAGAAGTCCCCTCGACTTACCATCAATGTTTGAAATTCCCTTGCAATGGGAAATAGATCACCATTTCAACTGATTCCAATAGTCCTCAATATTACAACACCCTCAAGTCGGTCCAGGATGTCTTTGTGCCCCATAATAGAGAAGCTCTTGCTTCCACATCCACCACCCCAAGTAATTCAATCCAATCAAATTCCTTGTCAAAATTGCTTGCCACGTCCTCAAATAAAGATATATAACCAAGTTCCTCTCCTAAACAGCCTGAGAAAAAGGAAGAAGCTACCCCTTCTACATCCACTAATCATGAATCCCAACTCGATGCTTTGTCCAAACAATTTGAGAAAAATTTCCAAGTTAAATATAAAAGTGTGGGTGAATATTCTATTGATAAATCCCCGTGTCTCTCACAATTATCTTCCCCAAAGTCCTATAGTCAACCATCAACCTCAACACAATAGTCCTCACAACCTGTAACACTTTTTGATGGTCAATTTATGAAAGCAGGCACTATAGTTGATGAAGCAAAAGACAAAGATGTTCTAAACTGGCTTTACAAAAATGAAGCCGAATCTCAAGTAGCAATAGCTAATGTACAAACAACACAGTATGGCAAAGGATTTTCAATCTTGGATAAAATGGATATGAAGGACAAGGACCTATCGACAAGAGAAAATAAGGCATCATAGAACCAATTCAACCCATCTTAACCAATCAAAAATTCGAGACAAGGCTAGGATATAAAGAGGAATTAAAAGAAGCCACCCAGAAGGTTGTTGAACGAATCCTACAACTACAAGCTAGTAATGGCTATGAGACTGAGTCAAATGAATGAGTGGGATTCGTTGTCTAAAGATTCTTTTCATGACAAGGGAATTGATGTAATACAAAAGTATGAACCCATACATGAGGAGGGACAAAGTTTGGGGTTAAGACCACTTGAATTTGGATCACAACCTATCGATGGCTCAAGCGAGGAAAATCAAACTCCTAGTGAGACATATCATTCAGAGGAGAGTTACATCATAGACCTTGGCATTGCTATCGAACTACTTGAAGATGTAACCATTAGGACCCTCACTTGACTTAAATAAATTCGATGATTCCCTACCTCTAGTACATCCTGAACTTATCGATTGGGACCAAACCGAACCCCTTGACATCCCTATCCTTTCAAATGATGATGCCATTGTCAACTTCCTCTGTGCTGACAACCCCGAAACTTGTTTCACCACTAAATCTCATAATGAAGCTTCTAGTTAGGGGAGTTTCAAACCTCTCAATTGCAAAATGAATAAAATAGAAAATCGATCTAAAGGTGAAAACCATTCTATGGCAGTATTAGATATGAAAAAAGGAAAAATAAAGAGTGCATCCAATGGTGAAAACCTCTCTGAGGCACCGAAGGAGGAGAGATTTGACACTCTCCGTAAAAATTTTTGAGAAAGATCAAAAGTATTGGTTGAGCCCACTCAATCCATCAACATTGGCACAATAGAAACAATGAAGACTCTACATTTAGCAGCATCCTTAACAGAACAAGAAAAATCGAGCTTCACCAAATTCTTTGAAGAGCGACAAATCAAATTTTCTTGGTCCTATGTAGACATGCCATGGATAGATCTAGATTTAATCATGCATCGTTTATCTTTACCATCAGGTGTAAAACTAGTAAAGTAAAAGTTAAGGAAAATGCATCTGCATATTGCCCTCTTAGTGAAGGCAAAACTAGAGAATTTATTGGATGTAGGGTTCATCAGACCTATTGATTATGCTGAGTAGATCTCCAATATTGTACCAGTTTCAAAAATTGACAACAGTATTTGCATTTGCACAGATTTCAAAGATCTCAATAAAGCTTTCCCGAAGGATGATTTTCCTCTACCCAACATAGACATCATCGTGGACCTAACACCTGGACATGGCATGTTGTCACTTATGGATGGATTTTTAGGATATAACCAAATCAAAATCGCACCTGAGTATCAGCATAAAACAGCCTTCACATGCCCATGGGGCACATTCTATTGGAACGTCATGCCCTTTGGACTAAAGAATGTGAGAGCTACTTATCAGCGATCCATGACGACAATTTTCCATGATATAATGCACACATTCATGGAAGACTATGTAGATGATCTATTATCCAAATCATACACCAAAGAAGGACACTTAGAGATCCTAGACAAAATCTTCATTAGACTGGAAAAATTCAATGTACGATTGAACCCCAAAAAAATGTGTATTTGGCGTGACATCTATAAAACTCTTGGGATACATCATTTCAGAAAAGGGAATTGAGGTGGATGTCACAAAAGTTAAGGAAATAATGGGGATGTTACCTCCCAAAAACATTAGCTAGCTAAGATCACTCCAAGGACGATTTCAATCTATCTTAAGATTCATCTCACAACTGGAAGACAAGACCCAGCCTTTCATTCACTTGCTATATAAAAATGTTTCCTTTAGATGGGATGAGAAATGTGAAGCCACTTTCAACCAATTGAAAAAATATCTAATAATTCCACGCATCTTAGTACCACCAACAGAAGGAAAACCACTCTTATTATACATAGCAACAACTGAGGCATCATTGGGAGCTTTGCTAATGCAAGAGGATTCAATAGGAAAAGAAAGGGCAATCTATTATATCAGCAGAACATTAAATGGTTATGAAATCAATTACACATCCATTGAAAATTGTTGTCTGGTAGTAGTGTTCACCACTCAAAAATTGTGACATTATATGCTAACTCATACCATCAAGTTAATAGCCAAAATTGATCCATTGAAATATCTTCTCAACAAGGCAAATCTAACAGGAAGACTAGCAAAGTGGGTAATGATACTAAGTGAGTTTGACATCCAGTATGTCAATAGTAAATCCATCAAGGGACAAGCCATCACCAACCAACTAGCTAAAGCACCATTACATGATGATCATCCTCTACACATTGAGTTTCCAAATACTAATGTCCTTACAATAACAGCAAAATAGTGGATATTGTACTTTGATGGATCATACACTCAACATGGATTGAGAGTGGGAATTTTATTTGTCACCCCCCAAGGGCATACTATTCCAAAATCATATAGACTAATGGTCCCCTACACTAACAACATGGAGGAGTATGAAGTAGTGATCATTGGCATCAAGACAGCTATAGAGTGGAAAATCATAGAGTTACAAGTCTATGGAGATTCTCAACTAGTCATAAATCAAGTCAATGATGACTATCAGATAAAGGATGATAAACTAATACCCTATAAGAGGATGATTGATGACTTTAAGAAATACTTTTTTACTATCAAATTTGAACAAATCACAAGAATGGACAACAAAGTTGTTGACGTTATGGCCACTATTGCTTCTCTGTTACAAATTCCAAATAAAAGTAGTCATTATGAGTTCATGGTGGAACAATTGTTTACCCCTGCCTATGACGATCTCGAGTCCCAAGTCATTTTCCATTTACTTGACATCGATACCTCAATCTACGGAAATATCTACACCTATCTAAGAGATAACACCCTTCCACCCAACTTATCACAAAACCAAAAATAAAACTTCATTCGTCAAGCCACCTGACACACCCTTATCGTGGATGTACTTTACCAATGAGGTCTTGATGGAACTCTCCTTCGATTTCTAAAGCTCGTCGAGTCATAAATGGCCTTACAAGAAGTTCATGAGGTTATCTATGGAATATGGAGAAAGAGTCTTTCCAGTTTATCAATAGATGCAAGAAATGTTAGATCCATGGTAACCTCATACATGCACTGGCACAAGAACTCCAACCATTTGCATCAACTTGGCCCTTTTGTCAGTGGGGACTCGACCTTGTGGGGAAAATCCATCCATCTTCTTCCAATGGGCACAAATTCATAATCACGTCCACCGAGTATTTCATGAAGTGGGTTGAAGTCGTTCCTTTAACTACCATAACTAGTAAGCAGATTGCATCCTTCATTCTAAATTACATCATCTATAGGTATGCCATTCCTCAATCCATTATCATCAACAATGGTAGACCTTTCAAGAACCAAGACGTCCAAGAACTTTGTGAAAGATTTCATATCTAGCATCAATTTTCTACACCATACTACCCTCAAGGGAATGGCCAAGCAGAGGCCTCAAACAAAACCATCTTTAAGATCCTAAAGAAAATTGTCAACGATGTTGGATGTGACTGGCATGTTCAACTGAACCCTACTTTGTGGGCATATCATACCAATATTCGCACCCTGATAGGAGCCACACCATATGCTCTTGTCTATGGATTGGAGGCTATTTTTCCCATAGAGGTTGAATTAACTTCGCTCTGAGTGTCATTGAGAAGCATCATCTCAGATGAAGACTACTAGGTATCTAGATTACAAGAGTTAGAACTATTGGATGAACATCGTTAGCTTGCAGTTGATCACCTGAAAGCATATCAGCAAAGAATGTCACGAAGTTATAATCACAAGGTCAAACCAAGAACATTTCAGGTCGATGATTTGGTACTGAAGGAAAATTCGCGCAATCAGCAAGACAGATAAAATAAGGGAAAGTTTGAATCGAATTGGCTAGGACCCTTTATCATTGTATCAGTCTATGGATCAAGAGCATATCAGCTATCCACGCTTGAAGGGGATCTATTTAAGGAACCTATGAATAGTATGCATCTCAAGAAGTTCTATACCTAAATCATCCAGTGCATGTTGAAAAGTCCAAAAGAAATACAAAAAAATTAGAAAAAAGTCTTGAAGAAATACAAAAAAAATCAGAAAAATTCGTGAAGAAAGACAAAAAAAAATGGAAAAATTTATGAAGAAATACAAAAAAATCGGAAAATTCCTAAAGAAATACAAAAAAATCAAAAAAAGTCCTGAAGAAATACAAAAAAATCAAAAAAAATATCCTAAAGAAATACAAAAAACATCAGAAAAAGTCTTGAGGAAATACAAAAAAATCAGAAAAAGTCCTGAAGAAATACAAAAAAATTATAAAAAAGTCTTGAGGAAATACAAAAATATCAGAAAAAGTCCTATAAAATATACAAAAAAATCAAAAAGAGAAAAAAAAGGTGAAAAATTAAAAAAATCGTTACCTTGATGAAAACCTGCAAAAAAGGCGTCTTGGTAACGAGAAAAAAAATCATAAAATCTAAAAAAAGTGCAATAAAAGTAAGTAGTGAAAACCTAGCAAATAGGTGTTATTTGTGATGATTCAGCTTCTCCGTATGTTGGAAAGTGTGTTGGTCGTCCACTTTTGCTATCATCACGCATACATGCCTATCATAAAATGAGCTTCATGTACATATCCGGTTGTTGAGATCGTGTCCAACGTTGGGTTAGTTATAAATGTACATATTCATAATAATTGGTTTGTTTCTCACTGGGGGAAAAATCCTGAACTCACTAGGGGAAAATTGCTTTGAGCTTAAAACAACAGGCAAACAACAACAAGACAACCCAGCAAACAATAACAATCATCCTAAACATCAATCACAATCAATCAAACAATCGACCATCCAAATCAACATCAATACAAACAAATCGAATCTCACTCGATGATCATCTTTTAAATCATGGTTTGATCACTTTGACACGTATGTTCAATTGTCCTATTTTCATTGTTGTTATCATTTCTCTGGAGTACCTCGATGATGTCCTGAACTAGAGGGGCTAGGAAGGAGAATGCTCTTTTCTTTGTCTATTGTCTATGATTCAATCATTACTATTGTACAAATTATCACAGGAAATCCTCTACAAAGTACCATTGATGACATTCTGAATTTGTATAGGAAAATGATTAACTCTTATATGTTTACGCAAGTTATGCTCAGGTCATCTCGGTCCAATTATACCTAGATGCTTGTGTTATCTTTGTTGGAAACACAAGGGCAGACAACTGAGAGGGGGGGTGAATCAGTTGTCACAAAATTTCTAACTTATTAACTTTATTAACCCTTATTCTCATATCTAATTAATAACCATGAAAGCATAAATCAATAACACATTATAAATACACAACACCAAGATTTTTGTGTGGAAACCTTGTTAGGGGAAAAACCACGGTGGAGGTTAATCCACAAGTTTATACTTTGTTAAAAGTATAAGAAGAATAAATGAGGAATGCACATGCATTTAGGCACACTACCTAGAGCTCATTGCTCAAATACAAGGGAAGACAGACTCACTATCTTACAAAAACATTCAGATTAAATCCATGTGAATATTTTGAACTAAGAAAGTAGCATCTGCTAATGCTTGATTACAGTTTTGGTTAAGCACATGAACACTTCTTCACTCTTCTTCACTCTTCTTCACACTCTACTTTGCCTATGAATGATTCGATCAATATTTGCACATATCACTCGCACACTTCGCATCATACATGTCTCAAATGAGATAAAAAATCGCTCATATATATCCGTAACAAGTAATTACATCACTTCATGTCGGCTTCAATAAAATAATAAGATGAATACAAACTATTGGCCCAAAATAATAAAGATTATTAATAAAAATCTATCAAGGTCGGCCACAACATAGCAGAGACCCAAAACAATGTCTTTGAACACAAAACACCTTCAAATAATTTTCCTCAAAGATCCACAACACGCTATAATCACCCTGTCGGCCATAAACATGAAAAACATGAACACGCAAGAGAAAATCATCAACCGTGAGCACAACGATCAATGCGAACATGCAACATAGATAGAGCATGATTTAGAAACATCCACAAATAGCATAGGAGCATACACAAGAACTCAGATTACCATAATCACATTGTTTTCATCTAGGAATACCAGCTTCAGTAATAGAATAACTGTCGGAACATAGAAACTCATAACTTGCTCAAATCTTCATGCACGCCTCTAAAAAAATTGGTGGATAAACTAGATACACTTGAAAAAAAACCCTTTAATCTGCAACTTCTCACCATCAACATACTAAACTTTCCATCATACTAATCTTCACTGCTTCATAGACAACCTGCAACTTATGTTATTACAATTTTCTCAATATCCTCGACATATACAGTCTTAAAGACATTAATGTTAATAGTGTTGACACCAATGACAATCACAACATCCAAAAATATCCCCCTATGGAATTGATGGAAACACATGATGTGAAAAACACCATCAACGCAACTAACTTCAGCACTTACTCCCCCTTAGGTTCTCACTCTTTTTCTCCTTAGATAATTTCCAGATTTTCACATTGCTCTTCTCCCCTTTAATTCCTCAAGAGTTTTTCAAATTACTCTTCTCCCCCTTTGACATCAATGGTAAAGGTACACACAAGATCTGAACCACATATCTGAATCATTTGACTACTCCCCCTGATTATCAACCACCATAACATCAATCTGAATCAAGATATGATTGTGAAATGCTCAAACCGATGCAATGGCTTGCATCTTAGTTCTAATTAGGAGGGTTAATCACCCCTAACTTCCCTCTAAGATACTCAAAAGTATCCTTAGGAAATGTCTTAGTAAAGATGTCTGCAATCTGTTCCTTGGTAGGCACATACTCTAGTCTGACTTCCTTATCACTCACCTTGTCTCTCAAAAAGTGGTACTTAAAATATATATGCTTGGTATTTGAATGCAACACCGGATTCTTAGATATGTTAATTGCACTTGAATTATCATAGAATATAGCAATAGGTTCATCATACACAAATCTGATATCTTTCAACATCTACTTCATCCACAATACTTGAGTACAATTGTTATCAAAAATAATGTGTTTTGCCTCTGTAGTAGACAAAGAAGTAGAATTTTGCTTTTTACTTAACCATGAAATCAACTTCTTTCCCAAGAAAAATGTGCCACCACTGGTACTTTTCCTGTCATTCACATCTCCTACCCAATCAGCATCAATAAAGGAACTTAAAGTAAGATCATCATCTTTAGGATACCACAGGCCAAAATCAGCTCTTCCCTTCAAGTATCTAAAAATTATTTTTATAGCAGTCACATGAGACTCCTTAGGATCGGCTTGAAATATTGCAACACTACATATAGCATTCATGATATCAGGTCTAGTTTGAGTCAAATAAAGCAATCCACCAATCATTGATCTATATCTAGTTTGATTTTCCTTTGGAGAATCATCATCTATTTCCAACTTACATCCAGTCACCATGGGTGTACCGACTGGCTCTGAATCTTCCATACCAAATTTCTTTAGCAATTCTTTCACATACTTGGATTGAGATATAAAGATCCCTTTATCTAACTGAGTAATTTGCAATCCCAAAAATAATTTCATCTCTCCAATCATTGACATCTCAAAATTATTTTGCATCTCATCAGCAAACTTCATGCACAAACCATCATCTCCTCCAAAAATTATATCATCAACAAATACTTCCACAATCAAATCTTTATCATCAACAATCTTCAAATACATATTACTGTCAGTAGTACCTTTGTTAAATCCAAGCTTCAAAAAATGCTTATCCAATCTAACATACCAAGCTCTAGGGGATTGCTTGAGTCCATACAATACTTTATTCAACCAACACACCATATCTCCCTGATCAATCAATTGAAATCCATCAGGTTGCTCAATGTACACTTCTTCCAATTTACCATTTAGAAATGATGACTTAACATCCATCTAATAAACCTTGTAGTTTTTGTAAGCAGCATAGGCAAGAAACAATCTCATAGCTTCAATTCTAGCAACAGGGGAAAAAGTCTCTTCAAATTCAATTCCTTCCATCTAAGAATATTCTTTACATACTAGTCTTGCTTTGTTTATGATAACTTCACCTTGCTCATTCAGTTTGTTTCTAAAAACCCATTTAGTTCCAATTACATTTGTATCCTTAGGTCTAGGAACAAGAATCCATGTATTATTCTTCTCAATTTGTTGCAGTTCTTCTTTCATTGCTTCAATCCAATGCTCATATTTGCATGCTTCATTTATATTACTTAATTCAAACTTTGATATCAAACAGTATTCTTCTGCAATTCTTCTCCTAGTTTGGACACCTTTGTTCTTATCACCTATAATCTAATTTTTTGAATGATTTAATCTCACATACCTTGGAGTCTTAGGTTGTTCTTGAACTTTAGGCTCTTGTGATCTCTCTTCTGTACTTTCACTAGTTACTCATTCCTCTTGATCTTCTTGATTCACCGAAACAATCTAAACTTTATTTAAAGTTTGACCTTTATTTGTACTACCATTCTGATCATCATAATCATATCTGCTGGTTTTGAATGGTCTAGCAATGTCTTCATCAACCTTAACATTTACACTTTCAACCATTTTCTTCAATCTCTTGTTGTAGCATCGGTAGGCCTTTCTCTTAGTAGAATAACCAAGAAAGATTCCTTCATCACTCCTAGCATCAAACTTTCTTATATCTTCATCTCTTTTGATGTAGCATTTACTCCCAAAGATTTTGAAATATCTAACAATAGGCTTATGACCAAACCATAGCTCAAAAGGGGTCTTACCAGTATCACCTTTGATTTGTATCCAATTGAGGATATAAATAGCAGTACTCACAGCTTCTCTCTAATAGATATGAGGAACATTTCCTTCCAGCATCATAGTTCTAGCAGCATCTTGAATTGTCTTATTCTTCCTTTCCACAACTCCATTTTGCTAAGGGGTTCGTGGTGCAGATAATTGTCTCTTTATCTCATGCACTTTACATAAAGAATTAAACTCACCAGAAGTGAATTCACCACCTCTATCTGATCTTAGACATTTAATCTTCAGACTTGTCTTTGTCTCAACCATAGCCTTGAAAATCTTGAACTTCTCTAGAGCTTCAGATTTCTCCCTTAAGAAAGTAATCCATGTCATCCTAGAATAATCATCAATAAGCAACATGAAATACATGTAACCTTGCAAAATTCTGATTCTAGCAAGACCACACAAGTCAGTATGCACAAGCTCCAACAATTCATTTAAACAATGTTGTTTGCTCTAAAATGAAACTCTTGTTTGCTTTCCTAACTGACATTCCTTGCATATGGCATTAGAGGTTTTTACCAACTTAGGAAGATCTCTCACTGCCTGAGTAGAACTTATCTTCATAATACTATCAAATTTTACATGACACATTCTCCTATGCCACAACCAATTTTCATCAACTTGAGCAATCAAACAACTTTTACTAGCAGCATTCGGGTGAAAAATGTTACGTTTTATTTTTGTACTTGAAGCAATCACATTTCCATAACTTCCCAATATTCTACACTTTCCATCCTTGAATTGAATATTGTATCCCTTATCAACCATTTGTCTGACACAGAATATTATGCTTCAAACCTTCCACATAAAGAACATCATCAGTATTATGCTTGCCAACAAAAGAAATACATCCTCTGTCATGGATTATACCACCATTGTTATCACCAAATCTTACAACACCACCATCATACTTTTTCAAGCTCACAAATTTTCTTTTATCACCTCCCATGTGATGTGAACATCCACTATCAATTACCCATTCATCCTTCTCTTCAACTCGAACAGCTAGGGCTTTCTCCACATTTGTACAACTAGCAGATTCAGTAGACACGAGTTTATTTTCCTTGATAGAAATAAACACAAACTCATCTTCACTTGCATTCCCTTTATCAGATTCATCATTTGTCACACCTTCATCAGTAACATAATAACACTTCTTTTGAAATATAGGCTTGTTATATCTTGGCTTAGGGACTCTTTCTAGACACCTTGATGCAAAATGACCTATCTTATTGCATGAAAAACATTTAATAGGAAAATTCATTTATACTTACCTCCTCCTCTAGCTTCTCTTTTGATAATAAGTGCTTCAAGCTCATTCAGTTCTCTTTCTTCTTCTTCTATCTATCTCATTTCCTCCTCATACTTGAATACCTTTCTAGAAGAACTTTCACCCAGATCATATCTTTGCTTGTCTCTTTCAGACGTAGTAGCTTTGAATGCATATTCTACCTTAGGAAGGGCATCACCGAATTCACTCAACTCAAAAGCAATAAGTTTACCAATCAACATATCTCTGGTTACATTTGTCATAGTTTGGAGCTCCTCAATAGCTATAGCTTTGATTTTGTATGCATCAAGCAAGGATCTAAGCACTTTATCAACGATCTCTGATTCATCCAACTGTCCACCAACACATCTGACACCACACACAAGTTCATTCACTCTTTGCATGAAAGTAGTAATATTCTCATCATTACCCATTTTCAATAGTTCATATTTCTCTTTCAAACTCTGTAACTTAGCAATATTCACATTAGCATCACCTTCATACAAGGTTTCCAACTTTTTGTAGATCTCATAAGCAGTCTTCAAATCCATAACATTCATCATCTTAGAATCAGTCAAAGCACTCAACAATGCTTCCTTATCCCTGATATTGTATTTTGCATTCCCAATCTCAACAGTAGTAGTAGGACCATTTTGAGGAATAACATACCTATTACTTGTAATGTTCTAGTAAGATTCACCAATGCATCTCAGATGACACTCCATTCAAGTCTTCCACAGGGAATAGTTTTATCCATCAAATCTCGAACTATCCTTCTTATATGTCGCCATCCCAAATCACCTCAAGTTGTTAAACTTCTTCCAAGGAATGTGCTCTGATACCAATTGTTGGCAACACAAGGGCAGACAACTGAGAGGGGGCAGAATCAATTGTCTCAAAATTTCAAACTTATTAACTTTATTACCCCTTATTCTTAGATCTGATTAATAACCATGAAAGCATAAATCAACAACAAATCAAAAATACACATAACACCAAGATTTTTGCATGGAAACCCTAATATGGGAAAAACCACAGTGGAGGTTAATCCACAATTTTATACTCTGTTAAAAGTATAAGAAGAATAAATGAGGAATGCACATGCATTCAGGCACACTACCTAGAGCTCACTGCTCAAATACAAGGGAAGACTCACTATCTTACAAAAACATTTAGATTAAATCCATCTGAAGATTTTGAACTAAGAAATTAGCATCTGCTAATGCCTGATTATAGTTTTGGTTAAGCACATGAACACTTCTTCACTCTTCTTCACACTTTACTTTTCCTTTAAATGATTTGATCTTTATTCACACATAGCACTCGCACACTTCACATCATACATGTCCCAAATGAGATAAATAATTGCTCATATATATCCGCAACAAGTAATTACATCGCTTCATGTCGGCTTCAACAAAATAATAAGATGAATACAAACTATCGGCCCAAAACAATAAATATTATTAATGCAAATCTACCAAGGTCTTCCACAACATAGCAAAGACCCAAAACAATGTCCTTGAACACAAAACACCTTCAAATATTTTTCCTCAAAGATCCACAACACGCTATAATCACCTTGTCGGCCATGAACATGAAAAACATGAACACGTAAGAGAAAATCATTGACTGTGAGCACAACGATCAATGCAGATGTGTAACACAGATAGAGCACGATCTAGAAACATCCATAAACACCACAGGAGCATACATAAGAACTCTGATTACCAGAATCGCATTATCTTCTTCCAGGAATACCAGCTTCAGTAATAGAATAACTGTCGGAACACATAAACTCATAACTTGCTCAAATCTTCATGCGCACCTCTGAAACTTTTGGTGGATAAACTAGATAGGCTTGAAAACAAACCATTTAATCCAAAACTTATCACCATAAACATACTAAACTTTCCTTCATACTGATCTTCACTACTTCACAGACAACCTGCAACTTATG
Source organism: Sequoiadendron giganteum (assembly GCA_007115665.2). Lineage (NCBI taxonomy): Eukaryota > Viridiplantae > Streptophyta > Pinopsida > Cupressales > Cupressaceae > Sequoiadendron > Sequoiadendron giganteum. The sequence goes on from CM021103.1 coordinate 357,884,825, forward strand.
TTATTACAATTTTCTCAATATCCTCGACATATACAGTCTTAAAGACATTAATGTTAATAGTGTTGACATCAATGACAACCACATATCAGCAACACAACCACAACATCCAACAATTTTTCACTCTCAAACTCAACGGAAGTTGTACTCACCTCATCATGGTCTAATTATACCATCGATGTTTGTACTAAATTTCAACATAATAAAGGCTCAATGATGATAAAAATCATTAAAAATCAGCTAAAAAGAATGACAACCTTGCATTTTAGACCCGTATGGTAGATTAGATTGCATCCATATTAATTTTGCATCTGTATTTCAAGATTTTCCAAGGCTGGAACAATTTTCAAACGATGTTATCTCTATCATTAAATGGATTGAGTATACTTGACATTAACAAAAACATATCATTCTCATGTAGTTGCATAATCATTTGCATATCATACGTCCATTCATACATGGAATCACATTATTTGCATTAGAAAATACAAAAATAAATGCATTACATCACATTTGCATAATTAAATTCATCTCATGTAGTATAGAAACATCCTATATATCCATCAAGAAAATACAAAAATAAGTTGTATCACATTTCAATTGCATCCATCCCATATCATAAGAGTTCATTCGTAAAACATTTAGTATCATAATCTATGCATTAACATGTCATCATTACATCCATACATAATCATGAAAACATAAACATTACGTAAGCACCATAACATAGAAATCAAAATGCACCCATCATAGACATTTATCATAATAAAAACATACATGGACATCATATAGATCAACCATCATAGTTGCATGTCATATATAATCTCAAAATCATAATGCCAAGTGTACAAATGATATCAACATATGAAGAGGTACATCATCAAAAATGTGGCAATATATCATAATGTCAGTGTATACATCAAATGTCTCAAATACATTAGATATGATCATGAAGCTATGAGGTGCTCCTCCCAGACCTTGTCGGCCTCGCTAAGCCTCGTACAACACCACATTATGTACATGCACCTGTTGCACCAATACCTGGGTCTGAGTTTGGATCTCTACGTGGTGGTTATGTCACCCATGTTGGTAGTCTGAGAGTGGTTGTGTGCCGATCTAGACTAGGCATAACTAACTCTCTGCTCTACAGGCACAACTACATCATATCATCCTCTATAATACTCAGCCTCTCTAGCGACCCGTGTGACCTCTCTCATCATATCACCTATAGTGGTCCCCTTTGCCACTCTTTGTAATCTATCAGCTAAGGCCACTACCTACTCACCCTATTGTCTAGCCACATATCTCTCAGTTGTCAATGTGGTTATCTGTGCCTATGCCTATGCCAACAAAGCCTGCACCTATGCCATTTGACCTTGTAGTGTCTAAACCTAAACCTATAAAGCAGCTATCTATGTTTGCTACTACTGTGAAGGCAACCCAATCTATACATGTTGTTGTGTTGTGGCCACCATATATCTTCTCCTCTGAGGTACCATAAAATCTCTCACATCAAATTCTAGTCTGCCACCATCACCTCCACCACCATCTCCACCATCATCTCCACCATCCCCATCTCCATCCTCGTCTCCCCCATCACTACTCTCTCCCTCCTCCTCATCATCTCCTCTGCCTCTCCTCTACCTGGGTGTACGTGGTGGTGCCCTCTCATCATAATCGAATAATGGCATGAGCTCATCTGGGCTCGATATCCACGAAAAAGGATGGGTAAAGAAATATTGTGCATAATCCTCTGAGCAGATAGCCTCTATAATCTATGGGTGATAGTACCATATCACTGGCTATAAACCAAAGTACTCCTAGTAGGCAACATCATACAATAACACAAGCCCCCACTCTAGAATGTCTTGTCATCTACGTGCATACTGAGCCACTCCCTGGGGCATGCCCTATACCCTATCGTATTGTCGATGTACTCTCCCTAGAAGGAATCTCTCAATGATAAAATGTGTCCTCCCAATCAGGTATCTAGTTGTGCATACATAACGCATCTTTTTGTCATCCTCTGGCCACTACTCATAGCCTATGTAGGGTCTTCATATAACAATATCTAGATCATCAAGGACTCTCCTCCAGTACTCCATTTTTCCTAGCTTATGCTAGACAACTGGACCCGTGTATCCATGAACATATGGCCTCCCAACTAGTCATTTTCTCTCTACAACTGGTCTCATGATAGCTATGTTCTCCCACGCCCATATCTGATGTAGATGATAAAATAGATGCCCTGAGGTAGACAACCTGGTGAAGATCATGGTATACATGAGCAAGCATGCAGGATCCCCAGGCATATTGAGTCTGTTGTGTGATTAGACTCTCTAGTGTCTAGCCCCATCCAACTGAAAGTCCCTTTGACCTACGCTCGGGATATAAGAATCCACCAATGAACCCAACAAGCACACACAGAAATGTGGCATAGGCATCAACCATATCCTGCCATGGGATCTCATAACCGCAAATCTGATCATCCTTGAAGAATTTCCTCAAGGAATTGGTCCCTCCTTGCTTAGTGACATCATAAAAAACCAAATCTCCAACAACGGGAATACACAGAATCTGATAGATGTCCTCTAGTGTGACTGTCATCTCACTGGTGGGTAAGTGGAAGGTGTTGTGGTCGTTGTGCCACCTCTCTGCCAAAGTTGTCAAGAGTCCTCAGTTAATTCTAACCTGGGGCATATCAAGCAATGAATTCAACCCACACCATCCAATCACATGTAGATCATCCTGATCTAAATGTGGTATCAAATCCCAGGTCCTCAGGAAATGTTCATGTGACATCAGGACGGAAGAAGGATCCTATCATCATAGCATATGAAAAATAAAATATCTTGTCAATCAATCAAACATCAGTCAACCTATCAATCTAATTAGTTTTGATGAGACTTTGATCAAATCTCATGAGTTTTTATCATTGATCCTCACCTATAATGAGGTCAGTCATCATCAATCTATCATTGATCCTCACCTATCAGGAGGCCAATAATCATCAATCTATCATTGATCCTCGCCTATCATGAGGTCAATCATCATCATCCTATCATTAAATCTCACCTATCATGAGATCAATCATCATCTAATCTATCCACATCATGAAACAACATCAAAATCAAAGATTGACACGATAAAAAATAATCAAAATCAGGTAGTTTAACCAAAAATTCATCAATTTGGCATGGATGTGCTAAAATAGTGTCTCAAAGTGCTAAAAACATGGATGCGCTAGAGAATTTCATGTATGTGCTAAAACAGAGTCCTTATGTGCCAAAATTCTGGATGCGCCATCAAATCTACCAGATGCACCATTTCAGGGTATCTATGTGCTAATTACTCAATGTGCTAAAATTTTTCATGGATGCGCTAACCTATGACATCAAAGTGCTAAATGACCAAATGCGCTAAAACCTAGCATCAATTAACTACACCTAGCCATCAATGCGCTATATCATTTACCAAATGTGCTAAAAAACCAACCCTATGCGCTAATCTACCGTATGCGCAAGAACAAGAACCCGATGCACTACATCAGGGCTTCTATACACTAAACCACTAAAAGAAAAATTTAAACATGGAAAAAAGTGGGAAAAATAAAATGCACAAATCATGAGGAGATTTTTCAGGGTACGTACCGGAGGTCCATACATTTTTGGGTGGTTGTGATGTTGCACATGCTTGAATCAATGTGTTTGAATTGGAATTACTATCTTTCTCAAAGTTGCTTAAAATCACTCACTCTCTCAAATTTTCAAACTTCCAAATGCACAAATGATTTCCTTTTCACTCATTTTTGCCTTTTTAAAGGGTGATTAAGTGGGATTTTTATGGGAATGATTTTTTTTAAGGGGGATTAATTCATCAATTAATCAATAGGGGTAGATTTCACTATTATTTTCAGGAGATAAATCAGTGAAATGTGCTGAAAATTTCAAAATCGTCAAATTCATCAAAAAATCAAAAATTTTCCGATTTATCTCCCGAGGGGGCATATATCCATCATCACTCAAAAATCAGCGTCTGGGGAATGTCAAAAAATTGATCATCATATTCTGGCAAAAAAAAATCTTTGAAGCAATGTGTAAACACATCACTTCAAAGAGGGGCAAAATGTATACACTTAAAATCGGTCAAGATAATTGATAAATTAAATACAAGGTATTTAATTATTAAACCCCCTTAATTCATCTACTTATAAATAAATTGGAAAACTTATTTATATAGTTCATTTCTTATTCCTATCTAAAATCATTTTCTTCATGATTTAATTAAATAAACAAATTTAACTAATTTTTTTATTTGATTAATTCCCTTTCATTAAAATTGAATTTCTAAATTCAATTTTGTCACATTTCTACATAATTCTCTAACCTCCTTCCACCTCATCTACCACCTCAGCATGTGTCTCATGAATTTAAATATTTCTAATTTCTAAATGGGAATTTTTGTCAACAAACTCCTAACAAGATTGGAGACACATGGCTTCTCCTTCCATTTGATTCCCTTCAACACTTGGTCATTTGCTCTCTTAAAGGGGACAACCTCCATGGTTCCCTCCAACTTCTTCACTTTCTACCATCGATCTTTCTAGATCATAATATTGACCGTCGAATCCTGCCACATCACAATATGCCTTGGAAATCTTATAAAGACAACCTCATTCTCCAGCATTTGGGATCCCATCTTTGAGCAAACTTACTCTGCAAAAATTATCTTTGAGTATTTAAGAGCATTAGAGAATTTAGAGCCTTCAACATTAGCATAGTAGAAGCATACTAATTTAGAAACATGGCTTAGTTCTTAGCTGCATTTCCATTATCATAGTAGTTTTATACAGCATTTACATCATAGTCTTTGGCATCATCTCCATTATCATATCACCATTATCACTTGTAGCGTATCATATAGTTTATCAAATCATGTAGGAACCAGGATTATTGCATTTTACAGCATCCATTTTCTAGGTGGTCATTTTGAAAGTCATAGTGCAAGCAAAATCTAAGAGCTCTTACGATTCAAGGAATCCTTAGAGATAGGAAACAATGGAACAGTTTTAGGGATTGATTATGTTTTGAATTCGATTGATTTTGTGATTTCAATTCTCTAATATAATATGTTCCATTGGTTGTGTGTTGATTATTCACTTATTTACACTATTCACATGACACAACAGTAACTATCAAAGGATTGATTCATTCTACCTCCATTAAACCAATCATCATCTGAGTTCTGCATTCACTAGCTCTATGCTAATCTTCTTGCATGCATAACATTGTCCGGAGAAGGAACCATAAAACTGATTCATCCTACTCCTGCACTCAGTTTCCTTATGACCAAATTTATTACATGAAAAGAAAATACCATTGAAAGATGGGTACCTTTGAGCATTTAGTTGTATAATAGGCAGTCTTCTTCCTAGATTTCTTTTATGCTTCCCTTTATCTTGAGTCTTTTGATTATCTACTGGATTTGAGTTCTGCACATTTTCACCAGATTCATTTCCCAAGCCACCTTTCTCTTTAGAAGGTCTATGTCCTGCTATCAATTCATCAAGCTTGGTGGAGCTTGTCTTCAAATTATCTTCATAGAGTTTTGCTCTCTCCAGATCTTCTTTTATTTTTATCACTTCTTGTTCAAGTCTTGAGCATACATCAGACTTACTTTGCACCATTGTATTCAGACACTCCTCAAATCTCTTCTTTTCTTCCACTTTCACCTTTAATCTGGTAACCTCTTCATTTTCTTGTTTTAGTTGCTCACTCACTTCTTTATGTCTCTCTTTGAATTTCTTCAATTTCTCTTTCAATTTCCAAATGCATTCATTTGCCTCATCAATATTTTCTTTCAGATCTTGGTTTTCAATTTTTGCCTTGTCAAGATCTTCAAGAGTAGCCTAGAGCTCTTCTTTATTGATTTGTTCATTCTGCAAGATCTTCCTCAAGTTGTTAGGCTTTCTTAGAGGAACCGAAGCTCTGATACCAATTGTTGAATATTCAAGATACTGAGAAGGGGGGTGAATCAGTATCTTCTTAAACTTATTGAACAAACACCATCAATTACTCTAATGTAGATAACAGAAATATTAGAAAGAACAATAATAGAACATGAAACCACACAACACATAAACACCAGAACTTTACGTGGAAAACCCAATGAGGGAAAAAACATGGTGAGGATTAGCTCACAATATTTAGTAGTTCCAAAATCAGATACAAAAGAGGCTCACTACCAAATACAAAAGCTCATTGCTCACAAGTAGGAATCACTATCCAGATAGGGAGGCTCACTACCTTCAAAAGGATTGCAGTAACAAAATGGCTTACATCTAGAATATGAACTAATGGAGTTACACCTCAAGTGCAGATTCAGTTCCTTTGATGCTTAGGGAATTTGTATGTCAGCTGACTAATATTCGCTCTACTTTGCATTCACATACTATTCGCACTTTACACACACACTTCACACTTCTTTGTCCTCAATCTCCAAACCATCATATATATATGATTTGTCCATAGGAATCAATTAGGTTAGCCCAATTAGATGCAACACATAAAAAGGATAACTATCGGCTTCATACAAAACTTCTCCAAAGGTAATTCAACTGTGCATCACGCTATAGCATGTCGACTAGGACCAAATATAGGTTTCTCATATATCTACAACATAAATTAAATCATTATATCACTAACAATTTATTAGGTCGGCCATCGATAGACCTAATAACAAGATGCAACACCGAACCAACGCCAACCCATCAAACGATCATATGAGCATACAAGATTGCATACATACATGCTTCCAACATTCATAAACCTTTTCCCAAAACCACAACCAACAATGATCACCAGAGGGGCAATACGAACCAAAATATTGGACCAAAAACACTGGAGGATGTAAACCTATTCTTCATACCAGTTCAAAGTACTAGACCAACCTGACACCTTAATCAACATGGTGACATCAATGACAACACAAATATTGGCCTTCTTCATTCTTTCAACATAGATTTGGACCACTTTTTTGACACTCTAAAGAAGAAATATCAACCTTTTAAGAAGGAATGGATGCCTCTAAAGGTCGCCCTCCAAAAGTTGTAAGTATCACGAGCCTCCCTATTTTTTTAGCTTTGCTTCTTTTGAGTGAACCAGATATTTTGTGTTCTTCATCTACAAGTGAATTCCCCCTATAAGTCACCAGACCTATGGATCAAATTGATGCTTTTGAGATATGTGTTATAGCACCTCATTGGATGTGGCTATATAAGTCAGTCATCTAGCTTCGGCCTTCTCTTTCACTCTAGGGCCTTAGTCAGATTTAATTTATATATAGACCTTCCCCGCTAGTGACACGTGGTGCCCCGACACTCATCCATTGCAAGAAATGCTTGACTATATTCAAATACAACACCAAGATGCCATGTGGTGGCTCTAACACTATTGACTCTTAAAGTAGTTGAGGTTTAAAAGTGAGCACCAACTTACACGTGGCATCATCGTGCACTTTAAGGAACAAAGGGTCCCCTTAGTAGGAAAAGGATGCACCATTGGTTGAGATTCCATAGGTAGTTTGAGTAGGGCATGTGTTGACATTAGGATATCACTAAGTGTCAAGGTAGCACCATGCCTAGATCTGTAAATCATATATGCGTGTGTGCCAAAACATTTACAAAACCTGATTTTGTTACTGGGGCCTCGCTATGGAAGTGAGTGGGAGACTCTAGGTTTTGTGTTTTCTTAGCCTCAAGAGTCCCAAATATGCAGGGCGACAATGCCTATATACTTAGGGGTGTTATCTTTTGCAAGGAATCTCTCTCTCAACAATAAATTTGTTAACTATTTTTTGGAGAGAACAACATTGTAATCTTTTAGTTTTGAATAGAGATTAAAAAAAAATGTTTTCATTTTCAAAGACCTTAGTAGGTTCCCTCGTAGGAAGGATTGAATATTTTGTATTGTGCCCTTGAGCCTTTGTAATTTTTTCTCCACCCAACAATGTAGAGGACATGGTGTTTTGTTTAAAGATGTGTAAAATTGATAGTTGTTTGTTATTTTTGTTCTTTGCTTCTATAGTATAATATTTTGATAAATGTTGTAGGCTTTAAATCATGTATTTTCTCTTTTAAACTATATGTAATTTTTTAAAGGTTTTGATCTATATTATGCAAGTAAGGAGTGAATCTCAAAAGTAGTTTGGACATTGCCTTAGTTTTTCTTTTAGTTTTTCCTACTTTCCCCCTCCGTCTTTTCCTCCTAAAACATTCAAAGATCCAACTTCTAAAACCTCGAAGGTTGCTTCATAGATAGTAAATTAAGTCCCACATTTGTGAAACTTCCCATAGGATGTTGCTTGCTTAGAGTGAAATTTTTAAGCATCAACAGGAGGAATATCAATTATAACCTCTTCTTGCGGGACTATGATACTAAGGAAAAAATATAGGGTTAGTGGAAGGTTCTTAATCACCCCTAGGTCTTGGACGTTCTTCCCATCAAGCTACATGACCCCTATGTCCAAAGGCTCATACTCTAATTTTAGCACATCTACTATTTGTTTAGACATAATTATGGTGCTAGCACTAGGATCAATCATAGATTTATGTAATAATTTGTTTCCTACAAAGAGAGTTACAAAGAAAGAGGTATGTTTAGGCTTACCTACTTCCTCTCTTACTTTATCTTCTCTAGTATTTGTCAGCATTGTTGCTAGTTGGTTTCACATGCCCTTAACTAGTTCCTTATCCTCTGTTTGAGTTCATTCTAAGGCTACTTCAGCTTGAACTAGCTTCTCATGCCCTTTTAAAGCTTTTTATAGAGAATATTTCTTCTCTAGAATGGCTAGGATGTCCCATAATGATACATTAGCAGGGGCTTTCTTTAATTGTTCCACAACATTAAGTGATTTGAGTAGTTGAACCTTTGACTCTTTTGGATTTTGAAAAGATTTTGCCACTATTGGTGAGCCAAAATTCCTTTCATAGGTCACTTTAGGTTGTTGTATTTGGACTATTGGTTCCCTAGTGAGCCTTCTCTTGGAGTGGGTTTTGTAATTATATTGTACCTACAAAGCTTTTGATGTAGAAGCTTCATTAACGAATACTACACCTTCCCCTTCCATCCACGAGAAAAGAGCATGGTTTGGGGAAATTTTTGCTTCCTGCTCAAGGGACATGCCTTGTAACTATGCCACAAGCATAGTGCTTTCCACCCATGAGACTGATAAGCATAAATGCCTACATCAGGACTTATGCCTTGACTCCTCTATTATGCTATCTTTTGTTGAAGATTACCTCTAGGGTAGTTATGAGGCATATGTGCATCATTGCATGGGAAAAACCATGCATTTAAGTCATCCGCCAAATTATTTTGACCGACTACCATATCTCTATTTTGATTTGTTGGGATGGTTTGAAGCAGGGTAGGGACTAGAACTATCTGATTTAAAGGTTAGGATTAATTTTTCATTCATTCTCCTTGATAGATTTTATGCTAGAAAGGAGGCCTTCTATCCTAATAATTCTGATAGGAAGGCTTTTGAGGCATAACTTGTTGTCTCTTAAGGTTGATTATCTCATTTGAGAAACTATACAATAAATACGTCATATCATTAACCTCTATAGTTAGTGAAGAAGTGGGTGCTCTTGTCTGTGCATTAGGATATACATACATGGAAGGAGTGGAAGATGTTCTTGGAGCAACATCTTCTTGTGTTTGAGTTGGCATCTCAGGAAATACTGGCATGGTGGTCGAGGAGGAAGATTTTTGGCATCTATTTATATTAAAAGCTATGCTTGAATTAAAAGCTTTCAAATAGAAGACAAAATCCATATCCACTGAGTTTCAGGCTGAAACTAGGATCTTCTACCAAGTTTTGTGGAATCTCATGTTGAAATCTATAATAGCCCCTTGAGGGGTCCTTTTTATAGTTATCAATTGTTGGAGTAAAGATGAATGATCCCCCTTCTTTGTGATATGATCAAAGAAACGATCTCCCAGTTGGTCCCAAGTACCAATAGAATTAGGGGGTAAATATTAGTACCAACCTTAAGCCTTACCTTTAAAATAAGTCACAATTAATCATATCACTACATTATGTTTCTTTACATGATGGATGGTGTAGACATCAGCCACATCTTGTAAATATTATGTAGGCATTTTGAAATCTTCCCTAGTGAACTTGGGCAATGCTTTCAAAGTATTAGTAGGTATGGGTCCCATACTATTGGAGGGGTTGGAGGAATTAGTGGGCTCCTGCTATTCCAAGGCAAAAAATTCCTCGGGAGCCCAGGAATAGCCACCTGAGCTTGCGCTTGAGCTTGAGATTGGATTTGTGTTGTGCCTGACCCATTAACTCTTGCCTACATTACTATCGCTAAGGGAGGTAAGAATAGGCTTGGGTTTTGTGCAGTTGGTGACCTTGTAATGGGCCTCTAGATCATAAAATCGTATCTAATTAGGAATTAAGTGTGATCCCACTAGGCATGCTAGAAAAGTACTATTGGTCTCTAAAGCTAATGCTTAAGAAATACAACCTATGATAAGTTCTATAAATGGGGGACTAGAATGCACTCTGCAAAACAACCTCCAATATTTTGGAAGTCGACTCTTCATTTTGTTTTAGGGAAATGGGAGAGAGAAAATATGAAATAAACTAAACTAAGGAAATCCACCAAGATTTTATAACATTTTGTTCATGATATAGCATAATAAGATCTCAGTTTGACCAGTTTTCATAGAAATTCAAAAGAGTATTGAACATGATTCAAAATTCTACATACATTAATGTAACTAAAATTATAAAATTTAAATGAGAATAATTCACAATTGCAAACACTTCATATAGACACAAAGTATGAATTCAAGCAAATAAACAGAGATAAACACGCAACAAAGGCAAACATGGCACAATCTATGTATTCAACTCTATTCTTTCAAGAACAAAACATGCTAAGGTTGGTCATGTTACAATCATTCTACCCCATTTTACAAAGAGAAAAGCTACTTGAATAGAAAAAAATCCTCATCCAAAGGAGATGGCCATAACCAAAAATATTTTGGCTTGATGCCTCTTGTGAGTGCCATCATCATGTGACCATTACAACTTCAATACTGGGTAATCATAACCTCCCTACTTTGCAATGACAATGCCATCTGCATGCCCCACTACCTTTGTCTCAACCGCTTGATGAATCAGGATGTAAACCTGCCTCACTACTTACATCTTTTTCTTTCATGCATGGCATCACTAGCTATCTCCCAAGGCTGATCTAGTTTTGAGATGAACCAATGGTGCACCTTTTAGCATCACTCGGGCTTAAAAAATTCCTAGGATTTTTCTCATTCAATGCGTGGCACTATCAGATTTCATGCTCATAATAAAAACCTTTTAGTTCTTCCCTCGGGATCATGCAATGTTGGGCATGTGACATTATCACACAACTCTTTAGAAAATTTTATCTTTGGCCTTGTTATGAAGAGCGTAGTCTTGACATGTGGTTCCTTTGAAAATATGGAGCCTAAAAAGTAACCACTACTTAATATCTTTCATTAGTCCAATACACGAAGCCACTACATGGTGTTTCTATGCAACATGTTGAGAGAATTTGCTATCGACTAAGGAAAATGTGCACGGTGTTGACACACATCGCTCTTTGCATATGCTTTTAAACTTGAATATTTATAAGCCCATGAACTCATTGAAATGAGGCTAGGAAAATGAATGAAAATGCAAGGACTTAAATGATATAAGTGATTTCTCATCAAAAATTAATAACTCAAGCCTTGGTCAAAGGTTCTGATAGATAGAATCTATAGAAACCATGATCCTCATCCAAATCCACTCTCTAGAACTCAGATTCACCTATATCCATTGCTTCCTTTGTAGTTCTAAGCTCATCAATATTATTAATCAATGCAAAAATACATCTCCAATTAGGAGTATACTTGTTTGGTTGTTGTCTTTGCTAAGTGGACCTCCTCAATAATTGATGTGGAGGTTGTGTCTCCTCTTTTGAACTATTAGAACTATTTGAGCTCTCCTCCCCTTCAAGTCCTTTACAATCTTTTGGTTCAACCTTCTCAAAATTTGGGGTTAGTTGAACCATATCCTTCTTCCCAAACTTTTTTGGCTAAAATTCTATGGAGGAAGGCTTAATCTCTCCAAACATAACATATCTATTGTAGATAACTCCCTCAGTGACAAGATACCAAAGCTTGTATCCCTTCACAACAACACCATAATAATGAAGATACATTTTATTGCCTAGTTCTCCAACTCTGGTTGCTTTTCCCTAGGCACATGTGCATATGCCTTATAAACAAAAACTCTAAGATATTGTAATAGGGGAATTTTGCTTGTCTATGCCTTCATAAAATTATTATCAATAAATTTTATATAAGATACTTTCTAATCAAGTAACAATTCATAGAAACCACTTCTACCCATAACTTTTGTGACAAGATGGCTCCACAAAACACACTACTAGCCCTCTCCATAACGTAATATTAATTCTTTATGCACCATTCTATTGTGGGGTAGATGGATTTGTCTTATGTCTATCAATCCAACACCTTATAAAATCTATTAAAATTTGTAGAAAAAACTCACCACCACCATTAGTCCTCAAAACCTTAATCTTCCTACTAGTCTAATTTTTTGAAAGAACCTTAAACTCCTCGAACCAACTAAAGACATCAAATTTATTCTTGAGAAACTATGCCCTTATAAAATAATCATTGTAAAAGACACATAACATACTTAGAAATCAAAATAATATTAACAAAAAATAATACATTTGAATGAGTTAAATCCATCACCCTGGATGTATAGCGAGAACTATAATAAAATGAAATACAAATTTTCTTTCCATACACACAATATTCATAAAAATCCAATTTAAGAGTACAAACGTTCATCCCCTTAAAAATATTTTTAATTTGTAGGATCTTTAGACCCTTGTCATTTATATGGTCCATTCTCTAGTACCATAATATTGTTTTCTCTATAGGTATTTCGCTATCCAAAGCAACAGCTCACTCAAGTACCTAGAAATATTAGCCATTATAAGTAGTCACAAAACTCCTCTTTGTAGCTAGTTTTGATGGTAAAGGCATAGATTCTATAAATGTTTTCACCATAGGAATAAAAGCACTATTATATTGGATAATACATGCATCTAGGTAAAATAGGGTTCCCACACAAATAATTTTAGTGAGCACCATATCCCTTCATACTCTTATACACACTCCTCTATAGAAAACAACCTATTCACTTACATCATTGTGTTTAATAATTAACAAGGTTCATACCAAACTAGGATGTGCAAAACACCATTTATCCCCTTTGTTTTCCATAAAGGAATTAAATCTAAACTCTACCATGAACAAATATGCTCAAATGAGAATCATCACTAAGGTACACCTTTCCACCATCACATTCACCAAAATTTGAAAACCACCTTCAATGGGAGGTCATCTAGAAGGAAGATTTGAAGATTATCTACCACAACCTTTCCATGCATGAGTTTCCAAGGTGGAAATAAATACATTTGCATCATCTTGAGAAGACTTTTCAAACTCATCATTTGAATCATTTTTCTATTTCTTTTTTATTCTCTTTGCAATCTCTATAAAAATTCCTAGTCTTAGTATAGCTCCAACACTTATCCTTGGGGGAGATTTAAGTATCCCAAGGGATTTGAATCTAAACTTCTCTTTCTACTCACCCTTTTTCTTTCCTTTCTCCTTTAGTCTTCTATGGAAATATAGGGCCTCCTTTGTACATCCAAAATCTTTCCACTACATCTCCTCTCAGAGTAAAGCAACACTATTTCATTCATTTTTTTGTTTCAAGGTAGTACTCTCAATTGTCATCACCAAGTGATACCATGAGTTTGGAAAAGAAAATATAATTGTCATGCAATGATCCTCATTCTCTATTTTAATTCCAAGAGAGTGAAATTGGGTCACAATCATATTGAATGTGTTCAAATACTCATCTACATGACCACCACCATCCCTTCTCAAAGTGTACAACTTATTTCTCAAAAAAATATTGTTAACTAGGGATTTAGCATGGTACAAGTCTGCAAACTTGTTCTGAAGAGCTTGTGGAATATTGTCTTCATGTATATTCAACAAAATAAAATTCACCAATTAAATCCTAATAAGGCCCTTCAGCTTTCCGTCTAATATATCTTAGTTTATGATATTACAGTGTGTTTGGATTTGGATACAAAAACCCATATATCTTTGCCTACAAGCATGTCCTCCATCTTGAGATTTCACATCTCAAAGTTAGTGCCAATGAACCTCTGCATCCCTACCTTTTATGTGCTTGTAATTTTCCCACAATAAGATCACATTCTATACAAGCTCTCACTCAAACCAAGATTAGAACAAAAAACCTTGTCCCTAACACTTAGGATCCTATGTGATCAAGCTCTAATATTGAATAAAAAGAAGCATAGTTTCACATGGTGTTTCCTAAAATAGTCTATGAGAGAAAGTATGTGCAAAAATTAAACTAATCGTGTAGTTACAAGGAAATAAACACAAAAAGAAACATACCATAACATAATAATTTATGCAAGGGGAAATCCCTCTTGAGAAAAAAAAAACCCAAACTTCAAATCAACTCAATGTATTATTTAATAACCAATGGTTATAATGTTGGATTTTGTGGTTACATTGTTGATATGTGGTTTTCATTTATGTCAACACTATTAGCATTGGTGATGCTTAAGGTTGTATATATCGAGGAGATTGAGAAAATTGTAAAAAAAAAAATTGCAGATAGCTAGTGAAGCTGAGATGGTCAAAGTGGTGGTAAGTGTTGTAAGTTGATAATCAGGTGGTGCACACTAAAGGGTTTGTTGCTCAATCTATCTAGTATGTTGTTTGAAATTTTCAGTGGTATGCATCAAGATTTGAGAAAGTTAGGAAGTTATATGTTCCTACAATCATTTTGTTACTGTAGCAGGTGTTCTTGGATGAAGAGGATGAAATTCTAGAAATTTCAGTTGTTGTGCATGTTCGTGTGACATTCATTGATGAGTCTAGATCGTGATCTATTAGTTTTGTATGTCTGCATTGATCGGAGTGTTCGTGATCGAAGATTTTTTTGATGTATTCTCGAGTTTTCATGTTCTTGACCGACATGTTGGTGGTAGCATGTTGCGGAACCATGAGGATTAATCTTTTATTGTTTGGCATGTTTGAAGGTGTTTATTTGAGTCCTCACTATGTTGTGACCAACTTGTGTTGGTACACATTAAGATTTGTTTATGTATTGAGGCCGATAATTGTAATTTATTATTTATTTGTGGCCGACAGAGTAGTTGATGTAAATACATCTGGTGGATATATAAGAGTGGTTGTTTTCCTCACTTTGAGGTATGCTCGGTGTGTGTATATGAAATACATGTGCAAATAAAGGTCAAATCATTCAGGAGTAGAGAAGAGTGTGAAAGAGATTGAGCAAAGTGTGAAGAATGTTGAGCAAAGTGTATTTGTGCCTAACCAGAATTGTAATCAGGCTTGTGAAGCAGCTAATTTCAAATTTCATGTTCATTAGATGGATTTAATCTGATTATTGTATGTAAGGCAATGAGCCTTCCTCTTAGCAGTAAGCTGCAATGTGCTTGAATGCAAGTGCATTCCTTATTCATTTTCTCATTATACTTCTAACAAGGTATAATCTTGTGGACTAACATCCATCGTAGTTTTTCCCCTAACAAGGTTTCCACATATAAAATCTTGGTGTTCATGTGTCTCTGATATGTTATTGATTTATGCTTGCACTGTTAATTATCATGTCTGAGATTAAAGGTTGATTAAAGTAGAATAAGTTTGATTTTGGTAACAACTGATTCACTCCCCCCCCCCCCTCTTAGTTGTTTATCCTTGTTTTGCCAACTTATAATGCACTTGTATAGTCTAAGTCTTTATGGGAGTATCATCAATAGGATATTTGGAGCAATTTTAACATCATAATAATCCTCATAAAATCATGATATCAACCCCTAATGCATGTGGGAATATTAATGTGCACATCAATAAGGTAGATATACCACACCATGGGCTAAGAAAATAACTCAAAAAACACCCAAAATACCAAAAATAGGTCATGATGGTGGGCAAAGGAAGGGGGCTTTGAGCCCACTTTCCATGAAAAATATATATTATTGAAAACCCGAAATATTGAGAGGGGGGTGAATCAGTATTCTTAATAAGTTAAATATTCATTCAATGCATCACATTAAACTTGCAGTAATGGAAAGGAACATAGAAAGCATGCAACACATCAAAGAACACCATATTTACATGGAAAACCCAAAAAAATGGAAAAACCATGGTGAGGATTAGCTCACAATATAGATACTATAGCCGATTACAAATTTTGATACAGTTGGTGGACTCATTGTCCAAAGAAAAGAATGGCTCACTGACAAATATGAACTGCTAACAATGCATCTGACCTATGTTGAAAATATAGTTTTGTAAGTGTGAATAAGGTATAAAGCAATAAAACACTTCTTAATGAAACATTGCATCAAAGATCAAGCTAATTAATCAATTGAAAGCGTCTCATTGTCTCTTATCTTTAAATATTTATTAAGCTATGTGCTCTCATATTTAAATGACACTATAACTGTTAAAATGACAATCTAAAGAACAGAATGATGTTGATGCAATGATATGAAGCTAAATGTGATAAAGACTAGATGATAAAAGAAACTAAGATGACATGAATTGACATGAAAACTGATAAAAAAAGCTACAGGAGGCAGCCATGATATGAGACTTGAATGTTGGATGCTTGGATGTTGCATGTTTGGATGCTCTGATGCTTGAATTCTTGTAGAGTAAGAGTGCATAAGTTAGATAATCTGGATCCTTTTCTTGGTTGAATGAAGCTTTATTTATAGATTTCCTGGCTGTAGAAATGCACAGGGATGGCAAAAAAAGGCTTGGATTCAATCTGGAGGATTGAATGGTGAGAGATGGAGGAGATTGAGAGAAATTTGGAGATTGTCTCTACCCATGAAAACACCAAGCAAGAGAAGGGGAAATATTGATGGAGGAGGATTGAGAGATAAATTTGCAATTTGTCTCCAATTCTTCCTCGGAAGTTTCAATCAATTAATTTTGACATGATTTTAGACATAAATTAGACATAGGATATCTAATTTGATTTGAGGAAATATAGAGGAATATTTCTTATGCCTTTATTTAAATTAGCAAAAGAGGGATAAATAATTTAATAAAATGAACTATAGAAGTTGTTTATTAAATTAAACAGAAGAATATGGCAATTAATAAATAAAGTGTTTAATCTTTATTTGATTAATTTAAGATTGATGTGATAGAATAAAATAGGGATTTTATAATTAAATCAAACAAAGTATTTAATTTTGTTTATTTAATTAAGATGAGATAATAGAATTTAGAAGAATGAATGTGAACGATATAAATAAATATTTCTATTTATTTAAACAATAGAGGAATTTAGGATAATCGATTAAATAATTCGTAATTAATTAATCGAAATTCTCCAGACCAATTTTAGGTGTATGCATTTTGCCCCTCTTTGAAGTGATGTGTTTACGCATTGCTTCAAAGAAAATTTTGTTGCTACTACCAGTATTGATAATCAAAATTCAGTGTGCCCCAGACATGCCCCGAATATTGATTTTCAGATGATTGCCGATAGTATACCCCCTCGGGAGATAAATTAATGATTTGATGATTTTTTAGAATTTTTGAATTTTCATGATGATTGATGATGATTTGATGAAAAACATAATTTATCTCTCGACATTGATGAAGAAAAATATAGCCTGTGGTTGAATTTCAATTAATTCCATGGATAAAATTAATTAAAATAAAATAAAAACCCACAAAAATCCCTTTTCAAAAATATATAGTCCAAAAGGTCATTTTCAAAGTCATTTGCACTTTTTGACTTTCAAATTCTTGTGAGAGAGACATTTCAGCCAACTGGAGCAAGATGCCAATCCCTTACCACACTCACCATTTCGAGCGCGTGCAACATCACCAGCGGCCGGCTGCATATGGACCTTCGGTATGTACCCGTAATCCACCTCGTTTTTTGCACCTTTTTTGTTTTTTATGCATTTTAAATGTTTTGGAGTTTTTTGTCTAGTTTAGTGCATCCAAGTCGTGTTGTAGCACTTTACACTCCGGTGTAGCGCTTCCATTAGCTGTATTAGTGCTTTGAGATTTAGTGTTTACGTTATTTTCTCAAGCGCTTCCATAGAATAGTTTAGCACTTTCATGATTTAGCACTAAGGTGGTTAGAATTAGCGCATCGATGCCAAATTTTAGCACCTAGAATGTTCTAGCACTTTGATTTGGTAAATTAGCGCATCTATGGTCTGTTGTAGCGCTTCTAATAAAGTGACACTTTGATGGACTGTTTTAGCACATCGATGTGGTAAAATAGCACTTTGGTTAAAGTGGCGCTTCAGGTGCCTATTTTAGCGCATCAAAGTGCTGAAGTAGCGCTTCGAATAAAGTAGCGCTTCATAAACCTATTTTAGCGCATCTGATTGATAAAGTAGCACTTTTGAGATTTAGCACTTTGGATGCCTGTTTTAGCGCATCCATGTCAGAATTGCGGATTTTGACTTAGTTAACTTTGATTTTGTCAATTTCGATCATGTCCATTCTTTAGATTGGTATGATTGATAATCCAAATTCCTGATATTGGATTCTGTTTGATTTAAATAAGACTTACTCTCATGATAGGCGAGAATAAATCCTATTTGTGATGATCCTCATGATAGACGAGGAAATGATTCAATATTTGATAAATCTCATTATAGGTGAGATTAGATAATGTTTGATGAACCTCATGATTGGTGAGGTTTGTTGATGTTTGTTCCTGAATTTTGATCGAAAAATTCATACCAAAGTTTGATTAGACTTGATAGTAGAATGACTTTTGATTTCTTGACATAGTGCACTGATTGTAGATTTTTCATTGTGATATGATGATAGGAGCGTCTGGGTAATCTCCAGATGCGAGAGTGGTTTCCCTGGACCACCAATTTGATTCTTCATCTAACACCAGATGAGATTCAGGTCATAGGTCGATGTGGCCTTACAAGTTTACTTGGCATGCCCCAGATTAGGATTAATCAGGGTCTCCTTACCACTTTGGCTGAGAGGTGGCATAGTGACCATAACACCTTTCATTTACCTACTGGTGAGATGACGATCACACCCGAGGATGTGTGGCGGATTCTGTGGATTCCATTCATGGGTGAGATTGTGGTTTATGATTCTCATGAGGCTGGTGGGAGAGATGCTCTCCATAGAGTGTTTCAAGATTAGCACATTGCAGGTCCGAGTGTCCGATGGAGAATGATTGTTGATGCATACACTTCACTACCAGCAGTTCTTGCTAGATTCATTGGAGGTTTCCTTTGCCCTGATCGCAGGTTAAAGGGATTCTCTGTGGGTTGGGGCCAGATTCTAGAGAGCATGGTTGTACATGGTACGAGATATGCATGGGGGATGTGAATGCTGACACATATCTACCATGACCTTCATTCAATGGTGTATTTGGGGGCACAGAGTCTATCAGCAAGGATGACCCTGTTACACATGTGGGCATGGGAGCATTTTTCCATTGCTTGACCATTTCCAGTTTTGGACAAACCGGTAGGTAGACCGTATGTGTTTTGGTATAGAGGTAGACTTACCTAGGCTCGGATGGGTAAGTTGGAGCATTGGAGATGAGTTTTTGATGATACAGAGAGTGTTGTCTGGCGGTCGTACTTAGACTGCGAGCAGTGGGATGAGGATGACACCATGCTTGGTTACCTTTGTGATTCAATGTGCTTGATTGGTAGGACACCTTTTGTCTTGGAGAGATTTTTGTTACAGGGGGTGTACAGATAGTATGACATCATTTAGTGTATGCCACAGAGAGTAGCCCACTATGCCTGACGATGAAGTGATGTACCTGATTGGGGGCCATGCCTATCATATGAGACCATAGTAGAGGGATATAGGGCTCTGCAACCATTTGCCTGGGATATGCGCAAGGATATTGCCAAGGCACCTGTGACAGAGGAGTATGCTGCATTTTTGGAATTGACTCCACATCCTCACATCACGATTCCAAATGAGCCAGCACCATTACCCATTAAGGAGGATGTTGCTAAGGGTTCAAAAGATAGTGGGGGTGATACTCCATCAGGCAATAGTAATAAGAGTGGCAGTGATGACAGCAGTAGTGGGCATGATAGTGATGGTGGTGGTGGAGGTGGTAGAGGGGCTGGACCAGTCAGTGTTGGTCCTTCATCTAGTAGGCCTCGCAAGAGGCAAGCAGTGGCAATACCATCAGTTGATTACCAGAGATAGAGTGCAGGTCTTTAGACACAAGTACAAACACTGCAGGGACAATTGGTACAGGCCCGGGGTTTGTTGGTTCAGATGCAGACTTAGATGCAGACCCAGGCTCAAGCACTAGTGCAGGTATAGGGACAGTTGGCCACTGTTCAGACTCAGGTTGCCACCTTGACAGTCGAGCGAGACAGTGCCCGACAGATTTCCAAGAGGGCACAGGAGATAGCTGAGACACTCTAGAGAGTACTGCCGATGGTACCTCTGTGGTAGAGTATATGAGAGAGGTTCTTCGAGCTGGCCGAGAGGTAGAGTTCTATAGGGGTAGATACCATGATGTAGTGCATGTTGATCGCAAATTCAATTATGCCCCGTCGAGATCCGGTCGGACTCGCACTCGGACAGTCAGTGAGGGTGTGACACAGCCTCCTCGAGGAGATCCCAGAGATCCTGGTCCTTCCGAGGGTGGTGGCAGTACTGGTCCTGTTGGACCTACACATTCTGGCAGTAGTAGATCATAGATGCTATTGTGATTTCGAGATATGATATGTACTTCGAGTTAGCTCATTTTTGGATGATGTATCTTTATTTCAGACTTTATTGTATACTTGACATTGATGATATATATACGAGATGTAGGTGATTTGATCTCATGATGATTTATGATTTCTATGTGATGGATGTATTTATTATGTGATTATGTATCTTTATGATGTTTTATATGAATGTTTTTATTTCAATGTAATGATGCTATGATAAATGCATTTTATTTTAAATGTGATGATGATAAAAATGATGGAAATGAATATGCAGACTATATGATATTTGTATGTATGATGTAATGTATGAATTTCTAAATGATGATCTATGATGTATGAATAATAATGATATGACTTGTATTTATTTTATGTTGATGATAATAATAATAAATGATGATGTTTTAAAATGATGAATGTATTTTATTTATGATATAATGATGATGTTCTTATGATGAATGATAATGGATGGATGATGAAATTTTTGTGACACAATTTATGGATGACAAATGATGTATGGGTTTAAAAATTGATCAAATGCATATGATGTTGATGGATGATAATGTAATGAATGTTTATGGTAAAATGAACATGATGTATTTATTTATGATTTGATGTCAAAAATAATGGTACGATTAAATGCATAATTTATTTAATGTAAAATGCATGAATGATGAAATGAGGAAAACTTAATGATGAGATGATGACTTCTACATGTTTTTGATGATTTTGATTTATGTCAAGTATACTCAGTCATAAATGTAGAAAAGATAATCATTAATTGGAATCCCCTATGCAACAAATACTTTGCAGATAATGAATTTATGATGAATGCAGTCTAATTTTAACATGCAACTATATGCAAACCATTGTCATTTTAACAGTACTTTGTGTTTGGTATCATCATAGAGCTTTTATTTGGATGTTGAAAGTGAGTACAAGTGTTAATGGTATGTGCTAGACCAATGACAACCTGAGTACTACTTTCATGATTTATTTATTTTTTGATATTGCAAGCGAACACAAGCATCTAGGTATAATTGAACCGAGATGACCTAAGCATTCATTATGTAAATAGGCAGTGATTAATCATTTCAATGTGTGAATTCTGAATGTCATCGATGATACATTTGCATAGCACATCCCCTGATAATTCATACATTCATATGATTAACTTACAAACAGCAGACAATAAAAATATCATTCTTCTTCCTTGTTTATCTAGTTCATTTACATCATTGAGTTAATCCAAATAAATGATAATTGATTAATCAAAAATACAACTTATTCACTTTTTACTTAGAGTGTTTCAAATCATTATTCAAATTAGATCATCCATCTTGACTTTTTTGATGTTTTTTTGTGATTTTCTAATATTGACCAAAAACCTAACTTAGTAACCTATCCTAGGGGTCTTGGGGGCTGATCAAAGATTAGCCTTGCCTACGTTACACACGTATTGACCACGTAGTTTGACTGACTATGACTCATGTTTTTTCTTTTGCTTTTCTAGACTGACTTTTTGACTTGTTTTGGGATTTTCTGATTTGATACGGATGTTTGATGCTTTTCTAATGGTGATTGATGTTGCATTTTGAAGATTTTTTTTGTTTTTTCTATCGTACCGTTGTTTTCCCATTTGGTGAGACCGATGTTTTTGTTGCCCCCAATGATATCCTAATGTTGCCTCCAAGCTATTGGAGTGAAACTTGACTATGTGAAATGATTCGATAATGGATGCAATGATGGCAAGACTAATGACATGATATGAAATGGTAATGATTTCTAGATTAAATGATCCCGATATGTATCAAAATAGATGGGAAAGCTGATTTAGAATCACATATGATGCCTATTTCCAGGTTTTCACCATATGTTTTGATTACACTCTTTGTTTTGTGTATTTTTCTTTTCTCATTTTTATCTTTTTCTTTTTTTTTTTTGTATTTTTTTGTATTTTATGTTGCCAAGACACCTGTTTACCAGGTTTTCGTCAAGGAAACCCCTTTTCAAAAGTTTAACCCATGCACTAGGAATTCAGGTGTAGAAATTTCTGAGATGGATACTATTGATAGGTTCATCAAACAGATCCCCTTCTGATGTTGATAGTTGATAAACCCCTAATCCATATATTGATATGACGACAAAAGGACCTAGCCAATTAGGCTCAAATTTCCCTTTCTTTTCCCTGTCCTGTTGATTTCTCGGGTTTTCCTTTAGTACCAAATCGCCAACTTGAAAAATCCTAGGTTTTACCCTATGATTGTAACTCCTTGATATTCATTGTTGATATGTTGTGAGATGATTAACAGCTTGTTGATGATGCTCATCTAACAATTCTAGTTCTTGTAGTCTGGATACCCTATAGTCTTCATCTGAAATGATTCCTCTGAGTGATACACAAAGTGATGGAATCTCAACTTCAATAGGTAGTATGGCCTCTGATACATACACCAAGGCATATGGTGTTGCTCCTGTTGGTGTTCATATACTTGTTTTGTAGGCCCATAATGCAAGATTGAGTTGAACATGCCAATCATGTCCAACATCATTTACCATCTTCTTGAGGATTTTTAGAATTTTTTTAAAGAGGCCTCTGCTTGGCCATTTCCTTGTCGATAGTACGGCATTGAAAAACGATGTTGGATATGGAACTTTTCACACAATTCTTGAACATCTTGATTTTTGAAAGGTCATCCATTATCAGTGATAATAAATTGAGGAATTCCATACCGACATATTATGTAGTTCAAGATGAAGGACAAGATCTACTTCCCTGTGATCATTGTAAGGGGCACTGCTTCTATCCATTTTATGAAATATTTTGTAGCTGTTATAATGAACTTGTGTCCATTGGATGAAGAGGGATTTATTTTTCCTACCAGATCTAGGCCCCATTGAAAAAAAGGCCATGTCGATGTGAAGGGATGCAGTTATTATGCCGGTGCATGAATCAAATTACTATGAATCTGACACTTTTGACATTTCTTTACAAACCGATAAGATTCTTTCTCCATGCATGGCCAATAATATCCCAAATAGAGGAGTTTCTTAGCTAGAGTTATCCCACTCGAATGAGTGCCACAAATACCCTCGTGAACTTCATGTAGGGCCATCTCAAATTCTTCATGTTCTAAACATCGAAGTAAGGTACCATCAAGACCGTGATGATATAGGATGTCAGCAATTAAAGTATGTCGGGAGGATTGGTAGATAAAATTATGTTTTTAGTTCCTGGAAAGATCGGGAGGAAGGATATTGTCTTTCAGGTACGCATAGGTTTTTTCATAGATGGAGGTTTCAATGGTCTCTAGACGGCATATGGTATTGGATTCAGAATTATTGTGAGAAGGACATGGTACTTGTTCCACCATAAACTCATAACAACCTTGTTTCTCCGACAATTGTAATAGTGAAGCGATTGTGGCCATGGCATCCGCAGCTTTTTTCTCCACCCTTGGAAATTGATCAAATTTGATATTGACAAAAAACTGCTTTAGATCATCTATTCTTTGCTTATAAGGCATCAACTTTTCATCCTTGGTCTGATACTCATCATTTACTTGATAAATGACTAGTTGAGAGTCTCCATATACTTGTAGGTTTGTGATTCTCCATTCAAATGCTATCTTGACCCCAATGATCAATGCTTCATATTCTACCACATTATTTGTACACTGAAACATCAGTCTATATGATTTTGGAATGGTGTGTCCTTGTGGATTGATGAACAAAATTCCTACTCCAGATCCTCACTGTGTGTATGATCCATCAAAATATAATATCCATTGTTGTGGCATCACTGTTAGAATGTTTGCATCTGGAAACTCCATGATCATGGGTTGGTCATCTAGTAAAGGAGCCTCCGCCAATTGTTCAACAATTGCTTGAGCCTTGATGGATTTTCTATCTACATATTGAATATAAAATTCACTTATTAGCATGACCTACTTGGCTAGTCTACCTGTTAAGGCAACTTTACTGAGTAAATATTTTAAGGGGTCAATCTTTGCTATTAATCTGATTATATGGGTCAACATATAATGTCTCAACTGTTGAGTAGCAAACACAACTGCTAAACATGATTTTTCTATGAAAGTGTAGTTTATTTCATAGCCATGTAATGTCCTGCTGATATAGTAGATGGCGTGTTCCTTTCCTTCATAGTCCTCCTGTGCCAATAATGCTCCTAAAGATATATTTGTTGTTGCAATGTACAACATCAAAGGCCTTCCTTCGGTTGGTGGCATGAGAATAGGCAGCGACATGAGATACTGTTTTATTTGATCAAACATTCTCACACCCCTCATCCCATTTGAAAACTACATTTTTATGCAAAAGGTGATTAAAAGGATGACTCTTGTCCACTAGTTGGGAGATAAATCTCTTGATGGATTGGAGCCTTCCCTATAGTGATTTGAGTTGACTGATATTTTTGGGAGGCGGCATTTCCATTATTGCCTTGACTTTCATTGGATCCACTTCAATGCCCTTTTCCAAGACAATGTACCCCAACAGTTTCGCTGATGTGACCCCAAAGATACACTTCTTGGGGTTTAACCTGACATTGAATTTCTCTAGCCGTATGAAGATTTTGCTCAGGATATGTAGATGTCCTTCCCTTGTACAATATTTTTTTGGAATATCATCCACATAATCCTCCATGAAGGTGTGCATCATATCATGAAAGATTGTCAGCATTGCTCTTTGATAGGTGGCTCCTGCATTTTTTAGACCAAATGGCATGACGTTCTAGCAGAAGGTTCCCCATGGACATGTAAAAGCCATCTTTTCCTGATCTTCTAGAGCTATTTTAATTTGATTATATCCTGAAAAACCATCCATGATTAACAACATGGCATGCCCTGTCGTCAAGTCCACAATGATGTCTATATTTGGTAATAAAAAATCATCCTTTGGGCATGCTTTATTTAGGTCTTTGAAATTCGTACACATCCAGATGCTATTGTCCAACTTTGAAACAGGTACAATATTTGATATCCACTCAGCGTAATCGATAGACCTTATGAATCTAGCATCCAACAATTTCTTTAACTCGGTCTTTACCATTAATGCGATATGAGGATGCATTTTTCTCAATTTTTGCTTCACAAGTTTGATTCCTACAGGCAAAGACAAATGATGCATGAGCAAATTTGGATCTAGGCCTGGCATATCAGAATATGACCAAGCAAAGTTGATTTTTCTTTTCGTAAAGAACTTGATGAATTTTGGTCTCTCTTGATTTGTCATGGATTCTGCCAGATGTAGGATTTTTGATTTTTCTTCAGTGCTAATGTTAACAGACAGTGTTGGTTCTAATAGGACTGATGACCGCTCATGATAATGTTCTGGAAGAGTGTCAAATCTCCCATATTTCGGTGCCTCAGAGAGGTTTTCACCGTTAGATACATTCTTTATTTTATCTTTTTCTAGATCTAATGCTGCCATAGAATGGTTTTCACCATTAGATCTATTATCCCTGTTTTTACTTTTGCAACTGGAAGATTTGACACCCTCCTACCGATTCGCATTGTTATGAGTATTACAGATAGAACTCGTACCAGGTTCATCATGACATAGGAAATTCACGATGGCATTATCGTCTGCAAATATTGGAACAATCAAAGGTTCGAAAAGTTCCTAGTCAATAAGTTCTAGATGGATTAATGGCATGAGGTCATCAGATTCATTTAGGTTGATGGATGTAAGGGTTTGGACAGCCATTTCGTCATAGTTGTTTATTGGAATATCAAGGTCAATGATGGTACCTTCTTCAAGATTGTCTAGTTCACTCGATGTCTGTTTGTCCCCACTTGAGTCATTGATATTTAGTGATCCCGCTACGAATGATCTAGACCCAGAGCCTTGTCCCTCCTCACGCATAGGTGCATATTGTTGGATTACATCAACTTGAATATCGGTGAAAGATACATCAGAACACAGATCCCACTCATATTCATTTGAATCTGTTTCAAAGCTATCTCTAAGCTGAAGGATTCTTTCTATAGCCTTCCTTATCATCTCCTGTTTTTCTTCTTTAGAGTATCCCAGTCCTATTTTCTCTTTTGATTGGAGAGTGAGGGGTTGAATAGGCTCAATTATTCCTTCCTTTCTTAAACCAATAGGTCCTTGTCCCTCGTAGCCCATTTTTTCTAGGATAGCTTTCCCTTTGCCGTATTTGTCTGTATTGATATTGACATTCTTGATACTGCTATTTGATGTCGATGGTTCTTCATCCTTGTATAACCAATCAAGGATTGCTTTATTGTCTAATTCATCCTCTATGGTACCAGCTTTTACAAACCTTTCTTCTTGAGCTATGACAAGTAGTGATGTTTGATGTTTGATCATTGATGGTTGGCCATATGTCTTAGGAGATGGCATTAACTATGAAAGATTAAGCGATTGCTCCATAGAATATTGCCCCATTCCCTTGTTTGTCAACTGGACTTGCTCTTGAGATTTCTGTGATAAAGAAATTTGGGGATCTAAATTTTCTGTTATTTGAGTGTCAACAAGATTTGTATCTTTTTCTTTATCCTTCTTCTCTACCCATTTGGCGATGATATTTGGACGTTTTTCCTCATTTGATGACTTTGAATTGGATGCTTCTCGATTGTCAGGCAGAAAGGTATCTTGAGAGTTCCTAAGTGTGTCACAATGTTGAGGATGATTATAATCAGCAGATACAGTCACCTCTTGTCCATTTACAGGGAAATTTAAGCATTGGTGATATGTGGAAGGTACTGCCTGCATTTCATGGATCCAAGGACGTCCTTAGAGTATGTTGTAAGTCAATTCTTTTTCTAGTACTTGACATGCTATGTGTTTCATCATTGGTCCCACTTGAATTGGTAACACAATTAGTCCCTTTGAGGATCTTTCTTCCTCATCATATGCTTTTATGGTAATTTTCCTTCGAGCATCAATAGCATCATCGGAATACCCTAGTGCACGGATTAACTTTAGAGTGGAAATGTTCAAACCGGATCCCCCATCTATTAAGACTCTTTTGACACGATGATTGTGGATCAAAACTTCGATATGGAGTGCGGTGTTATGGGGATGGTTTAGTGAGACATCATCTTGTTTAGAGAATGATAGACAATGTGGGGTAGTCAAATGCCCCACCATAGCTTGGAATTGGAAAACATCTAGATTTTTTGGTATCGTAGTGGCAACTAATGCTTGTTCTAGAACCTCCTTATGTGATGGAAATAGTTTGAGGAGTTCTAGTATTGATATCTATGCCAGAATGTTTTGAAGTTGATTGACAATGTTGTAATGAGATGGAGGTGGATATGCATTTTTAGACCCAACTCCCTTTAACACTACCTTGGATTGCCCCCTAGTCATTACATTTGCTAGTTGATAGTCCTGACGGTCTCTGATTTTTAAGACATTTATTTGATTTTCAGAGTTTTGTATGCTTTGGAGCAAATCCAAAGGGGTGGTGTCATTGGTTTCATGTTTTTTAATGTTATGACCAACTGTATGATCACTCTCTACTTTGAAAAGACAAAGGATTCTTTTTCATAGACATGATTGATGTTCTTGCCTTTGTTATTCATAGAGGATGATGCTCCTTTGTCATAGTTTGGTAAAGGGTCCTTGAAGGCTGAATGATTGTTATTATTTTGGGGTCCCTCCACATATATTTTGTTGTTGTCGATCAGATCTTGTATCGCGTGTTTCAACTCCCTACAATCGTTGGTTTTGTGACCTTTGTTGTTGTGGAAGTTGCAGTAATCTGCATCATTCCACCATGGTGGTTTGACCTTTGGGTCCCAGAATCTAGCTTCTCATGCAGTGATAAGGCCACTGGTGACTAATTCTTTCATTGTTGATTCTATCATTTGGCCCAAAGGTGTGAACCTACGCCGATTTGATGGTTTTTGATATGACTGTGTTTTTATGATCTCATTGCTTTGTATGACATTCGAATTGACAATTTGATCATTGTTTTGATTCTTTGATGTAGATGTTGTCAAGTTAAAAATCGGTTTGATATTTTGGGAATCATTTGTTGTTTCATTGGTAATCGTGTTTCAATTCTTTTTCCAAAATTTTGGCTTATCACTACTTGAGTATTGATTGGAGCAGTTATTTGTGTTATTTGTTTTATCGTTGAAATGCTTGATAACTCCTCTTTTGACTAGCGTTTCTTCAATTTTTAGACCCTTTTCTATTACTTTTTTGAATGTGGGAGGACATTGCAATTCAAGTCTATAACTCATTTCCTCTGTCAAGTTGTCAATGAACAACTCCATCTTTTCTTCCTCAGGAATGGATTGGGGA
The DNA here is from genome assembly GCA_007115665.2 of Sequoiadendron giganteum. Classification (NCBI taxonomy): domain Eukaryota; kingdom Viridiplantae; phylum Streptophyta; class Pinopsida; order Cupressales; family Cupressaceae; genus Sequoiadendron; species Sequoiadendron giganteum. The sequence goes on from CM021103.1 coordinate 357,914,043, forward strand.
TATCTGGCGAATAGTCGTCGCCATGTTTGTAGAAAAGACAAGAACGTCTCCCCTTTGTTTTGTTTAAAGTTATAAAGATCCTTTATTATAAAATCATGTTGGATGTTAAAAGAATACTGGGAGATGAACCTGTTGACAAGTTCCTCAAAAGTCCTAATACCTGGTTGTAATTTTTAAAACCATTTCATACATGAACCTCCCAAAATTCTTGGGAATAATCTCATTAAGTAAGTTTCCTCTTGGGCAAACTCAAGGCTCATTGTTTTGAATTCCCAGATATGATCAATTGGATCCGTTCTTCCATACTTTGGGAATTCACAATGTTTAGGAAAAGGTATTAGGCCGACTATTGCATCGAAAGGATAAGGACAAATGTCCTGTATCACATACCTTTTAGTACTCCCTTTCATCATATCTTGTATCTGTTGTTGTAATATTTGCATTTGGGATGTTAAAGCGACAACCAGATCTATTACTTGTGTGGGTTGCGGTATTTCAGTCTCACTTGTTCCAGGTGCTTCCTTCAGACGATTTACGTCGAAATCCTTGGGAAGTTTAACCCCTGATTCATCCAACATCAAAAGATATTTCTCCATGTCTTGTTCTAAAATATTTTCCATAAATTTATGGAATTTGGGATCTTGTTGGGCTATTTGAATATCCTCTGGAGTTATTTCATTTTTATCATTTTGGTGCAGACTGTTCCAAGGATTTTCTTCTGCCATTGTTTGGGATGTTTCAAGTTCTTGCTCTAAGAGTCTTTGTTTTTAGGACCTAGTGAAGATTGGCATAAAAATATTTGCTCTTTCTTCCGAAATGTTGAACTTCTATGCTGGAAAAATGTCAATTGAATTTTTAACAAAGTCAAATAAGATGATTGATCTTATTGATAAGACTAGGTTAAAAATTGGATTACTATACTTTTTTTTGTGATAAAGGATGATGATATCCTCATGATGAAACTTCAGTGTAGTAATTGATTATGTATTTGATTTGGCACTTCTGATTTGCAAGATCTTGTTTCAGTTGATAAGATTGGAAATTTGTATAAACCTATCTGATTTCAGTTTCTAGACAGTGATTTTGAGAAAAAGAAACTTGTGTTCTGGTAAAAATTGTGGATAAATGACAGACAGACCGACTGGTATGATTTTGGAACTTTCTATTTTTTAAAAGCGCTAAAACAGAGTACAGAGGCGCTATTTCACAGAAGTGCTAGAATAGAGTCTCGAAGCACTGAAACAAGTGATGGAAGTGCTATCTTTACAGATGCGCTAAAACAGTGCTCGAAAGCATTGTAGAAAGTGATGGAAGCGCTATCTTGATAGATGCACTAAAACAGTGCCCAAAAGCGTTGAAAAAGATGATGATAGCGCTATTTGATGGAAGCGTTAGAACAGTGACAATAAGCGCTAAAATAGTCCTCGAAAGCGCTATTTTATGAAAGCGCTAAAACAATGACCCGAAGCGCTGAAACAAGTTTCCAGAGCACTAAAAATAGGACTTTTAAGACTCTCTATTGTAAAACTTGATCTGGCCGTGTGGCATACTCTATCATAGGTTGTGGAAAATAAGACTGACGTATGCGTTGACTATGGTTGTGATATTGTGTGAGAGCTCTCCTCTAGAAGAAGGCTTGTGAATAGAGCAGTTATATAGCGTAATCAAGACTATGACCCCTAGAAAAGTCATGATATCTATGGATGAAGGTTCTTTATTGCAAAAAGATTTTTTCAATTCTGATATAGAAAACACCTTCTTCTTAAATTATCCCGATAACTGAGAGGTTTCTTGGGTTTGGTGATTTTGATTGTTCTCTTGACAAACGTGGTGGACTTCCACTTTTGAATCATGAATTTTTTGACCTGATTTGACTTGTCATTTTTCGGATGATCTTTAATCTGATTTTAATGATTTTTGTGAAAACGCAGCAAGCAATTGTGGGATAATTGTTTTAAACTAAATAGATCGTGTATGTTCAAGAACCACGAATGGTCCTTATTGATTTTCACTGGTTGCTTTGACAAATGTACACAAATCAAACAGACTCACACTTAAGAACAAATAGGTCATCGTTATACTCACAGCCCACATCTTGAAATTGCATTGACACACACAACCGTGTCACCCCCTAGAGGGCGCTCGTGTTTTTGTCATTTCCAAGTGCGTACTCAGAGTTGGATTTTTCGTACTCTGAGCAAATGGTCCTTGGAAATTATATGGTGAGTGTCTTGGGGGAAGATTCTTCCCTCCCCTTGCATCGTGAGTATGACAATGTTTGGATACTGACTCGACGAGATACTACTCTATGGTTCGTCGATAGGGCTTCCGTGCGGTGCGAAAATTGATAAACTCCCTCAGGAGACCTCCCAATCTTTAGAATAAAGATTTTGGGGATGGTTATCTTGCTCACTACCGTCAAGTTGGAATTTCATCAACAAATTGCATTTTGATTATAGTGGTTTGGAATCCTTGGCTTTAGGCGTTCCCACTTAGGTCGTTCCCGTAGGGTGAGTACTTTTTCCCATGACGACAGGCCTTCTAAAGGATTTCATAAAGCATAAATAGCATGAAATAAAGATGAATCTAGTGCTTTGATCACCCAGTTAAGGGGAGAGAATAATCCTAATCACCACACAAGCACAGCATATAAGTTTGTTTTATTTTAAGCCCAAAAAGACAATTTTCTAATCTATGTGAAGATTTTGCTTCACAAAAATCATGATGTTCTTTTTAATCGATACTGTAAAAAGTGCGATGACTACCCTAGGATTGATAAATTTGTTTTAAGAAAAACATAAAGTGGCTACCCTAGGATTAATACATTTTAAAAACCAGAAGTGGCTATCCTAGGATTGATAAATTTTTAAAAACCAGAAGTGGCTACCCTAGGATTGATAAATTTTAGTCTAACTGTGAAAACTTAAATTTTGGCCGCGGTCGCGTCAGATCCAGATTGATTTTACAAAAGCGCTAAAATATTCCACCAAAACGCTATAGTTTTTACCTAATGCGCTAAAATCAAAAGCGCCGAAACAGAGCACCGAAGCGCCATATTTTGCCATGGAAGCACTAAATCAACTTTTCTGGAAATGAGTCACTGATGCACTGAAACAGGTCATGGAAGTGTTATGCCTTGCATAACCACCCCATCTTTTGCCTTGGTCAAAATGGGTCCCCCTTTTGTGTTTTTATCTTTTGTTGATTTTCAAATAAATTTTGGAGTCTTTTGTTTCCAACACTTTGTTTTTCTTTGGTTTAGTCTGTCGGAACCGAAACCGGAACCAAATCGGGTTTTGAAACTTTCTTTAAAACTTGTTTTGATCCCCATCCCGACAGTCTTTCTTTTTTACCTCTTGTTTTTTCTTTGTAGGAGCCGGAGCCGAAGTGGATGTTAAGTCGGTATTTAGTTGAAAGTTTCAAAATCAAAATTCATTCCGTCTCCACCTCCACTTTTTGGAATTTTGTTTTAGATTAAGTTTTTATGTTAAGTTTTCTTATTTTCGGTCTTTTTTGTTTTATTTTGTGTTTGGTTTTGTTTTATGCTTTGTTGGCGGAACCGGACCCAGAATGGGAACGAAGTTGGGAAATTACTCAAGTTTCCAAATCTGTTTTCATTCCAATTTCGCTCTCGTCATTTCTTGGTCATTGACTTTTTACTAAAGTCACACTGCTGTGATGTGCTAGTTCTTCTCCAGTTCTGACTCCATTTTACTACATTTAATGTGTTAATGACAGCCTCCATGCGTAGGTAGAAACTATGAGTTTTACCTTGATTAAGGATTAAACAAGTGGTTATTATAATTGTTAAGAAATCAAAGAGCGAAGTAGAGCAACAATGGATTTTTTCTGGAGTGAATCGATTGAAAGAAGAGGAGATAATTGCTTGCAGATTTCTTCAGAAGTTTTGCCTATTTTGCGTTTGAGGTAGGGTTCCTATTCTTGTTTTTCTTTTATTTTACTTTCATGTTTTCTTCGTTCTATTTGATTGTTTTTCTTTGGGTAAGTTCGTGATTCTCAGTGGGTTTGCATGACTTGTTTTTCTTTCTTTGTTTGTTGTTGTTCTTGACTTCATTTTTTCTTTGGGCACGGTCGTTTTCACGTTTTGTCATGATCGCATCGTGCTGCATTGGTTTTTAAACGCATAGATTAATTAGGGTTTTACAGTGAGACAGATTAAATTTAGGTTTTACAGTCAGTTAGGGTTGGTTAAATCTTGTTTTTACTAAGAGTTTTTGTTGCGCATTCATCTGGTTAAATTAGGAAGGGTTAAATTCGTGCCCTCGTTTTTATATCGCATTTTTAGTTTAGGGTTTTTTTAATACATTTATGTATTCACGTTTTCAAATTTTAAATATGATGCCCTAAAAGTACAGTTGTGCCTCGGTCATATGGGGATGGTCTTTTCATGTTATATTTAAGCCTCATTTCATTTTAATATGACCCTAGTCCTTAATCATGAAGTTATGCTTTAAATTGTTAAGATCGTTTATGGCGTCATGGTCAATATAGGCAGAAGCGGGATTAGAATTGATTTAGATTTTTGGATGTGTTTTATAATTAGTATCAATTCCATTTTTCATCTCGTCTCCAACTCCGCTTATAGTGACAAGTCTTCTTTTAAAATAGCAATAATATAGGCGGAAGCAGGATCGAAATCGATTTAGATTTTTGGATGTGTTTTATAATTAGTATCAATTCCATTTTTCATCCCGTCTCCAACTCTGCTTATAGTAAGAAGCTTTATTTCAAAATAATGGTAACCTTAACAGAAGCAGAAGTGGAACTGAAACAAAATATGAAAATAAAAAATCTGAAAGAAATCGAATCAGTTTCCATTTTGGTTCCGATTTCGATTACCATTCCCGTTCCAACTCTAAGCCCGCTTCTTGTTAGTAAAATATCAATAACAGTTTTGGCTCCGAGCCCGGCAGTATGTTAAAAGGGGATTGTTTAGGATGTTTTTCAGCCTGATTCCGCCTCCGATGTATGCATGAAAGGTATGATTTTAAGACATATTTTGAGATGTTTATTCAAGGATCTAACTAGAGGTTTTGTTGCAAGAAAGCTAAAGAATGTCGGGAACATTAGGAGAAGCTGTCCAAAGGAACCGGCCTGCAGGAACATCAAAAGCAGCAACTAAACCCAAGAAGATCAAGCCAGAGCAGTTACCTTATACCTTAAGGTATAACCATAGGAGTCCTGTTGCCATCGCAAGCAAAGTAGAATCAGATTGGTTTGAAATAACTGATACCAATCTGGGCTAATACAACTTTGAGGAATCATATGCTGACACATTCAATGAGGATGTGACACCTAGAACTAAGAGAATAGTGGATTCTAGTTTGGCTCATATCACCCTATTTCCTCTATCAATCCAATGCCCAGAGTTAATCATGACAATTGCAAGAGCTTACAATCTGGCTACCCAAAAATGCATGGATTCATAAGATAATGTAATCATTGATCTCACTCCTCAAATGTCTCAAATCATGTTTAGTGTTTCGAACCCAAAGAACTTGGTGCAGTTAACTGAGGCAGATGCCCTAGAGAAATATAGCAAATATAAGGAATCCAACAAGTCTCACTTGAACAAAAAGTGGTTAAAAATAGACACGAAGTCTCTAACCAAGCTTGCAGACCAACCAAAGAGGGCAAATTTTTATAAAGAAGTATCAAATTTAATAATGATGTTGTCTAGGGCCTTTGGGAAGAGAGATGATTTTCATTTCAACGAGTGGATGTTTCCCTTCATCTAGATAATCTTAAATGGCACCCAACAATTTGATGGCCGATGATTGTATCAGATGCCATTCATGATCAATTGACCAGTATTAGGGAGACTAAATGCTTTTTCATGACTTCTTACATTGTGTATGCAGCAGCAAGAGTAGGTATCTTCCCAAGTCTGAACAAAGTGAGGATAATAGGAGAGGCTGATGGACAGAAGAAGGTGTGGGATCATTATAACCTGTTGTCCCTACATGTTGTTGAGACTCAATTCAGAAGGGTTAATGATACATTCATATATGTGATCATTAACCAACTCAACAGAGATGCAGGGTACAGACTAAGCCAAGAGGCCATGGAATTTATCACTAAATGGGGATGTTGGTACATTCAATACCCCAGGTTCACATATTTAGGCTAGTTGGGTTTGAAGGTCATCCACATTTGTTGCCAAGATGTTGCAATAATAGGATAGTTTTAATGGAATTTGTATATCAAGTTCTAGGGGTTAATGCCCAGTTTGGATTAAAACATAAAACAGGATGTCATAAGTTCCCCATGAAGTTGGGTGAATACAGCTGTCGGCATCTGGTGGGAGCAAAGGTAGTGTGCAGTGAGTTGATACATTTAAAGCTAGCTTTATATACAGCTCAGAAGCACTTTGACCTAAAGAGTAAAATGAATGCCTTGTTGCCTTCTGTGTTTGATAAACATTTCAATTTATTGGAAGATTTATGGAGTGACCGACAAGATGAGGATGATCTAAGGAAGAAGAATTATGAGAGATTACCTGTCTCACTCATGGCAGAGCTTGGTATCAAAAATGACATTCCTGAAACATTGGTGGATGATAGAGTTGTATTGGATCCATCGTATGAAGCTTCAAACATTGGGACTAAAATCCTAGATCCAATTGACTGGGACAGTGAGGAAACCATTGACATTAAGCAGATAGGGCGAGCAATCTTGGATAGGAGCATTCAATGGTTGGTTCTAAGAACTAAAACTCTTCAAGGACCAACTCCTAAAAAGGGGAAAGGATATAAAAGGATCAAAAGAAAGACACCTCCCAAGGAGCCTTTGGAGTTCCTTCCTCAAGACATTGAAGAAATAGAGCTTAAAGCAGTAGTTGATGAACCAGAGACCCAAGAAGGAGATGCCCAAATAGGATTGGTTGTTTCAACACCTACATTAGGTGAGTCTTCTACTCAAATCCCACTTGCAAAACAACAAAGTGAAGAAGTGCAAAAAGGGACTCTTCATAATATTGTTGAAACTATGAAGGGAAAAGAAGTGGAGGTAGAAATTCATGATGTTGGAACAGATTCAAATGAGACTCTGTCAGAGAAAGGAATACAAGAAAATATGCCATAGAGGAGGATACTGAACAAGTAATGACAGAGGAGGATCAGTGGGCATTGTTTGAAGAAGTCAAGAAGGTTGATGATGATCAAGCTGCAGCAATAGAGAAACAAAAGTTAATTGATGCCAAGACACAAGTTGATGCCATACTGCAGCAGCAGCACATAGAAGCTAAATCAAAAGCTGATGAAATAGAGAAACAGCAAAGGAAAAAAGAGCATGAACTCAAGGTTAATGAGGAAAATGATAAATTAGAATTGATACAGAAAATTCATGACCTTGAGGAAGAAAAGGCAAGACACCGAAGGGAGAGAGAAGTTCTGGTAGCTAAGTTAAAGCTTGTTGAAGAAGCTCATAGAAAGGAAGAGGAAGCAGAATGATTACAAAAGGAGAAAGAGGCCGAAGAATTGATCAAAAAGCAACAAGAAGAAAAAGAAGATGCAAAAAGGCTTAAAGCTTTGGAGAAGGAAAGATTATAAGAAGAAAGGTTGAAGAAGGAGGAAGAGGATAAGAGAGTGCAAGAGCAAAAAGATAAGGAGGAAGCTGAAAAGCTGGCACAAATAAGTGTGGAATAAGAGCAGCAACAGAAACAAAGGGTTGATTCTCAACCTAAGGTAAATGTGCAACCTCCCTTAGCTACTGCCTCCTCTTCTTCAATCATGATGACTGTTACTCTAGGTGCTCTGACTTGGTTGAAATTAGACCTTCAAAAGAGAACACTGAAACCTTCTCAACCTCTCAATTGGGAGGATATGATGAAGGAAATTGAAAAAGAAAGGCCTAAAAATAAGGCCAAGATCTTGCATTCTACTAGGCTAACTGACAAGGGAGAGATTGTGGTTGAATGTGTTATACCCATGATAGATAAAGAGGCAGGAGACATGCAATTAACAGATTATCAGCTAGGCACTGTGAATTTGGGGAGACCTACCAAAGATCAGCAAATGAATTTGATTGATGTGGTAACATCCTCAACCAAGTCAAGGATGTTGAAGGATAAATAAAGGAAGGATGAGCTTAAGGCTCAACTAGATCAGTTGCATGTTTTCCTTAAAAATGTTTCTGCTCCAAGATCACAACAGGTTGCTACGATTAAGACCCCAATTTTGTTGAGCAAGAAGGAAGTAGATGATCTAGAACAGGTGAGGGGCAAGGCAGAAATGTTGGATCGGTGGGTTAATAAATTGAATCAAGAAATAGACGAGGTACTAGAAGACAGTTTTGAGGTTTACAAAGTGACTGAGGGGCTGATAGAAGAGATGAATCAATATGTTAAAACTTTGGAAGCACAAGAGGAGGAGTACAAGGGATACAGCCATAAACTAAAAGAGATCAATAAATTGCCTAAGACTACCCTCCTAGAATAGTCGATATTGGAAGAAGATAATAAAGATTTTCTGGAAAAGACTTCTTGTATACTCCAATTTAGAACAGATTTTCTATACAAGCATATAAATGAGGTTCAAGATTCTGTTAAGGAGCTAAATGAACAATTTAAGGAGTTGGAGGCCATCATTGCTATTATAGTAAATGTTGATGTACTTGTAAAAGAAGGCTTACCTTTAAGCCAAATAAAGTAGAAGTGGACTGAAAGATTTAAAGAGGTTATGCAGAGAGGAGATGTTGATGAAGATCTACTTGTAGATCGATTAATGGACATCAAAGAAGAAGTAAGAGTATCTAAGAGAGAGTTGACAAAGCTGAAGGATATGAGAGGGTTTGTTGTAGCGGAGTTGGGAAGAATTAAGTTTGAAGACAGATGGGTGGATGGACTGGAATTAGACATATTACAACAAGTCTTCTCCAGCTATGACGAATACATTGTGGAACAAACTTTGCATGCATAAATCTCATGCATGCATGGCTTTTTTCTTCTTTGCATGTTGCATGCAGCACTGGCAGTTTTTGAAGTGCATGGCTTTCTTCTCTTCTATTCTCTTTTCTTCCAGTTTAACTGAGTTTCCAAAGATAATTGTAATCCCTAAAAGGGTGGGTCAACTTAAAATAAAGGACTTCAGATTTTTTATATCTATAAATACTCTTGGGGTATCATATTGTAAGGGTCGGCTAATAGAGAATAGAATTGGCCACCTGATATTAGAAGATAGATTTTTTTGTTACAGAGATACATTGTTACTTCATTTTTAGAGTTAAATAAAACTATAGGTTTACGCAATATGGTGTTAGAATTAAGTTTTACTTGATAAGGCTGATGAGTTATAATCTATTTGTATGCCAGTGATTGTGCTGAAGCATGATTGTTTCTTATGTGATGAAAGTCTTTAGAAGAAGGTGGATTTAAGGATTATCTCATTAGATTATCATTGAATTGAATTTATTGAAGTCTGTTGATCTATGATCTTGGCAATGAATGAATATGTGTTCTTTTTGGAATCTTTGAAATAGTTGTGATATGCGCACCTTAGATGCATGCAATGGTATGGATTATTCTGTGAATTGTATCATGCTTTGGTTTACTTGATCTGTTGGAAAAAAATCATTGTTGAAGATATATGTCCGGATACTAGATGAGTTTGATTCATGTTTGCTAATTTACCCTCTGATTTATCTTTTTCTTTTATTTAAAACCCCCTTTCTTTATTAAAATAGCTCAATGAATAAGTCATTGCTTGTATTCTTTGTTACCAGCATAGGCCCCTTGAACATTACAGTTGAATGGACCGATTGAGTGACACCAGACAGTTGAGAACCAACTACCAGGACCTTGGGAGTTAGGCTACTATATGTTGTCTTTCTTTTTCAGGAGAAATAGAGTAGAAATATTTTGTTTTAACGTTGTTTGTGTCATTTCACCATCAACAGGAAGCGCTAGAGTTGAAAGCGCTGAAAGTTTTGACGGATGCACTATAGTATCATGAAAGTGCTATAGTTTTCCACGGATGCGCTATAGTTTTTTACGAAAGCGCTAAAATAGAACACGCTGAAAACCTGCACAACACTTTTCAAAAAAATTGATAAAAATATGGGGTTAGGCCCCACGATGGCCGCCAAATTGTAAGTGTGAATAAGGTATAAAGCAATAAAACACTTCTTAATGAAACATTGCATCAAAGATCAAGCTAATTAATCAATTGAAAGCGTCTCATTGTCTCCTATCTTTAAAGATTTATTAAGCTATGTGCTCTCATATTTAAATGACACTATAACTGTTAAAATGACAATCTAAAGAATGGAATGATGTTGATGAAATGATATGAAGCTAAATGTGATAAAGACTAGATGATAAAAGAAATTAAGATGACATGAATTGAAATGAAAACTGATAAACAAAGCTACAGGAGATAGCCATGATATGAAAGCTTGAATGCTGGATGCTTGGATGCTGGATGTTTGGATGCTCTGATGCTTGAATTCCTGCAGAGTAAGAGTGCATAAGTTAGATAATCTGGATCCTTTTCTTGGTTGAATGGAGCTTTATTTATAGATTTCTTGGCTGTAGAAATGCACAGGGATGGAAAAGAGAGGCTTGGATTCAATCTAGAGGATTGAATGGTGAGAGATGGGGGAGATTGAGAGAAATTTGGAGATTTTCTCTACCCATGAAAACACCAGGCAAGAGAAGAGGAAAGATTGATGGAGGAGGATTGAGAGATAAATTTGCAATTTGTCTCCAATTCTTCCCCTGAAGTTTCAATCAATTAATTTTGACATGATTTTAGACATAAATTAGACATAGGATATCTAATCTGATTTGAGGAAATATAGAGGAATATTCCTTATGCCTTTATTTAAATATTTTTGATTTATTTAAATTAGCAAAAGAGGGATAAATAATTTAATAAAACGAACTATAGAAGTTGTTTATTAAATTAAACAGAACAATATGGCAATTAATAAATAAAGTGTTTAATCTTTATTTGATTAATTTAAGATTGATGTGATAGAATAAAATAGGGATTTTATAATTAAATCAAACAAAGTATTTAATTTTGTTTATTTAATTAAGATGAGATAATAGAATTTAGAAGAATGAATGTGAACTGTATAAATAAATATTTCTATTTATTTAAACAGTAGAGGAATTTAGGATAATCAATTAAATAATTCGTATTTAATTAATCAAAATTCTCCAGACCAATTTTAGGTGTATACAAGTTCCATTGAAGCTCGGAATACTGACTTAACACAGTTCATTCTTCACCTAAAAAAAATAACTCACACTTCTTTGCTTTGAATCTTGCACAGACTTAATTATCTCACATCTCAATTCCTCATCACACAAGGAATTAACCTTGTATATCTATAGCAATCGACCAAAACATAAATTAGGTTAGCCCAAAACATGTACCATGTAACACTTCATCATATTGGCTAAAAACTTAATCATACATTCCTTGCAAAAGAAACCAAAGCATATAACACATTAAGATAGGTCAACATGACCTATAATTATTCCCATAATTCTGCTCCAACCCCTACTCATCTTTACACAACACAAAATACGTAGGTCAACACCACTGGTGAAGTAACAATAGAATGAACCATTTGTTCATTGACATATTTGCATGTGAACAACTAAAATACTTGCCACTTGGAGAAAACATACTACAGGTATCTTCAAACACTTCTACACATCTGCATATCAAAATGTTCATCTACGGTGGAATGCAAAGCATTCTAATCATACACTTTGTCATAATTACACTAGCATAACCAGGCCGATACTCTGTCACTATTATCTTTGACTGCAAAAGACATCAAATCATGAAACTTTAGATTTAGAGTCTTCCAAAAAACACCATCATTACCTCAAAATTACATAACCAAATTCTTCATAGTGGAGCACTACAGACCAAAAGACTAGTTCTCTAAACACTGATAAATTGTACTCTTGGACTTAGGCAAATATCCAAATCATATGGTCTTCTTTGGACCAACACTTTTGCATCTATTCAATAGTTTATCATCAGTAACAATCACCATATACTAATATGATCATCAATCTTCATCAATCTCCCTACTCAACTATCTCTTTACACTATACATCAATGACAACATTTGTAGCATACACAAGCTTCCATCAATCTCCATTTCCAACCATCTCCATAATGTTGACATCAATGACCACACTTGTAGCATACTTGCAACAATCTCTCCAACAAGTCAGGTTTCCAACAATCTCCCCCTTTGTCATCGATGACAACACTGCTCAAACTTCCAATCTTCTCCAATCTTCTCCCCCTTTGACATCAAGGGCAAAGAGGGCCTTACTATGAAACTATTCAACTTTCTACTATTCTACTCCTTTGAAGACATATATCTATATGTACATGGGAGTAATTCCCCCTTATTGTTTCACTCCTATTCTCATCTCTTTTCCAACAAAACTAACCAAAAATATACAACAAAACTATCTAATACATCTGCATATGTACATTGCAATCTAAAAATCTATCTATAGAAAACATAAATGTACAACTTAGTTTGTGGAGGGTGAATTTCCCTAATTGGATACCTTCAATTTTGCAAGGTGTGGCTCTATATCCTTCTTTTTTGTTCATCATTCCTTCTTAGCAAAGACAATTAGTCCACACTAATTTTCAAACTTCAAATGGATCTCTTCACCTTCTTTTAGAGAGCTGGGTACTGGATTCTATTGTAGCATCTTCTCTGTATCAACCAAAATTCTAGTCAAAGAAGTAAACCTTGCGCTTACTACGTATCTGAGCTGACTATATTGTACTATTATCTTCTCTTTTTGCTCCTATAGCTGGAAAAACTAACCATGCAGATTATCTATTGCTATCCTTGTTGTTCCATCTACATCTCTCATAGGATCATACACTCTGGAGGCTTGAGCAATCTGAGACTCAATTAAGTCCATCCAGTCTTTTATGCTCTTTGTGGAAACAAGCTGTTTCAAACAAAAATGGAACAAATTTTTTGCTTCCTCCACATAATTATGAATATCCTTTAAGTTGCTCTGCAACTTACCATGTGATAAAGCACACTTGTCAGAAGCCTCTGTCAACATTTTGTCATTTATCTTCATATTCACTTCTTTTTCCAACTTCTCCTCTAAGCTGGTAAAATATTCCTTGAAGGAATCAAGGAGGAGCCTTAGTTGTTGTATACCAGACATAGATTCATCAATAGTGGCACTAGGAATATAGCCTTACAACACTTTAACAACTTCATCTATCATCTTTGTGCTCTTTTGGTGAGTTTGCAGAATCTCCTTTCTAGTGGAGGCATGGAATGCATCACCAAGTTGCAGCTTGTGTAAGGGAGATATCTTTTTCATGTCAACCTATCCTTGTTGCATGGGAATTTGTAGCAAATGTGCTGACACCACCAATTGGAACTAAAGTTGTATGTCTAGTAAACTCTTCAAGGAATCCCTAGAATCTCCAGAGGATTCACCAACCGTTTGAGTGATTTTCTCTTCCTTTTTCTCTTTCTCCTTCTCTTGCACTACATTGTCGAAGCAGTCTTTTTCACTCTTCTCTTCCTCTACAACTTTTTCATAATATAGATGAGGCAAGTTTTCATTCTTCCATGCCTCGGGGTTCTCTGTGTTCTCCTATTTTTCTTCTTCCTTCTGCTCATCATTGTTTTGCAAATTCGGGAGAGGAAATACTTGTTCTTCTTTAGCTTCTTTCTTCTATAGGGCAACATCATTTGCAACAACATTTTCCACTACCAGAGGGACATTATCTATTATCAAGGATTCATGATCATCCTCAAGTCTATACACACATTCTTGTTTAACATTCATAGGTTCATTGACCTCTGAAGGAGATATTGTTGAGCTTCTCTTTTGGTATTTGTCCTTGATGTCAAAATTGTGTTTCAGATTGGCATCTTGGTGATTGATTATCAGTTGCACTGTTTACATTTAGATGGTTGGCACTCTTGTTTATATTCAGTTTTGGCATACTTGGTTTTGGCTTTAGCATTGTGATGATGTTTTTGATGGTACTGATCTCTTGACTCCATGTACAGATTACAAGGCATCTTGTTTACAGGATTATGATTCTATGTTCAGGTGGTATAGTTCTAGTTTGACATTTTGGGCTATAATGTGCTAAGGTTATCTCTAGGTTTTCATTTTGTATATTTGTCCATGACCATGCTTTTATTTCATATAGCTATTTTTATAGCTTTGGCTGACAAGCTGATACCACTTGGCCTCTATTTTTGAAAAAGGGTAATATCATGGCACTTTCTTAATGTTATCTTGAAGCATTATTCTTGGCTCACTCTCATTTGAACATGACTTAGAAACAAGTCATACCTATATCGGGTCCTATAATTTTTAATTCCTTAGGCCTTAAGGCTGACTACAGGTATGTTGACATAATTATAAAGTCACTTTGCAAGTGACATGGGATCAACCATTGGTAATAATTCTTTATGGGTAAAGGTAGTCGGCATGTTTGATAAAGTTGGAAATTGCATTGACTGACTTTGGTTAAAGTCATAAGTGATTGACCTACTGGTCTATTTGAAATCATTATTTTTTTTGGGTTCTAAGTTATAATTGTGGTTGGCACTTTCTTTGTTTGATCATTGGACATCATTTAAATTTTATATGGTGATGAAGTTTGAATCGATGGTCAACATGCAATTCAGAGGTAATGATAAGTGTTGGCATACTTGGCAATTGTTATAACCGCAAACTTGATGCTTATGGTATGGTTGATAATCATTATGTTTCTTCTTCAGACTTCAAAAGTATTATGATTTGGTGAGGCATCGAATGTCTTGGAAACAAAATAAATTTAGGGCTCTCCTTATTGATTTTTCATTTTGCTAAGCATGTAAACCCTAGCCATGTCGTTGCCATGAAAGAATTTGCAACTGCTGCTAAAGTTTAATGTCTCCTCTCTGTTGTGAATTTTTTCATTGCTCTTTTCATATCATGATTGGCATTTCACAGTGTATGGAAAGTTGTTTTCAAGTGGGCGCTGTCAAGGATGGAAGAAGGTAGGTTGAGACCCGGGCATATATAAAATCTAACTGGTATTTTCATAATTCTCTTGTTGCTCGAATAGGTATCATTATTCTTTATTTGGAGAAAGTTTTCAATTTAAAAAAATGTAAGGCAGTTATTTTTTTTTATTCAAAATTGAACATGCAAGAGTGGTTTCCTACAAGGCATGTCATGTTTTCAGTTACTCTACATTACTGATTATGGGCATTCTGAAAAAAGCCAGTTAGAAACTATAAATGATGGGAAAATATTTCTCTAGTGAAATACGTTACTATAATCTTTGTTTTCATGTAGTATTGATGGTGCAAATTCCTTGTGGGGTTAGGGTTCAGAGTCTTCTTTCTCAAAATACACTTTCTTGGCCATTCTGTCAGAAGCAATCTTTTATTTTGGACACTTCTTTGAATCTCTGAATATACCTGGCAAAAAAAAACTCAACAGAAGTTAGTCACATTGAAAATACCTCTTTTTGATGGACAGAAATATATATGTTTTCGGTTGTAATTTTTGTAATTAATCCAGAGATATTAGTAAGAGGAAAAAGAGGGAATAATCACTATTTTTGAACTACGAAAAAATGACTAAGAAAAACAGTGAGAAAAACACAGCTATTGTATTGTCTATACTGTCATACATGTTTTCATTCTGAGATTGTAAATCTGAAAGATAAGTTCAATAACAAGTTGTCTCAAGATAAGATAATGGCTATAATTTTGGAGGTTCATTTTTTAACTTTGAGGATTGTAGGTATTGTCTGTTGAAAGGCACTTGTGAGAAAAGAGAGAAACAGAGAGACCCTCTGTATCATTGTATCTTCTATAAAAGGGGTTGGTGCTCCTTGAAATTGGTGTTTTAAAATGAGGGGTTGGTGCTCCTTGAGTTGGTGCTCAGAAATCAGCCTATAAGGCATTGTTAAAAGTGGTTTTTCAAATATAAGCCTAAAAAGGCAGCAGTTTAGGAGTGGTTTTCTACCCTGGGTGGGTTTTCCACTCGACATATCTTGTGTCACTTTGCTCATCTGTGGTTCCTCTAATTTATTGTGTGAATGCTTTATTATGCAATGTTTCACTTTCATACTTCTCATTTCAGTTATATGTGATTGCATTCAATATATGGATGAGTTAATCATTGATAAATGAGGGCATAAATCTATTTTGTTTCAGTTTTTGTAAAATTTGTCAAATTAGTTCATGACACTGATTCACCCCCCCCCCTCTCAGTGTCTTTTTCACTCCAACAGATATATCATGCTCTATTTCAATCTCATCATCCGAAGACATGTCTAACTTCTTCACTAGATCTACAACCTTTTGTAGTGTAACGTCCTTCAACCTTTTTATGTCTTCGGATATCCTTGCTCATTAGGGTGCTAACTCTTTGCTTTGTTCTAAATTTCCTATTGTAAATCTAAGCCAATCTTGCCTTGTCCTCATTCATGAGAGAATATCCAATCTTCTCCAAAGAAAAAGTTCTTATATTTGCATCCTCATCAAATGCCTCTTGTCTTTTTGCACTCAAGACACCTTTTAAGTCATCCAAAAGTTGAATTTCAATTTCACTTAGACCGGTATTTGTAGACACTAACAAATGTCCTAGGTTTGCGAGTAATATTTTTCCTTGGTCGTCATCCTCTAATAATTAAACAATTTTAATTAATGCTTAATCATATTCTTCTATTAATTAAATAATTTTCAACTATTTAATTAATTTATTTTCTAATCTCTATTCTTTCTTGATCAATTAAAATCAATTAATTGCATCACTAACACCCTCTTTTTTCAATAATTAAATAAATCATTATTTATTTAATTATTTATCCTTCATCATTTATCTATAGTCAGATAATAATAATTATCATTTGACCTTTTCATTCTTCCATAATTAAATAATTATCAGGATTATTTAATTAAGTGTCATTCCTCTCCCCTTTAAATAATTAATTCAAATTAATTATTTAATGACTAAATTCCATCAATCCTATTTAATTAAATTGACTGATTTAATTACATGATCATTTCCATTTTCCCTCAAATAAATAATTTGAATGCATTATTTATTTTCCACTTGTCTACTTTCTCCATTTTTGAATAAATAATTTATTTATCCCTCCCTTTTGGTCAAAGATGCCCTGTTCATGGCCTTTATTTCTCTCATAGTCATCTTTGTCATAATCCTTCATTGTTGTCATAGTCGTTGAGTATCATAGCCCTCATTGCCCACCTCTTTTTGGTGCATCAATCCTCCACCATTGATCTTGGCATCTTTCCAAAAGCACGTTCTTGGCCCTTCATTTCATAACCTCCTTTTCATCCATTTTCATCTGTCAATCTTGGAATCCTTCTAGAGGATCGATCTTGGCTATCCATTCGAATGGTTGTCTATAAAAGAGACCATTCTCCTCAATTTTCAAGTTAACAGCTAATATTCTCCAACCTTCTACTTACCATTTGCAGGTTTTGCACAAGTACTACAACAAATCTGAGAGAAAATTTGCATAAAGGAGAAATAGGAGAGCAAGAGAAGTAATCAACTATAATGGGGAGTGTTTCATTTGCTTTTTTTTAGATTATTGCTCTCTTTTATTTGTATTCTCTTGTTTAGGTGTGGTTTCATAGCTTAGAAGTGTTGGATGTCAATTTTTCTAGGCTAGGATTCATATAACCCCATCTTACATTAGTGAACCCAATTTGAACATTATTTTTTGTAAATTTTTCATACGGCTTTTGCTCTTTTTTTGTAGATTTTAGGTACGAAACGACGCAACTATTAAACGCAACGACACATTTTCCACGATGTGACATATTTGATGAACACAATGACACATTTGATGAGAAGCAACACATCTATTGAAGACATGATGGGCGACAAAATTTGAATTTGAAATTTTGATGCAACTGCCTTCGTGCGACGCAACGCAATGACACAATCATTGCGGGGAGTGATGCATTTGTCTGCTTTGTATAGAGTTCTGGTTTTGTGCTCTTTCTATCTTTCTTTTTCATTTTTTTTCCATTAGATTAGTGTTTTTGAGGTTACTGATCTTTCATTAACAGCTTGTGGCTTTGGAATGGAGCTCCCAAATTCTGCTTCTTTAGAAGCAACAAAAAAATTTGAGCTCTTAGTTTTTAGTTTTCTTTAAGCTCCTTCTTTCTTAGTTTAGTTTAGACTCCTCATTTTTCTAGTTTTGTTAGTTTTTAACCTTTGATTTTAGTTTGGTTTTTAATCTCTTGTGCTAACTTGGATTTTTTGCAGCTTTTTGTTGGTTCAAGATAGTTTTGAGAAACTACTAACACGTGGTTTTGTAGGTTTCATTTGTCCAAGGCTATATTTTGAAAACACAATCTTGTTTGTTGTAGCTTAGACAAAATTTCATTGGTGCTTTAAAAAGAATGATTGTATTCTCTCACATAGATTTAACTAGGGGGTAATGAATCAGTGTTTTAGTGTTTAAAGGATGGTAGGTATTATGCTCTCACCTTGTGCAAACTCGGTGATCAAAAATCCAGACCCATCTATTTTTGTGTTTACCTTTAGAGGGCTTGCCTTGGTGGGAAAAAGTACTCACCCCAAGGAAACAACCCAAGTGGTAACGGGCTAAAGACAAGTCCTTCTGAACCGCTATATATATTTGTGATTGCAAGGAAAGTTTGAAATCAATGAGACAGTACATGATAGCTCTCCCCCAGTATCTTTATGATGTGTAAAACCCTTGTTCTAAGGGTTGGGAGACCTCTCGAGGGAGTTTATCATTGTCTCCCCTAAATCGGATTCCCATACTAGACACCTCTTGTTTTTAGAAGCCTAGCCTTTCGGCCATTGCTTGGTATGGTGTAGGGTATAGTAACATGCCTAACGTTACTCACTACTGACACCCTTGAGTAGAGATAGCAAATTCCTCCTTGTGGGGAATTCAAATTTGGTGCGCTCGAGAAGTGAGTGTCGAGTAAGGGGGAGCCAATGCCACCAAACTTCTAAGTTATCCACTCTCGAGAAGGAGAAGTGTTCAACATTGATCCAGGGTATTTCAGCGGGCCTATACCAAGTATAC
Organism: Sequoiadendron giganteum; assembly: GCA_007115665.2. NCBI lineage: Eukaryota > Viridiplantae > Streptophyta > Pinopsida > Cupressales > Cupressaceae > Sequoiadendron > Sequoiadendron giganteum. The sequence continues at coordinate 357,933,140 of CM021103.1, forward strand.
ACACCTTTCCAACTAGGATTTTTGATTTTTTTCTTGTTATAATTTCACATCAAATCATACCAAAACAAAGTGCTTGATACTATTTGTTGTGTTTTCCAATCATATTTCTTCAGAAACACTCAAATTTTGGATCAAAAACCATTTGAAACATCCAATCTGTCAAAACTACATTATGGAAAATCGCAACTGACAAACACAAAGCCGCAACTGTTACTGTGAACCACAATTGAAAACTGGAAAATTACAATCGCCTGTTTGAACTGTATTTTCCTGAAATAGAGCCACATCTGATAATCTTAACCAGATTTGACAAATTGAACCACAACTCTGCAATGCATCTGCTAAAAACAAAGCCACAATTATCTGCTACACAAAATCTTTTGAAATCTATGTCCAAAACTTGACCAAAACAATCTCATAGTGATCTCTGACTAATAAACCAGAGACTTGCAAGCTTCACCTGCTCATTCCAGCATTCCTTGAAGAAATTACTTTGCATTCATCCATCCTTTGCATTACACAAATTAGACTTTCACCCTTAGATTTCATTTAGACCTTCAAATTTTGAACATAGGGAAACCTTTGAGCTCTCTTACAAATTCTTGGTTACATATTCTATTTGTCATTGACCATTGTCCTTGTCATTGTCACTCTGTCAAGTTTGGATCTTAGTCTTGTGTCCTAGTCTTGGTTATTCTCTTATGGTCAATGACATTTTTGTTGCCTTGGGTTCACATTAGCTTTATTTCCACCCTTAGTTTAAAATTACTTCACATTACTCTCATTTAGACTCATATCGCTTAGATTGCACTTTGCATCTATCGTAAAAATACAAAAAAAAATATTTCATTTCCATCATAGCCTTAGCTTGACATATATTTTTGTATTCGTTTACCTCATTATCATTTGACATTAGCATAACTTGCCTTCATTTTAATCTTAGTGTCATTTAGTTGCCTCATCATTAATCAACCTTTAGCTTCCTTTTTTCATTTATCATCCTTGCACTATTGTCATCATAGCCTTGGCATCCTTACATTTTCAAATCCTAAAATCTAAAAATCCAAAAACATAGTTTAGTCTCATTTACATCTTGCATTATCCCTCAACTTTCAAAAGTCTCAAATGGTTGAAATAAGGTCAAAATCCAAAATAAAGGACATGGATTATTCAAATGACCCTTTTCATGACACTACTCTTGGGACAAATTCAAATCATTCTACACCTATAAGGGACATATCACAAGGAAACCAAACCAACACATGGGAAGACATGAGCCTAGAAGAATTCAACAAACAATTGACTCCTCAATAAATTGAAAGGGCATATCAAGATCCAACAATCTTAAGCATGGTTGACCAACTTGTTAGTGCCAACCCTAACAAATTCTTCTATGCCCTAGCTAAAAAGGGTGCCAAGCTACCTCAAGGCTTTGATGTATCAAACCTTGTAGAAGAGGAAACTAAAAATCCATTTGCACTTGGCATGCCTTCATCATCTTAAACATCAAACATACCCCTTGGGATAACTTCACACATGAGTACTGTGGTTATTAAATATATCCCATGCTCCCTTCAGGTTGCTTCATTTTTTTGCTTCACTTTTGACCACTCCCGATGTTTTTGAAGTCCTTTGGCCACCCTTTCAACGGACTCATCTCACTACTTCCACGTGTCATCCAATCGCCCATCAAAGGGGAGCTTCCCTTCCCTTCTCCTTCAGGCTTGGACCACATTCCATGTCACCTCCCCCTAAGTACACTTTTAAGTAGGCCTCATAGTGGTGTCGATATGCTAAAGGCTCCTCCATGTGTCCTCAAAATGGGCATTTCATTCACGAGAAAGAAGGAACAAAGTTTAGGCCTCGATCGCACGCCACACATCCTAACTAACTCTATAAGATTGTGATGCATGCTTGTTCAATATTTAGCTATATCGAACGTTGGGACCACCGCCATCATTCATGGGGAATGCATTTGGCTCACAGGTGACTGTGTTCATGCTTCAAAATATTTATGTTGCAATGGTCGTGATGAGTCATTGTTGCAAACATCATTACTCATGATTGAGAATCTTTTCTGTCATGGGCTTTCAAGCAGTGGAAGCCTTTGGCTATATATACTGCTTCTTTCAACCTAGATCTAGTTCAGAATACCTACAAAAAAATTAAAAAGACACAGGCCTTTTGTTTTGCTAGATAATTGTAAAGACTCACAGTTTGTGCCCTTGTAATTTGGCCTCTCTGTTTCTTAACTATTTGAAAAGCATTATACTATGTTGTTACTAAATAGCTTGTTTGCAACTTCAATGATTTGAATAGAATGTTAATTTAGGACCATGTCTTCGACTCTTTATTTTTAGTAAATCCTTATGTAAATTATTTTATGTTATGAAATGAATTATTCTAGTCTCTCTCTTTTATGTTTGTTATTTCGAGACATAGCAAATTACTTAACAGGTCCTTAAATTGCATCCAAAAGATAGATTTATCATGCCTTACATCTAAACCTTGGCGCATCACCCTAGTTAGATCTTTGTTTTTATATTTTCTTCCTGTTCCCATTCAAAACACCAGTTATAGAAGAAGTAGGCTTCTTTAAAATCCGGATATTACTTAGTTTAGCGCAATAGGTCCCCCCTTTAACTGAGTTTCCCATAAAGGTTTTTACCTTGTCAAGTTTTGACATCAATAGTTTCTTTTTTTTGGCATGCCCGGTGGGACTTTCTAATGTGCTTAAGCCTTGAGCAAGTATAAGATCCATCGGCCTGTCACAAGATCCCAAACAACAAATAACCTTGGTTTGTTGGTATCACCACTAGGAACAGTACCAACTAGAACCCATCACGTGAATGTTCCAACACCTCCACCAACCATGTTACCAATCGCTAACCGAAATTATGTGGCATGGGACATCAGAAATCCTCTTAGAACACCAAGAGTGCCTGCCGTTTGGGCCCCCATTCTGGTCTCTGCCCTCAAAGCTATTCCTAATTTTACCAAAGATGGCTTAAGAACACCATCTGAACATCTGCAAGATGTGGTAGACGTGTGCTTGGTACATGGAGTTACAAATCAAAACATAGCACTGAGGTTGCTCGCAGCTTCTTTCAGAGGAAAAGCATTAGATTGGTATTGCACTCTTCCGACTAACACTATCGATACTTGGGATTGGCTTGTGGATCCTTTTTATGAAATATTCTCGAACGACAGAGATAGGTCTTCTCAGTTCACTAGCTAGAGATCATCAAGCGGGCTCCATGTGAGGCCCTAACTAACTTCAACGCCCGGTTTCACATAACTTGGAAAAGAATTCAGGCTACCATCCGCCCACCACCCGACTTGGCATTCATGTTCTGCCTGAAGTCCATCAACGCCGACATCTCAATGAAGACCCAGTCACTCGGTGGAACCAATCTACCAGATGCATATAGCATCGCAATTAAAGAGGAAAATAATCTAATTGACACTGAAAAGTTGTTGCCTCGACCCATCATACCTATATTCCCTAAGTTATCAATTCTCACCCAGGTGATTCCGCCTACCACTATAGTTGCTTCTCCTCAATCCATGTATACATACGTGAGCGTACCGCAGAACATTGCTTCCATGTCCAGTGCTTTGAAGGACGAGATGAGTGACAGAAAGGAAATATTGTGAGCTATGGCCAACAAGATAATTGTTATCAAGCGCAACCAAGCCACTCCTCCAAAGCTGACCTATCAGAATTATCAGGGCGGAAGGTCCTCTTACCAAAAAAACCAGTTCCCAGGAGGCGCTCACACAAATCCTCAAGCGCAAGCAACAAATTAAATAGTGTTGATACCCACTTCATTGCAAAATGCCAACCTAAGCTCGAGCAGAGAGCTAACCGTGGGGAAAAATAATTTAGTCAATGATGCCAACCTCTGGTGTTTCCCTTGCGGCGATTCACATATGCCTTGAAATTGCCTGCGTGGAAATTTACAACAAAAGGTGGTGGAGCAGCACAACCAAGGCACAACATCGGATAATGGGGGTTATGTATATGCCTCTATGCAAATTGAAAACATGGTACTCACCGCTCAAATGCAAGGAATGTCTCTGGAGCAAGAGAATGGCATAGCTCCTGACCATGCCCTCTTCTCATGGATGGAAGGAGAAGAAGCAGTGTTCACATTCAAAGCATCCACTTTGAAAACCCCTCAAGTGCAATTTGATTACAACACTCGCTCCAAGAGGAGATTCACGGGTCAATCAGTCATCCCACAATTAGTCAGTCCATAGCCTGAAAATACTTCTGACCACAACCCCGGTACCTCCGCTGTGGTGTCACAATGTCCACCGTGAAGGGAAATTATTATAACAAGAGCTAAGGAGTAGAAGCTTCTGAATCTACCACCATTCAATGTGGTGGAACAATTGAAAAAATCATCTACTAATGTGTCCCTGTGGGATATCTTAGCTATTCTAGAGCAGAATACATTGCTACAAAGGGCTCTCAGGGAGGATCCGATCACTTAACCAAAGGAGCAATCACTTAAAGGGAAGACTGTTGATCAATCACCTCCAACAAAATTTCTCATGAATATTGCAAAGGAGACCTCTACTGATGTCAAAGAGGAGGAATCCTTAGTCGAAGTCGGCAAGGATAAACCAAAATCGAAGCCATTTTTCCTAACCCTTATTGTGGGTAATAAATTACTACACAACTCCATGATTGACTCCAATGCTAGCACCACAGTCATGCCCAAGCAAATAGCTAAAGCCCTAGGACTAAGCTATGAACCTTTGAATAAAGGGATTATGCAATTAGATGGGAATATGGTTAATACTGTGGGAATCATTAAGGACCTTACATTAACTTTGTTTGCTTGTCCTAGTATCATGGTCAAGCAGGATACCATGATCATTGATGTTCCTCCCATATTCGGTATGTGCTTGTCTAGGGAGTTCACTTCTAAACTGGGTGGATACCTTTCCTTAGATTGGTCGCACCTAATTGTAAGGACCAAGCATGGAGCCAAAATGAAGCTAGTGTCTGAACCTTTGCATTCAAATTATGTTGAAAACAAGGCTAAAATAGTATTTGATCTCTCTCACACCTCCATCACCAAGGAGGAGATGTACTGCACTGAGCTTCTAGAAGATGAGAAAATCACCGGAGATCGGACTGATCAAGAGGAGGTTCTCCTAAGCGAGTTCATTGATAAAGACCCCTTCAGCAATTATCATGCCACTAGACTAGGGACTTATGTCATTTATGATGAAGACTAATCCATCCCAAAGGTAACAAAAGAGCTCGAAGGTGTTTCGATCACAAAGCTCTAGTCGCTACACTTTGATGGTGCTAGATGCAAGGTTGGTGCAGGGGTTGGGATATGCCTGACTTCCCCAAGCAACAAGAAGACAATAAAATCTTTCTAATTCCAATTTTCCTATTCCAACAATGAAGTTGAATATGAAGGCCTCATACTAGGTTTAAGCCTAGCGGAACGAATGGGCATCAAGCAAATAATGGTGTTTGGAGATTCTGAGCTAATCGTTGAACAAATTCAGGATATCAGTGCAACAAAGGATGTATGTATGAGATCCTATAGACACAGAGTCTGGGACCTAATTGAGAGCTTTGAATTTTTCAATATCCAAATTGTTCCCTGAGATAAAAATGTTGATGTGGACCGCATGGCCATAATCGAATCCCAATTCAAACCAACCTCTGACCTAATGCATAATAGACACTCTATACAAATGATAGTTTGTCCAGAAATTCCAGATAATGGTCAGACCTATGAAGTATTTGATAGTAATGACCACATCATTGCGTTCAACTCATAGTTGGTAGAGTTTTCCAACCAACTCCAACCAAGGATCGTTGAAGCCTACGATGGACAAAATATTCAGCTAAGGTCCAATGAGCTTCCGAAGGATTTGATCACTCTCAAAAACCTTTATTTTTACCATGCAAGAAATGATGCGGATTGTTTGAACAAAGGCAATTATATGGATTTTCAAATCGAGGATGGCAAAAAGCTTGAAGTCGAGAAGAATGTCCTACACCAAGAAAAAGAGAGGCTCATCGACCTTTGGGGAAAAAATGAAGGGGTGTTGGCCTGGTCATATGATGACTTCAAGGGATATGATCCTAACATCATCCAACATACGGTAGAGCTGACAGACAAGGCCAAACCAATTTGCCAAAAATAGAGGCCAGTGAATCCCAAGATTGAAGCATTGATGGCACAAAAGTTAACAAAGCTAATTCAGTCGTGAATTTTCTTCACAATCAAGCATAGCATGTGGGTACCCAACTTGATCCCAGTCCAAAAGAAGAATGGAGATATTCATCTTTGTGTTGACTTCCATGACCCGAACAAGGCATCTCTAAAGGATCATTACCCACTCCCCTCCATGGAATCAATCTTGCAAAATGTAGCAAGTTCGAAGATTTTTTCTTTGTTAGATGGATTTTAGGATTACAATCAGATTTAGGTTGAAGAAGGAATTTCAATTAATCCCGAGCGGGTGAACGCGATCAAAAAAACCTCCCCTTTCGGTCAATAAAAAGGGCATCCAGTCTTTCTTAGGAAAGGTCAACCTTGTAAGTAAATTTATTTCTATTTTTGCAGGGATAATTAGGCCAATCACACTGATAAAAGAGAAGGATTAGACATTCAAATGGGCTAAAGAAGCCAGAGTGTTCATTTTGGAAGTTAAGGATGTTATTTGCTTAGCTCCTGTACTGGTTAACCCAGACTTATCAAGGGACTTCAAAATGTATGTATTCAGTAATAAGTCAAGCATTGCTACTATCTTAACTCAGGAAGTGCAAGAGAAAAGAGAAAAGGCCCTATTGGCCATAAACGATCGCCAAACTGTGGTAAAAAGGTGGTTTGACAAAAAGGCTTCAAACTAGCCTCTAAAATACGGGAACCTAGTGTTAAAATTTAATGAGAAAACTGTAGGACCTAGTCAACACGAGAAATTTGACAGCCTATGGGAGGGTTTATTCAGGATAATTCAGTGCATGCGACATGATGCATTTGAATTAGAAAACATGGAAAGAAAAGCGCTAGGGATTCTTGTTAACAGAATCCACCTTAAATTTTTCTATTCAGCTTAATTAAATATTTCTACCATGTAAATATGTAATTACTATAGTTATTTTCCTTTGTGTTCTTTTGTTGGTTTGATCGGTCTTCTTAATCCATGATGCAACAAAAAATAACATTATGATGCAGTGAATAACCCATATGCCAGAAAGGACAAAAAATATTCAATGAAGTAGAAAATGGGCCATAACAGATAATAGCAGGAAAGAAAAAGATGAAATAACATAAAAGGCTGTGTTCATTTCAAAAATATGATATGCTTCAATTTTACAAAGTTCAAAGTGGCTTTGAGGCCATATTTCAAAATATATCTATATAGCTATATACGAAGGAAGCCTTTTTCGGGCTTATATACAAAAAGAAAAAGGAAGGAGGTGGTAGTTCAGTTGGAGGCAGCAATGGGAATATCTTCATCCATGGGTGTAGGAGCAAGAACATTAGTAGTAACGACATCTTAATTCACAAGATTCGGGTTGACAACGGTAACTGCAAGAGGTGATGGGAATACCAAATTCCTAAAATCAGTATACCATTCTACATCATCAAATAGTACCACGTTGTAAACACATAACAGGAAATGGCATGCGCGATTAACCTTCTGATGATGTTCATCCTACGCCTGGAGGTGGAAACCATCAAGAAATGACACCCATGGCACCACTACGTCCTCCTCGATATACTTTTCAAGGTCACTTGCAATGGGTAAGCCCAGGCCGTAGACCGTATTCTCCACAATTTCTCCAAGACCCGCGAGGTATCGCTTCAGGAAGATCTCCAACGTCAGGTGGATAATCATTGGATTTGGAACCTGGATATCAAGTAAAGAGGCCACAAAGTGTGAGAATATGTCAGTGTTCACTTGATATTTATCCTCATATTCCACACAATCTTGGCCCAAGGCCCATTTTATTGCTATAATTACAAGAGAATGCTTGTTCTTCTTCATTCTCTTCAGTCTCCTATTTGATACTACACCCAAGAAGGAAATTTGTGCCTTCATTTTGGTAAGCCTAAGAGGAGTATTCATGTTGTCTATTAATATTTTGCTACACTACTGCTATTTCTACCCAAATTGTTGTTACTAAATGCTAGTGCTACCAATTGCTAAGTGTGATTATATGGTTGTCTGGGGGCCTATTTATAAAAAATGTTTAAGATACCTACGTGCTAAGCATGAGTTCAATTAAGTGCTAACTCAAAAATCACGTCCAAGAGCCAACTGGAAAAGACACGAGCCCATTTTGCATAAGTTGTGTAAGGCTCGCTGCATGCAAATTTAAGGAGAGCTAATTAATTAGCTCAAGTTGGCGGTTGCTCTAAGCGAGCATCTACATGGCTGAGTACTCAGGTGTCATACTATGAGTGTGTCAAGCATCCCAAGACCGAGCTCATATCTTTTCAAACACTCGTCGTATCCAGGATTAATCATGCTTTTCAAGATATTAAATGCTAAGCTTGTGAGGATTCTATCTGCCCTCAAACCATCAGCTCAATTTCCAAGGAAAATCATGTCATGGGTTATAAGTACTTAAAGAAATTATGAATTCCTATATTTTCAAAAGGTAAGTAATTTACTTTGCATGGGCAAGAAATTTGTTGGTACATGTCGAATTTAATGCAAGAAAAGTAGTTGTCATCTACCACTTGAAGGAAGAAAAAGCTAAGTATTGCATGTGGTTGTTTAAATAGAGGAGAAAGCTTTTGAATATGTAGTCACAGCAGTGAAGTTTTGAAGTGTAGAATCGCTAAGGAGCACGTAAGAAATTACAAAGGGTTGAACACAAATGGAATCCACTGCCCTTGAAGTAGCTTAGAGCTCACAAATGGATAAATTGGGTGAGACATCTTGAAGCTTGGTTGATGCAATTCTCACAACGCCCATGGTTAATATTTTCCAAGATCAGTCTTATGCTATGCCTAAAATTCCAAAAAAATTGACTTGAGTTCGCACGCGGTCATCTTAGAAGGGTACTCACAAAGATGCAAGTCTAATAAAGGAAGAGTGGGATAATATTCATGACCTCATCCTCAGGATCAACCCTAAGGGCTTAAGATAAGCAGCTTACGCTAGGATGAAGAAATCCTTAGAGCATCAACCATCATTCAAGCAATGGCTCTATGGACTTCCATAATATATAGTCCCTTATGTGCACTACTGTCTAGAGATAGTCTGTGAAAGCATTTGATGCTTCAATCCGACAACTAAAGCCATTGAGTGAAGAAGGCTAAGAGTTGTAATATTTGTAGATGCTCTTAGAGACATGCCATGCATTCCAAGGGGTAACACCAGGACCTTGCCAATGGATCCATTCAACAAGAAAAAGGGCTCGAGGTTTTAGAAAGGGAGAAGCAACGCCCTTGAATTTTATAATACGGAGATCGGAAGACCCCAAGATTTCCAGTAGCTAATAAGGAATCCAATCCATCACGTCGACTTCACACAAGCAAACCTATAAGATGCCTTCTCCATGATGGCTTTTGTGTGCGACTTGGACGATGACAAGATCGTACATGATTTTTAGTTGGGTTTGGGTTTTCATCTAACGAAATAACATGACCCTTTCTGGTATGATTTCATGGACATGATCATCAAGGATATGCTGAAATAGATTGTAGAGTTTGGGACTATCGGTAAGCTCAGATATCCTTCTCTCCTTGCCCATATGTTCCTGCATCAAAACCCTGATTTCTTCAAGGAGAAAATGGAATTATCAATTTTTGATCAGAAGAATCATCAGAAGCTAGCTTCAGTGTGGACTCCCATCCTCTCTTCCACCTATGATTATTATGTATTTTCAGAGAATTTCTTGATTCCAATTTTGTGCGACTTAAGCAAGGATGGTGACTACTATCACCTTTCGGCCAATCAAACTGGATGGATGCAATCCATGTTCCCTAAGTGTGACTGGTTCCTCGGGGAGGATTTCACATGCATATGAGTGCATGGCTTTTCGAAAGAGCCAATCTGACTCCCAACAAGTGTCACCGATCAGGTATTGGCTCTTGAGGTGTTTCGACAAATGGCCAGTATTGACTGGACTTTTTACTCTAATCCAAAAAAGAAAAAGAGAGGGTTTTTTGAATGCCCGTTAAGCTACGGTACAGTGGTCATGGTAAAGAAGAGAACGGCTAAGTTGCTAGAGGAAAAGTTGGCTCACCTCGGGTTGGTGTTCATTTGCAATAAATGTGACTACAACCCCGAGGATGATTTGGGTGACACATTTATTAAGGTAAAACATAGCCCTCAGCCTTACTGGGAAGTGTGACGAAACCCTCTTGAGGATTCAAGCAGACTATGGGTGGACTTGGCACGGATGCTAATGGATAATCAAAGGCCATCATGGCTCATTTTTTATCATCCTAAAGGGAAGGTCGACAAAAATTTCCCCATGAGTCCTACCCTCCACAATAGTTTGATGAGGGAATATGGCTGGAAGGCAAAAAATATTAATGCTTTATGGATTTATCACCAAGAGATCAGGTGCCCCCTCACCCCATTGTAGGACCCGTCAGTCTTCGACACCGATGATCAGTTTGATACTCTCTAGAATGGGGAGCATGTTGATTTTGATGCAAGTGATGTGGAAGAGGCTGACCCTAAAGAGGCCACACAATTTTTTGACAAGTGGAAGCAAAAGGAGAAGGAACCAAGAGAGGATCTGATGATGCAAGTTAAGAAAATAGGAACGCAACCTAGCACAACTATTGGGAGGTTGTGGATGAATATTTCATGATCAAGGTCTTCATAGTCTCGAGCTTGGGCCATAAGAAATCCAAGAGGAATGCAAAAATTGATGGAGGTATTTGATATGGAGAACTCTCCACCAAGAAAAAGACAGCGCAATGATACAACTTCCATAGAAGGTTCGTAGGAGGTTGCAGTGGGCCAACGATCAGAGACAGAATTCGCTGCTTAGGTATCTTTTTCTCCCCCTCTTCTCGGCTCCCAATCTCTTGTTTCTTCCACTTTCCCTATGGTGCCCATTGCTCCAAGTGTTAGCCTATCTTTATTTATGTCCCTGCTACAATGGCTACGAGAGGTTTCTCTCAATTTTCTCATATCAAACAGATAGTTTTTGCTTTCCTAAGAATTCATTCATCTTTTGTTGGAGCCTAGCCTCTACATTTACTCCCCTATTTGCATCTATGGCTACCACCCCCTTGGCATCTAAAGTTGTTGCCCCTTTTGTCTCCGTTGAGTCAACTTCGACCCAACCTTTTCAACAGATGGAGCCCATTGCATCTCTATTGCCACCACCATTTCCCATGAGTCCTCCCACACCTTTGTCACCTGGAATTTGGAATGTTCCTCCCTTCTCTCTGCTGATGGTTTCCCTTCCAAAGAATAAAACATCTAAGGTCACCTGCCTCTCATTCCCTTTCGTTGTCCCTCTCGACGCCCCCTTTTTAGGTGAATGCATCAGATTGCCAGCTCAATTCTTCTCACAGAGCGATAAAACAAAGCAAGCTCAAGATCTCTGACTCTAGAAGTAGAGGGAAAAGGATGCTAAGAAGCCAGCAAAGACCAGGGTCCAAGCAATTTATAATGAGGCTCAATAGTCATTGAATTTCACAACCATGCATCTCAATGTCACCAAACTACAAGGGGAAATGCAGCTCGATGACTATGACGTCTACGCTGTCAGACTTGACTTGTGTGTTGCTCAACCACAAGATAAAGTTGAGCTCATGGAGGAGACACAGCAGGTAGTGACCACTGACTTTCTCAAGTCTGGTCACAAGCTTAAGAAGCTGGAAGATGAGCTCAAGGCCATCAAATAAAGAATTGAATTCTTGTTGGTAAAGGACACGACACGAGAGGTATACGTGATGCAATTCGCACAAAATGCATAGGTAGAGCAGGCTAGCCTGCAACGGGAGCTCAAGAGGTTGCAATCCTAGGAGCCCAACCAAGTGGTTGAGTTGCAATGAAGGAATCAAGAGTTACAAGACCAGTTGGCCCAATCGGAGAGGGAGGTTCATCAAAAGGACAAAGAGTTGCAGTGACTGCATGCTTAGTTGGAGCAAGCTGTATAATTGAATGAGACATATCTAGAGAGCTAGCAGGCTCAGTTTAGAAAGGACCTTCAAGAGATCAAGCTTTCCATGGAAGAGGAATCTAAGTCCTGAAGCCGAGCTGAAGAAAAATGGCTTGCCGCATAAAGGGCCTTGCAGGAGCAACTCTCCACCCCCATTGAACAAATTACAGGGTTGGCACAAGAGATTGGGATGAAAGATACAAAGATTAATCTCTTGAAGAAGGATGTTCAAACTCCTGCTCTGCAGTCAAACCTTCACTTAGTATCCCAACAACTATATGCTTCCTGCTGGGAAAGGGTCAAGGTGTTATGTCTGACTCTTCAACCCACACTTCATTTTATGGCGGAGGCAAAAAATTTAAGCAAGGAAATTCACAGTGCAATGGAACAATTCCAACAATTTATAAGGGAAAATTTTCTAAAGCGAAGAAGCTGCTAGACAGGATGTACACCGTGCCAAACGAGGATCTAGTGCGCGCAGGTATTGATAATCGTAGGTCAGCCACTAAGATCACAAGGGAGTTTATATGCTATTGTGAAGCCACCCTCCATGCTCAACACTACTCAGTCACATTAGGTCAAACTATGGATAGCATGCGGGCAAAGTTTTCCCAAGTAACCCAGATGGGCTTGCCCTCTCCATTTCTTTCTGATGACTCGGTGGCCACCGCAGAGCAAACTGTAGCCAAAATTGAGGAGAGGAAGCAGGATTTATTTGCTTTTTATAGCTTCAACCAGCCTCCTACTGCTGAAGATATTGAAGGTGTCATTCATCAAATCGTGCAGTTGATTCTTCAGCTTGAGTCTAAGTCTGGGATATCTATGATGTTGCCCTTTAAGGAGGTAATCGATCTAAATGAGGTGCACAAGAATTTGCATGCCATATCGCCTTCCAAGTCTGACTGGTTGCCCCTACAGACCACCCTTTCCAAACTCTAACTCTGGTGCTCAATGAATAAGGCTCTGATCATGGAACCAAAAATATTTTGGGTTCATCATTTCGCAGGCAAAACGCCCTTGATAAGTCACCAAAAGTTGTGGATATTAAATATATCCCATGCTCCCTTTGGGTTGCTTCATTGTTTTTCTTCACTTTCAACCGCTCCTAATGTTTTTGAAGTCCTTTGGCCACCCTTTCAATGGACTCATCTCGCTGCTTCCACGTGTCATCCAATTTTCCATCGAAGGGGAGCTTCCCTTCCCTTCTCCTTCGGGCCCCAACCGCATGCTACGTCGCCTCCCCCTGAGTACACTTTTAAGCGGGCTCCACAGTGGTGTCGATATGCTGAAGGCTCCTCCACGTGTCCTCAAAATGGGCATTTCATTCACAAGAAAGAAGGAATGAAGTTTGGGCCTCGACTGCATGTCATGTGTCCTAACTAACTCTATAGGACTATGATGTGTGCTTGCTCGAGCTTTAGCTATTTTTGAACGCTGGGACCACTGCCATCATTTGTGGGGATTGCATCTGGCTCGCGGGTGACTATGTTCATGCTTCAGAATCTTTCTGTTGCAATGGTCATGATGAGTCATTGCTATGAATATCATTACTCATGATCGAGAATCTTTTTTGCTACAGGCTTTCAAGCGGTGGTGTAAGATGGGGAAAATCAAATAGTATAGATAAAGTGACAGCCAACACTTCTAAACTATTATCCCAATCTAAACAAGATAATACAAACAAAAAGAGCAATCAAAATGAAAGCAAATGAAATAAAACACTCCCCTTTGAAGTTGATTCTTTCTCTTGTCTCTCCTATTTCTTCTTATGCCAATATTGCCCTCAGATTTGTTGATGAAGTTGTGCAAATACCTGCAAATAGTAAGCAAGAAAGTTGGAGATAATGACTGTTCAATTGAAAATGGAGGGGAAGGGTTGTTTTTATAGACAACCATTCGAATGGACAGACGAGATTGATCTTCTAGAAAGATTCTAAGATCAACAGATGAGGATTCATGAGAGGGAGGTTACGAAATGGATGGCCAAGATTGAGTTTCTAGAAAGATGCCAAGATCTACGGTTGAGAATTGATGCAACCAGCATATGCCATTCATGGAAAAGATATGACGCCGATGGCTATGACGCCTGACGGCTATGAGAGACATGCAGGACTTGCAGACTATGACATGAAATAATGACAGGGGATCTTTGACCAAAATAGAGGGATAAATAATTTATTTTAAATTATTTATTCGAAAATGGACGAGGATGACAAGTGGCAAATAATTTATTTTAAATTATTTGTTTGGAGGAAATAATTTAAAATAGAGGGATAAATAATTTATTTTAAATTATTAATTTGGAGGAAATGAAAAAGGAGATTTAACTAAATTCATAAATTTAATTAAAGGAAAAAATAGAAATTGAATATGGATAATTGATTTAAATCAATTATTTAAAGGAGAAGAATGACACATAATTAAATAATTTCGTCAATTATTTAATTATAAAAGAATAAAAGGTCAAATAATTATTATTATCTGACTATAGACATGTGATAAAAGATAAATAATTAAATAAATAATGATTTATTTAATTATTGAAGAAAGGGGAATTAGTGACGCAATTAAATAATTTTAATTGATCAAGATAGAAATGAGAAGGTGAATCAATTAAATAATTTTAAAACTATTTAATTAATAAAGGAATATGATCGAACATAATAGAATAATTAAAATTATTCAATTATTGAAAGATGATGACCAGGAAAAATTATGCTCATAGACTTAGGACATTTTTCAGTGTCTACAGGTGGAAGCCTTTGGGTATATATATTGCTTCTTTCAACCTAGATCTAGTTCGGAATACCTGCAAAAAAATTAGAAAGACACCAAGCCTTTTATTTTTTTAGATAATTGTAAAGACTCATAGACTATGCCCTTGTAATTTGGCCTCTTTGTTTCTTAACTATTTGAAAAGCATTATACTATGTTGTTATTGAATAGCTTGTTTGCAACTTCAATGATTTGAATAGAATGTTGATTTAGGACCATGTCTCTAATTCTTTCTTTTCAATAAATCTCTATGCAAATTATTTTATGTTATGAAATGAATTATTTAGGTCTCTCTCTTTGATGTTTGTTATTTCGAGACATAGCAAATTGTTGAACAGACCCTCAAATCGCATCCAAAAGATAGATTTATCTTGCCTTACATCTAAACCTTGGCGCATCACCCTAATTAGATCTTTATTTTTATATTTTCTTCCTTTTCCCTTTCAAAACACCAGTTATAGAAGAAGTCAACTTCTTTAAAATCTATAGGTTACTCAGTTTAGCGCAATAGGTCCCCCCTTTAACTAAGTTTCTTATAAAGGTTGTTACCTTGTCAAATTTTTGCATCAACAAGTACCACTACCACACATATCCCAAGCATCCCAACATTTGAAAACAAGGTAACCCATACCACTACACAAGGACAAACCTTTACACTTAGAAGCACCTCCAATTCCATGGGTAAGACCTTTACAAATCCCCTTTTTCAAAACACACATCAAGATTCTACTTCACAAGGTCCTACACCTTTGACTCAAATTTTAAATCAAGGTCCTATTCCTACACTTCAAAACACAAATCAAGGATCCTTATTTAATTTCAAAGTACACCTTCATCAATTCAACCTAGAAAGGTTCACATTGTCTCACGAAAAATTCCAAAGCAAAACAATAATCAAGGATCTATCTCGTCACTCCAAAATTCTAATCAAGGGTCCCTTCCATCATTCCAAAATTCTAACCAAGGAACCATTCCTTCATCACAAAATATCAATCAAGGGAATAAATATTCATTTCAAAATACCAACCAAGGGACCATTCCTTCATCACAAAAAAATAATCAAGGACCTACACCTCCAAATGCGAATCAAGGACCTAATTTTTAAAACCAAAACACAAATCAAGGGTCTATACCTCAATTCCAAAACACCATACCACATGCAAATATGACTTTTGGAACAAATCTAAATGCTAATTTCATTCCAAATCAAACCAACAAAGATCAATATGGCAACCAAGGTCTCACGTCACAAGGCATCAATCCTAATCCAAATCCAACCTATGGCCTTAATGCTAGCATCGTGACACCAAATTAAAATAAAACAACACCATCTCTTGCAGATTTTTTGATACAACAAGTGCAAACCCTTCAACAATATATGACAAACATGCAATTAGGGACCAACAAAAAGACCTATTTTGTGGAGGAATTGTACCACTTTCCATTTGATCAAAATTTATACATGTCACCCTTTCCCCCTCATTTCACAACACCACCTTTGCCTAAATACAAGGGAACAGGGTATCCAGTAGAACACATTTGAGAATTTAACACATCATGTATGGAAGTCTCATATGATCCTATCTATTTGATGAGGTTGTTTCTATGAAGCCTTACAGGGCTAGCTCTAGATTGGTTTGCACATCTTCCTCTAGGGATAAGAACATGGGGCGAACAAGCTGATAAATTCATCAATCATTTTTCCTTCAACATTAAAAATGATATCACCCTTGCAACATTAAGCACAACCAAATAAGAAGAAGGGGAACCACTCACCTCGTTCTACCAAAGATAGCGAGGTTTGGTCAGCAAATTCACTTGTCACATTCCTAAAAAATAATTAGTCACCATGTTTGTGGAAAATATTATCAAAGAACTCATGGGCCAAATTCAAATCCAATGCTGTACAACCTTTGAAGAGATCCTTGAGAAATGTGTCCTTATTGAGAAAGTTGTTATCGCTAAAGGAATAGTCAAGATAAACAAAGAAAATCTGAAATCTAACAATGACAAAAGAAAATACTAGTCTCAAAACAAAAATGTCACAAATGATGGAATTGTTGATGCCAAACTGATAACCAAAGGTCCAACCATTCAACTTAAAGGTCCTTCCTCATAAAATACACCAACTATACCAAATGCACATATCCAAAGTCAAAAACAAACGTTGAATGTTGTCCAAAACAATCAACAACGAAAAGGACCTCCTCGTGCCAAAAGAACATACACTCAATTGGGTGAACCCATTGAATCAATCCTCAAACAAATTTTGCAATATTATATCATCTCACTTCTGAACACCAAGAATTATGAATCTACCTTGATCAAACCTGATTGGTGGAAAGAAGACGAATACTATGATACCATCATGGAAAAGGACACAAAATAGCTAGATGTTGGATACTCAAGAACATTATTCAAGACCTCATTAAAAATGGAACTATATCGGTCAAAGACTCACAAGGAAAAACCAATGTTGATCATACCATATTCAAGACTCCCTTGCAAGACCATGATAAAGGGAAAGCCTCTTGTTTAGGGAACAACAATAGTTCTAACTATGTCGTAGTCAAACACGACTATAGCACTATCATTCTTAACATAACACCCTTTGATGATCGCATTGCTATAATCACCATAAACAATCCAAACTCAGATTGTATTGTTGCTACTTATAAAACTAAGATAACTATTCCAAGACCTCCATCTAATTCACAACCAAAGAGTCAATATAACCTCCTGTAGCAGTTGGGAAAAACCCCCACACAAATTTCTATCTTGGAGCTCCTTCACACATCCCCATAGCATAGAGCCATCCTTGACAAAGCATTGCAAGAAGCATCTTTCCCCGCCAACCTAGATGTTAATGCATTTCAGGCCATGGTTAGATACCTAGCTATGCCACACCATGTCACCTTCTCCGAGCAAGACTTTTCTTCACCAAAATCTAATCATAATGACCCCCTACAACTTGAAGTCTGTGTTCATAAATACAAGATTAGATGAGTCCTAGTAGATGATGGAGCAAGTCTAAATATTTGCTCACTAAAATTGGTGAAAGCATTAGGATACTCTAAGAATTGTATATACCAAACAAAGAAAATCACTATCAAAGCTTATGATGATGTTGAGCATTCGTTCGAAGGTGTAATTTCACTTCCTATAAGAGTTGACCCAGCCATGAAAGACACAATATTTCATGTCTTGGATCTAGATTTACATTACAATCTTCTCCTTGGCCATCCTTAGATTCATGCTATCAGGGTCATTCCATCCACCTATCATCAATGCCTCAAATTCCCACATAATGGCACTAAAATCACTATTCCAGGTGACCCTGATCCTTTTCAATATTGTTCAAACCTAAGAGGAACTACTAAAAGATAAGTTCCCATAAATCAAGAGGCCTCACCTTCCACTTCATTCACTACTCCATCTCACTACATTGACCCATCTTCCCTACTCAAATCATCCACTCCATTCACCACACCTTCCACACCTAAGATCCAAATCCAAGATAAAGGATG
Organism: Sequoiadendron giganteum; assembly: GCA_007115665.2. NCBI lineage: Eukaryota > Viridiplantae > Streptophyta > Pinopsida > Cupressales > Cupressaceae > Sequoiadendron > Sequoiadendron giganteum. The sequence continues at coordinate 357,951,569 of CM021103.1, forward strand.
CATAGAATATAACATGAAGAGTCTCTTTTTTATCGGAAAATTACCTAAATCCCCAAATTCATATGGCAAATTGCATCCCCTGTAGCCTAAGGTTATCATCCATAATCCCCCTACCACTTTTGCTAGATGGGGGGAAATTTCCAAAGAATCTCTAGATGATCATATCCTCACATGGTTGTATAGAGAAGAGTAGAACATTGAATCTAAGAGGTTGCCAATCGAACAATACCCAAAAGGGTTTTGAATAATGAAGAAAAAAGGATATGGACATAGTGGTCTTGGTTTAAATAAACAAGGAATGATGGAACCCTTGCAACCTCCTAAGTTGATTAAACACAAAGGGTTAGGGTTCATACTTATAAAAGTGACTATCTGAGGTATCATATTACCTTCGAGTGATGTTGCTAATGCTTCAAATGAGATCAAGGCATATAAGGACCCTTAGGATTTTGATGTTGATTCCAATGAATATGAATTGATTCCCTATCCTCCACTACCGTTATGGACATGATAAACTATTTGGAATACTTTACGAGCCTCCCCTTGAAATGCAATTTAGTCAAATGCTTACAATCGGTTCCTCACTAAGCCTACCAATCCATCGTCCAAAATCCCCCTTGAATAGAGAAGAATGGATCAAACACTTTTGGGAAACCATTGATGCTACCTCCTAGGAACCTGATGACTCTACCTCCATCTTTACCCTATTTTCCTACACCATGACTCTTGATAGCACCGATGATGGCTTACCCCTTGTCTACCCATAACTCATAGATTGGGATCAACAAGACCCACCAAGTTTGGATACTTTCTTTTAGCTTACCCCTTGTCTACCCATAACTCATAGATTGGGATCAACAAGACCCGCCAAGTTTGGACACTTTTTGTTAGGATTAGAAGGCATATATCTAACAAGTTAAATGCATATTCGATCAATAAAAAAGAGAAATAAAACACACAAAAATTATAACAGAAACAAGACAACACAAAGAACTTAACGTGGTTCACCCAATTCGGGCTACATCCACAAAACTACAGCCATCCAATGATTTTATTATCCAATGCAAAACATATTACAATCTCATGAATAATACCCTCCTACAACTCCACATCCCAACCGCTTATAACAAGTGTTTTAGAAGCTTCCAAAAATTAGGGTTCTACAAAGTTGATTTTTTTCTTTTTCGGTGATGAAGCGAAAAAAGTAGAAAAAAAATATATCAGAGGTTGTCACCCCGAACCCCCACCCAGGGCCTGGACCAGCCCCGAACCCAAGCGAGGATACATGAAGAGTGTACAATATAGCATGATCATTTGCCACATACCAACAATATCCCACTTGGAGACTGATCCTGGATGACGTCTTTGCACTTATAGTTCCCATTGGAAATAAGCACCTTGGACCCTGTTGCTTTGTTATACTTTTAACCATGAAGACCAACTGAAGCTGAAGAAGAGCTCAACTTCTCCCTTGTCACTGCCTTTGTAAACATATTTGTTGGATTGGCATATGTATGTATCGTTTCTAGCTTTACCTGTCCATCCTCCAACATTGACCAAATGAAATGATATCTCAGTTGTATGTGTTTGGTTTTAGAATGTAAGGCAGAATTATTTGCAAGATGTATAACACTCTGGTTGTCTATAAACAAGTGATTTTCAGCATGTTGTTTGCCCAACTCTTCCATAAAAAGTTACAGCCATATCATCTCCTTTATTGCCTCTGTTGCAGCAACATACTCTGCCTTTGTGGTGGATAAAGCAACCACCTTTTGCAATCGAGAGATCCAACTCACTATTGTCCCACCAACTATAAATACATAACCTATGGTACTTTTTCTGGTATCTATATCTCCTGCCAACTATGAGTCAATATAGCCTTTTAAATAAGTATTAGAGCCCCCAAAACATAAACATTTGCTCGATGTACCTCTCAAGTACCTGAGAATCCATTTTATCGCATTATGATGCTCAACTCCAAGATGAATCATATACCTGCTAACAACTCCTACGACATGTGCAATATTCGGTCTCATGCATACCATGGAGTACATTAAGCTGCCTACAGCTGAAGCATATGGTAGCTTAGACATTTTTCCTTCCTCCTCTTGTGTCTTTGGACACATATCCTTAGTCAATTTGACATGACTAGGCAAAGGTGTGCTGACAACTTTTGCATTCTCCATATGAATCTTTGCAACACCTTTTCAACATAATCAGCCTGAGATAGAAACAATTTTCTATTTTTCCTATATCTTGTAATTTTCATACCAAAGATTTGTTTTGCTGCCCCCAAATCCTTCATAACAAATGAATTTGCTAATTGCTATTTTAACTCCTTTATGTGATCCATGTTAGACCCCGCTACAAGCATATCATCAACATATAAACATAAAATAATCTAGCTATCTTTTGCTAACCTCTTAAAGTAAACACAATGTTCTAAATTACACCTGTTGTAGCCTTGCTCAACCATAAAACTATCAAATTTAATATACCATTATCGAGGTGCTTGCTTCAAGCCATATAAACTTTTCTTCAATCTGCACACTAGTCTCTCCTTATCTTTGACCTCAAATCCTCTTGGTTGTTCCATATATATTTCCTCTTCCAAATCACCATGGAGAAAGGCATTTTTAACATCAAGTTGTTCTAAACGCAAATCTTTAGTAGCCACAATACTTAAAATACTACAAATAGAAGTCCTTTTAACAACTGGAGAAAAGATTTCATCAAAATCAATACCCTTTTTCTGTGCAAACCCCTTTACAACTATTCTAGCTTTAAATCTTTTCTTACCTCCATCCTCCTCTTTTAGCCTATAAACCCATTTGTTTGGTAAAACCTTTTTTACCTACAGGCAACTTACATAATTCCCAAGTCTATTTTTTCAACAAGGATTCCATTTCTTCTTCCATTCCATGCTCCCATTGAACCTTGGTATCCACCTGCATAACTTCATCATAACATTCCAGTTCACCAACATCAGTTAATAAAATAGAATAAAAAGAGGGAGAAAATATTTCCGGGGGTCTACTTATCCTTGAAGATCATCTAACATTCACTGGAGTTTGTGGTATTTGTTATTTTTGTTGTTGTGGAGCATGAGGAACCACTGGAACACCATTGTTAAGAGTATCATCCAACACTTTATAATCATTTTCTTTCTTCTCATGCTATTGCAACAAATATTTATACAACACTTTCTCATTGAATGTGACATCCCTGCTTCTCACAATTTTCTTATTTTTGAAATCCCAAAGCCTATAACCAAATTCATCAATGTCATATCCAACAAATATACATTTCTTTGATTTTGCTTCAAGCTTGGTTCTATTTTCAAAATCTACATGTGTAAATGCTTCACAACCAAAGGTTTTGAGAAAAGAATAACTCACCTTCTTACCTATCCATGCTTCCTCTAGAATACCACAACCCAAAGGATTAGAGGGCCCTCTATTAATTAAATAAACAATAGTATTTGCAGCCTCTACCCACATGTTTAAAGGCAGCCCAACATGCAATCTCATAGTTCGTGCATGCTCCATTATTATTCTATTCATGCGCTCAACCACTCCATTTTCCTGTGGAGTCCTTGGAACCATTTTCTGCCTACGAATACCATTAGAGGAACAATAATATTCAAACTCTGTGCTATAATACTCGCCACCATTATTAGATTTGAGACATTTTAACTTTTTACCTATCTCATTCTCAACCAACCTTCTCCACTTTTTAAAAGTTTCAAATACATCAGATTTCTGCCTAAGGAAATAAATCCATACCTTCCTAGTTGCATCATCAATGAATGTAACATAATACTGAGAGCTACCAAGAGAAGATACATGAGTTGGTCCCCATACATCCGTATGCACAAGCTCCAATTTCTCATCTTTCTTTTGTTTCCCATCTTTGAGAAAACTAACTCTCTTTTATTTTCCATAGACACAACTTTCACAGAAATCCATATTAACACATTTTAGACCTGGTAAAACATTCTTTGAATGAAGTACTTTCATACCTTTTGCACTCATATTTTCAAGTCGATTATGTCATAGTGTTGACTCAGAATCTAGAGCAACTATTCTTGAACATTGATTTTTATCTACAATAGCTAAAGTAGAAGGACTTGTAAAAATATATAAGGTGCCTACTTTCATACCTTTTGCTACCACTAAGGCACCTTTTGTAACCTTCCAATTTTTATCACTAAATGTAACAACATAACCTTCATCATCTAGTTGCCCTACTAAAATTAAATTTATTTTTAACTTTGGAATGTACCTTACCTCATTTAGTAGCCAATGATTCCCATTCTATAACTTAATCTTGATTCTTCCCTTTCTAACAATCTAACAAGGTTCGTTATCTCCCAAATAAACTAGCCCAAAATCCCCTTGGACATAATCAAGAAAATAATTTCTATGGGGTGTAGCATGAAATGAAGCCCCTGAATCTAACACCCAAGAATCATCAACATTGTAAAGGGAAAGAATCAAAGCATCCTCATCAGATTTATTACTTACCATATTTGCCTCTTTATTTCCTTCCTTTTTGTCTCCTTTATTTTTTTGAGACCAACAATCTTTCTTTAAATGATCTGGCTTACCACAATACCAACAATCCCTCTTGTCTCTAGATTGGGACCTTTTGTCCTTTGATTTTCCTTGTGATTTCCCACAACTTCCAGAATTGTTTCCTCTCTCCTTTGTTTTTCCCTTGCTTTCTGCATTCAAAACACTTCCTGATGTGGATGTTCCACCTGAGCTTTTCGTATGAATTTTTTCGCTCAAAATAACACCAACAACATCATCAAATTTTAATGTATTCCAACTAGAAACAAAATTTCTAATAGACATTACCAAGCTATTCCATCTTTCAGGCAAAGAACACATATTTAAAAGAGCCTTAACTTCTTCATCAAAGTTTACATTTAAAAAATTTAATTGACTGGTAACCGTATTAAACTCATTTAAATGATCAATAATTGACCCACCTTCTATCATTTTCATATTAAATAAACGCTTCATAAGAAATACCTTATTCGAAGTGGAAGGTTTTTCATATAACTTTGCTAGGGTTTCCATCAACTTGTGAGTTGTCTTTACTTTTGTAATATTGAATGCCATCGATTGTGCCAGACATAAACGAATACTGCCAAATGCCTTTCTGTCACAAAATATCCCAGTCCTCATTAAACATTGTTGAGGGTTTCTCAGTTTTCCCTTCCAATGGTCGCCATAGATCCTTCTGATAGAGGTAGTCCTCCATCTACATCTTCCATAACTAATAGTTCTACCCATTGAATTTCACAAGCTTCAACTTACCCTCATCTACCATTTCTCCCACTCAATTGTGAGACTCCCACTCAATCATGAGACCTTCCTGCAGATGATTACCCAACAAAAACTTGCTCTGATACCACTTGTTAGGATTAGAAGGCAAATATATAACAAGTTAAATGCAAATTTGATCAATAAAACACACAAAAATTATAGCAAAAACAAGACAACACAAAGAATTTAACGTGGTTCACCCAATCCGGGCTACATCCATTAAACCGTAGCCATCCAATTATTTTATTATCCAGTGTAAAACACATTATGATCTCGCGAATAATGCCCTCCTACAACTCCACATCCCAACTACTTATAACAAGCTTTTTAGAAGCTTCTAAAAATTAGGGTTCTACAAAGTCAGTTTTTTTCTTTTTCGGTGACAAAGTGAAATTAGGATACATGAAGAGTGTACAGTATAGCATGATTAGTCACCACATACCAATAATCTCCCACTTGGAAACTGATCGGGCTCCACACCAACACACTTTCAAGAATGACAAAGCAATAGCCGAGTTTATGGGACTTCATAAAGGAATACCTAGTGGGGATCATAAGGTTGGCTTTGCCATAGAACTCGATTATGCAACATATTTTGGTGAAGTCATTCTATTCTCTAGTCACAAAAGTGAAAATGACAAAAGTAAAAAGAAAAATAATAGGTCTTCAGGTGAAAATCGAAAGGCACCTGCTGACCGTGAAAAAGTAAAAATAAAGGACGTATTCAAAGGTGAAAACCTCCCTAAGGTGCCCGAGGATGGAGGATTGGACTATTTCCCAATATACTGAGAGAGATCATCATTGCTAATAGAAGAAACAAAAGAGGTGAATATTGGAACACAAGATAACTCTAGAATCATACAGTTAGCAACATCTTTGACTGACGAGGAAAAGCCTGAGTTCACAACATTCTTTGCAGAAAGACAAGTCAATTTTGCTTGGTCATATGTTGATATGCTTGGATTGGATCCCAAATTGGTTTACATCACTTACCACTACTACCTAATGCTAAACCATATAAACAAAAGCTAAGAAAAATGCGTCCATAGATTGCACTCCTTGTCAAGGAAAAATTTAAGAAACTTCTAGATGTTGGATTCATTTGTTCTATTGATTAGGTAGATTGGATATCAAAACTTGTTCTTGTCACCAAACCAAATGGTCAAATCAGAATCTGCATAGATTTTAGAGACCTCAACAAATCTTGTCCCAAAGATGATTTTCCTCTACCAAATATTGACATCATAGTAGACCTCATAGCTAGATATGGAATTCTATCACTTATGGATGGATTCTCGGGTTATAACCAAATAAGAATTGTTACTGAAGATCAACCTAAAAAAACTTTCACATGTGCTTGGGGAACTTTCAGTTGGAATATGATGTTGTTTGGATTGAAATTTTTTAGAGCTACATATTAAAGAGCAATGACTACAATTTTTCATGATTATATGCATGTGCTTATGGAAGACTATGCTGATGACCTTCTCTCTAAATCTCTAGAATGAAGTGGACACTTAGTAGTATTGGATAGGATTTTCACACGACTAGAAAAGTACAAACTCATATTGAATCCAAAGAAATGTGTTTTCGGGGTCCAATCAAGCAAGCTTCTTGGATACATAGTCTCATGCAAAGGAATGGAAGTTGATCCCATAAAAGTAAAAGCTATCTTAGAAATGCCACCATTGACCAATATTAATCAGTTGAGGACATTACAAGGAAGACTACAATCAATCTGTAGATTCATTGCTTAATTAGCAGACAAGATCCACCCATTTCAACATCTGTTAAGAAAAAGGATTCCCTTCAACTGGACAAAAAAGTGCCAAGAAGCATTTAATCAGATCAAAAATTATCTACTGACTCCACCAGTTCTTATGCCTCCAATTGACAAAAAATATTTGATATTACATGTGACAACAACAACATCAACACTAGGGGCATTATTATCACAAAATGATAATGATGGCAAAGAATGGGCTATATATTACATCAGTCGCACCCTAGTTGGATATGAGTTAAACTATAGCTCTATTGAGCGAACATGTCTACCAGTGGTATTTACAGCACAAAAATTGAGACATTACATGTTGAATCATAAGACAAAACTGATTGCCAAAATTGATCCTCTAAAATATCTTCTCAGCAAAGCAACACTGATAGGAAGACTAGCTAAGTGGGTTATGATGTTGAGTGAATATGACATTGATTACATAGATAAAAAAGAAATAAAAGGATAAGTGATAACAGATCAACTTGCAGATGCACCCGTAAAAGCAAATCATCCTTTGATATCTGATTTCCCAGACAATTCAATCTTTGTCATGGACACACCAACTACATGGAAATTATACTTTGATGGATCTTACACATGTCATGGTTCAAGAGCTAGAATTCTATTCATTGCCCCTCAAGGAGATTCCATTCCCAAGTCATTTCAAATAGCAGTCCCCTATACTAATAACATAGCAGAATATGAGGCATTGTTGACAAGACTCCGAATAGCAATAAAGTGGAAAATCAAGGATCTTCAAGTCTACGGTGATTCACAGTTAGTGATAAAGAAGTTAATGATGATTATGATACCAAGGATGAGAAATTGATTCCCTACAAGCGCATGGTGGATAGTTTCAAACTATACTTTGATAATGTTTCTTTTGAACAAATCCCAATAATCTAGAACAAAGCAGCTAATGCAATGGCTACCATCGGATCTCTCTTGGACATTCCTAATAATGCATCACAATACGAGTTCTTGGTAGAACTATTGATCCCTATGTTTGATGTCCTCAAAATTGAACTTGTGTGTGAACTTGTTGGTCTTGATTCACCTTGGTACAAAGACATTTATTCCTATTTGTGTGACCATATTATACCTCCTGACTTGTCCCTTAACCAACACAAAACTTTTATCCGATAAGCATCTAAATATTCCATCATCAGAAATACCCTTTATCATTGTAGCCTAAATAGTACCCTCCTTCGATGTCTTGACTCAAATGAAGCATAAACAACCTTGCAAGAGGTACATCATGGTATATGTGGGGCTCACTCTATTAGTCCTACCTTAGCCAAAAAGATCATGAGAACGAGATATTATTAGCTTACGATGGAACATGATGCCTATCACTTTGTGAATAAATTTCACCAATGTCAGATTCATTGAGATCTTATACATGCACCAACTCAGGAATTACAACTGCTTTCTTCGCCATGGCCATATTTTCAATGGGGAATCGATCTCATAGGAAAAATACATCCCACCTCTTCCAATGGACATAAGTTCATCCTTGTTGCTACTAAGTACTTTACAAAATGGATTGAAGTCATCCCACTGACTTACATTACTGGTAAGCAGATAGCCAAATTCATCCTGAATTACTTCATTTGTTGTTATGGTATCCCATAATCCATCATTACAGATAATGGTCACCCTTTCAAAAATTAGGATGTTTGTGATATTTGTGACAAATTACATATTCAACATCATTTTTCTACTTTTTATTATCCCCAAGGTAATGGTCAAGCTGAGGCATCTAATAAGACTATCCTAAAAATCTTAAAGAATACGGTCAATGACGTTGGTCGTGACTAGCACTTACAACTTAATCCTACTTTATAGGCTTATCGCACCTGTATTCGCACCCCTATAAGAGCTACACTATATTCCCTTGTCTATTGATCTAAATAAATAATTCATATAGAGGTCGAGTTACCATCCTTTCGAGTGTCTATGCAAGGCTTGATTGATCAAGAAGAATATCGTGTATCCCATCTACAAGAGCTAGAGTTACTAGATGAAAAGATACAAAACACTCTAACACATTTGCAAGCATATCAGAATCAACTTCGACACGGTTACACTAAGAAGGTTCATCCTAAAAAAATTTACATTGGTGATTTAGTCCTAAAAGAAAATCCAAAGAATCAAGCAGAATGAGAAAAACCTGGGAAATTTGAGCCTAATTGGTTGGGCCCGTACATTGTCACAACAACCTATGGATTTGGTGCTTATCAAATTTCTACTCTTGAAGGAGAACCATTTTTCGAACCTATCAACAACATGCACCTCCACAATATTACACTTGATTCTCAGAGTATCCCTTAAAAAGTAAAAAATACAAAAAAATAAAGAAAAAATAGTAAAGAGAAATAATTCATCCAAAAGTGAAAACCACTTTGGTGGCACTTTGGATAAGTACCATGGTGAAAACCTGGAAAATAGGTGCCATTTGTAGTAGGTCTATGCTCCTTCGTCTACTATCACTCTATTTGGTCCTTCGTCCATTCACACTCATCCCTCATCCTTGATAAAGCTTCGTCATTCCACCATGGCATAGAAACCACTGACATTTATTATCCTTTTCTTTCATGATCACCTATCATATTCGTCTCTACCCCTTTGCACATAGTAAATTGGTCAGCCTTTTAAAACCTTCAAAATCCATAAAAATCATAAAATGTCCTCAAAAAATCCAAAAAAAAAATCAAAACATTTCAAAAAACAAAAAAAATAGAAAACATCAAAATCCAAAAAAATAATCAGAAAACATCAAAATCCAAAAACATCGTAAAAATTCAAAACTTCCAAAAATGGAGTTCGATTTTGGGTCAGCCTTTATTAGAGTGGTCAAACTACATTGTCTCTGCACATTTCTACATAGGCAAGGCTCATCTTAAATGGGCCCCCAAGACATTAGGTCAGTCCCTTTAGGTTGTCCAAATAAAATCATGACTCGGTCTTTTGTCAAATAAGGCAAAGTCAAGTCGTGTCGAACTACGAGGTCTCCTCGTGTATAACGTAGGCAAGGCCATCAATCGACGATCCCTCGAGGCCACCTAGGTCAGTCTATTAGGGTTTGTTAAGTCTGGTCGTAGTCTTGGTCTACAAGCAATCATCGTTTAAACCAAATCATGAACCAACAGACAAACATAACCAACAAATCTTTCAATCAATCCTCTTATTATCAATCAATCAATCAGGTCATTGGTCTTATATCAGAATGGGGCATTAGGTCATTTGTCTCATTTAGTCTTATCACTTGTCTTTTATTAGGATGCATCCTTCCTGAGATTAAACTTTGTCAATTTGGTCATTCGCCTTAAGCAGGATGTGTATTTCTTGTAGTTAGGTGTCTTGTCAACACTTATCACTTGGTCAACTTTATCAGATGTGATCCTTGCCTTAAACATGATATGTCTTTCCTGAAATTGGGTATCACCACATCGCTTGGTCATATCAATCAATCTTTTTCAAACAATCAATCAATCTTGTCAACCTTGTCAATCAATTTTTCCTTAATCAGGATATGTCCTTGAAATCAGGCACAATCAATCAACCTTGTCAACTTTGTCAACCAATCTTTACCAAATCAATTAATCTTATCATCTCGCCTTATTTAGGATGTGTCCTTCCTGAAACTCGGTGTGGTCAATCAAACCAAATGGTCAACCTTTGTCAACATATCAATTAATCCTTTTCAAACTTATCAAATCAAATCTCGGTCGTCTTGGTCAACCTAATCAATCATATCACACAATCTTATCAATATTATTGGCAAACACTATCTCTTTGGCAAACACTTGTTGGTTTGGATTTGTATTATCTTTTTGATTGGTTTTGGGTCATGTTACTAGTCTCCTCGGGGATGTCCTATTAAAGGATTTAGAGGGACGATGAAGGATCTCTTTTTTTGTTGTATGTGGTTTGTCTTGGAAAAAAGACTAGGATAATTGGATCCTTAGTATGAGCTGGGGCATTCCTTGTCTTTTGACTGATTGTCTCTCACAAATGGTCACCTTGCATGCCTTGGTCTATTAGTTACCATGGTGTTTGTGTTCCATTTGTGATACCTTTTGCGCCCAATGATGATGATAAATATAAAAATGGAAGTATGAAGGTTGGTCCCTTATCATCTCTCACCTAACCTTCCATCTCCATCTTCTTTTCCTTTTTCATGCTAACATCCATCCTCTTTCATGCTCACATTTCTTCCGTCTGCATCTTGACCGAGTCCTATGACACACGAAAACACCTTGCACCCATAATCATGTTAGATTGCATCATAGAAAGCACCATCATCATATACATCATTTTGATATTAGGTCACATATATTTGCATAAGAAAATACAAAAATACAAAATGCATTCATATAGCATTCATCACTATAAGCACCTTATCATATTAGTATTACATTTTACATCACAATTCGTTATGTCATATGGCATGACATTTCCCACAACATTGCATCCCATACATACAATATCACATCAATAGCAAGATGACATATCATATTCCTTACATTCATATTAGACATTATCCATCATGACATTTAGCGTTATCACATAAGCAGTTTCTCATAACATTACATTACATTTCACATATATTGCATCACATTGATAATAATGTTATAACATGTAACATTAGACATCATATTTTGCATCCACATTACATATTTCCATCAAACATTTTGTGTTATCATATAACCATTCCATAACATTAACATTACATTACGTCAATACATTTCCATATCATGTCGTGTTAGGCCATTTCCATTACATTCATTATCCACACATAACAAAAGCACCTATAAATCATCAATGCATTACATTAGCTACATTCGATAAAAAATAGGTCATCCATATTACATATCATAAAATCATAAACAAAGCATGAAAATAACCATAAAACATGATCGTCATATAAAATGCATCAACAAATACCATAATCATAGCATGAGTATCCATCACATAGCATATCATCATAATTGCATAAACATATCACAATGCATATCATCAACTGCCACCAAAAATAATATCATATATATATTGCTCAAAATAATAATGTGTCACAAGAATAATGTCAAGATGTGTCCAATAAAAATGGAGCTCACAGGCTTGATAATAAAACATCAGTGTCTAACACATGTAAAACATAAATACCAAGATGAGATATCCTAAACTACCCTGATCTCCTATCCTTGTGGAATCCTCCCTATATGGTGCATCTCTCGATTTGTGCTTTGTGGTGGGAGGCATGTCATATAGAGTGGCCAATATAGCATCCAAAGTCTCACCCTCAGACCTGCTTTGTGTCTATCTATTGTGGGTCCTGCTCTGTGACCTACCTCGAGAACCACTATCAATCTCAGAGAATGGAGGATCTCTCCTCTTAGGTGGTACCAGTCTCTCATATAAGTACTTGTAATATTGATTGGCCCTGCTAGCCCTGACATACTCTCGTGCAACCTCGACAATAGACCCACTGCATGTAGCTGTGAAATCTATCATTTGTTGGTCAGTTTGCTGCTGACTAAAAACTGCCAGATCCCTCTCCACCTTAAGTGCATCCCTCTCGGCCTTAAAGTCATCTCTCTTAGCTGTCACTGTCCTCAACTCCACCTCCAGTGCCTGTATACGCGCCTGTAGCACGACTATCTCCTGCTCAACAGTCTCATCATCTACTCAACCCTCCTCTCCCACATCTCCCATGATGATCCTCTCATGAAGAATCTTCTTTGCCTCATCCATCTCCTCCTCCTCCCGAATAGGTTGAATTTCTCTAGCCTCCCGTCGCCCTCCATCCCTCCTCCTCCTCATCCATCACCCCCATCATCACCCCATCCTCCTCCATCTCCCCATCCTCCGTCTCCTCCATCCCTGCCACCTCTGCCTCCCTGCTGACCTCTCACACCCCTAAATCTGTGCTCGACTGGTGCTGGATGCTACAGATTTGTGAGTGGAATAGGTCTATGCACTAACCACTAGGAATCATACTCTAGTGTGGTCCCTGTGTCTTCCTCCCCAACTTGCAACTCCCAATCTAGTGTTTGCATGACATCTATCTCTTTTTCAGCTGTAGTGATCACAATCTACAGACCCAAAGGATGCACCTCCTATGACGATTGACCATACTTTGTTGTGCCAACTGGGACCCCTTGCCACTCACCAAATTGTCGTCTAACCCTCTCTAGCAAGTACATCTCAATAATATATTAGCTCTGAATTGTTTGCCTGATCAAATACCTAGGTTGTTGATACCATGACAACTGGTCATCCTCGTTTATCCATAACTAGCATGTCTTATATCGTCTCCAAATGAATTACACTAATGTGTCTAGACAATGTTGCTAATAACCCACATCTTTGATATGTGTCTGAGTCAGTGCCCACTAATACAAATAAGTGTATGGTGCACTGCCCACTTCCTGCCAAACCACCAGTGGTTGGAACACGGCTATGTGCTCCCACACCCAATTTATCAACAATGTCACTCCACAGCTCAGATTCTATCCTCCTCTATACGTAATATCATGTAGCTAAAAATAAAGCATGCTTAATAGGCATGGCCCACACGCATAGATAGTCCCTGAAGCCACCATCGATCCAAGCACCTCTCCCCATCCCATTGGGAATCTGTGCCCCCTGCGATCAGGAATCAAAACTCCTGCTATAAATACACATAGAACATAGTCAAATCGATCATAGGTCTTTGCCAGGGTCTCCCATCAGATCTCATATCCCTAGATCCTGATCTTTGCATCATCCTTTGTCTCATAATAGTCATACAGTGCCTGTAGCCTTTGTGCTAGATCATATCACCCTCTTGCCGCAAATGGGTAGTCTCAATATTCAGTACACATCCTCCAGATTTTACTGTCGCCTCCCTTGTTGGTAAATGGAAGTTTCTCATCTCTGAGTTCCATCCCTTTGCTAGTGTTGTCAGCATCCCCCTATTTGCTCTAATCACTAGCATATAAGTAACATAGAATAGGCCTAGATCCAACATCGCGTGTTGCTCCTCCTCGCCCAATTGGTCTCATAGTCGGAACACATCTGGCCTTGACTCATGAGTATAAATTGGCGGTAGACGCCCCTGAAATCACCATGCAACCAATAATATCAATCCTAGACTTTTAGTTGACCACCAAAACCTAATTTGACCAAGTCAAAATTTCCTATTATGGGGCAAGTTTTTCACCAACCAATTGCGTCGCAATTTTAACAAATGTGTCACACAAATTTATAATCGGACTACAACTACAATTGTGTCGCTTGCCTGACGCATGCGTCACTTCATACATCACATGCATTACACCCAGTCATTTGCATCCTTCCCAACTGCATATGTGGCTCGAAAAGTCACTTGTGTCACACCAATTTATGTGTCACACCACAAACGCTTCTACCCATAACCTAATGCACTTGCATCATTCCGAGACAATTGATGTAAACTGCTTATCGAATGCGTGAAACATGAATTCAATTGCATCGCAAAAATCTGTGACGCAATTGTCTGCTAAACTATTTCCTAGGCTAAATGCACACAAAATGAAAGAATCAACAGTTGGGCTAGTAGTACGTACCCGGAGGGCACTCCCTCGGGATGATGGTAGTTGTGGACCCTATATGCGCGGTGGGTGGCCTCTGAAACATGTGACATTCTTGCTAGCTAATCACTCTGAGTTTTCCATTTATAGGTTCACACTTGAGGTTTTTGACCTATCTTGTCTACTAGTCACACCTTTTGAGGCCCCTGGCCTTGAATTTGACCTCTCCATTGCTTTTGAACCTCAATTATGTCTTCACCATCATATTCCTAGTCATCTCTTTATCTTATTAGGACAATTTTCTAAATTTTTGGGACATTTTCAAAAATTTGTCAAATTTTCCCAAGGGGGCATATACCTGTACCTTGTCGCCATTGGCCCCAGGGGGCATGATTTGAACTTGGTTTTAATTTTCATTCTTTGACACAATGCTCAAATCACATTATGTCAAAGAGGAGCAAAATGTAGACATTGAAAAATGTCCTAGGTCTACGAGCAACATTTTCCCTTGGTCATCATCCTCTAATAATTAAATAATTTTCAACTATTTAATTAATTCATTTTCTAATCTCTATTCTATCCTGATCAATTAAAATCAATTAATTGTGCCACTAACACTCTCTTTCTTCAATAATTAAACAAATCATTATTTATTTAATTATTTATCCTTCATCATTTATCTATAGTCAGATAATAATAATAATTATTTGACCTTTTCATTCTTCCATAATTAAATAATTATCAGGATTATTTAATTACGTGTCATTCCTCTCCCCTTTAAAATAATTAATTTAAACTAATTATTTAATGACTAATTTCCATTCATCCTATTTAATTAAATTGACTGATTTAATTAAATGATCATTTCCATTTTCCTTCAAATAATTCGAATGAATTATTTATTTTCCACTTGTCTACTTTCTCCATTTTTGAATAAATAATTTATTTATCCCTTCCTTTTGGTCAAAGATGCCCTATTCATGGCCTTTATTTCTATCATAGCTATCTCTGTCATAAGCCTTCGTTGCTGTCATAGCCATCGACATCATAGCCTTCATTGCCCACCTCTTTTTGGTGCATCAATCCTCCACTGTTGATCTTGGCATCTTTCTAGAAGCATGATCTCGGCCCTTCATTTCATAACCTCCTTCTCATCCATTTTCATCTGTCAATCTTGGAATCCTTCTAGAGGATTGATCTCGACCGTCTGTTCGAATGGTTGTCTATAAAAGAGACCATTCTCCTCCATTTTAAAGTTAACAACTAATATTCTCCAACCTTCTACTTACCATTTGTAGGTTTTGCACAAGTACTACAACAAATCTAAGGGAAAATTTGCTTAAAGGAGAAATAGGAGAGAAAGAGAAGTAATCAACTATAATGGAGAGTGTTTCATTTGCTTGTTTTTAGTTTATTGCTCTCTTTTATTTGTATTCTCTTGTTTAGGTGTGGTTTCATAGCATAGAAGTGTTGGTTGTCACTTGTTCTAGGCTAGGATTCATCTAACCCTATCTTACAGTATTGAATGTAACCATGTTCTCTATGATGGCCTCTTCAATTGTGGCCTTATTTTCATTGTTTTCATCTGGATACATCTGTGAAATTTCTTCCAGCAGGCCAAAATTTGCAATACTATTAAACAAAGCATCTAGTTTTAGAGGGTTGTGCTCCCTTACCAAAGGGGATTTTTCCTTCTTTCCTTTGACCTTAGGAGACTTTTATCCTTCACCAAATGTCTTTTCTCTCTTATAAATGACAAATTCCTTCTTCTGCTTCTCTACTTCTTCCTCACTTTCTATCCACAATATCAATCTTAGCTTTTTTTGTACCGGTCTCTTCTCTAAGGGCTTGTGACATTCTCTTATTTTAGACCAATTGAGGTCCTTCTTCTTCACCATCATAGCCTACATACCTCTCTCTTGTACGTTTCTCTTTTCTTCTTCTTTGTGGAGGCTTCTATTGTGCTATAGGGGTACTCGGTGTAGCTTTCTTCTTCACACCAACTATTGACTTTATTCTAGAGGCATTTAGAACAACTAGAGAGAGAGTATAAGTCTTGATGGACCTTCTAATGCTCGATGTACCATGAAAATCCACAGATGGGGCTTTGATCTTCTTCGTAGTCCTCTTGGAAGAACCAACAATTTCTTCCAACTCTGCCTTCATTTTCTCTACATTTTTCTTTATTTCCTTTTCTTTACGTTTTAGATGCACTTCACTAGATATCTCCTCGTAGGTTCCAAACCTATCTACAATAGGGTCTCTCAGTTTGCTCAACATAAGATCTGCAAGACCTGTGATTACACCTTCTACCACTTCATAACCCATTTTTGGAATCCAAACTATTTTGGGTTCCACTGCTTCCGTAATGCATTCATCTTTAGTAATCATAAAGGCTATATCCTTCTTGTACTTTTCAATAATACTTTTAGGAATCATTTCTCTTTCTTGCATCTTCTCTTGAAAGGTCTTAAAGAAACCCCATAGCATGTTATCCTGATTATCTATGCTTCTAAACCTTCTTAAGTGATCCCTAATTTGAATTGCAACATGAATACTATCCAACCATACAACATTCTCACACTAGGTAATTCTCTGAGAAAGTAAAACAATAAACATGTGATAAAGGTACCATATCGAAATGGGTACCGAGACAATTTTGTCTTCTAAAGATTCTCCACCAACTGTTGTCTTAGGAGCTCACATAGATCTATGTCAAAACCTTCCTTCACCATCTAGTGAGTAGTATGAATAGAAATTGTTGACACCAAATTTTATTTGTTGGTGTAGTAAATCCTGTAACCTATCATCATGGATGCATATTTAACTATTAGATCATCTATATCCTTCACTGTGAGGGCACACTTGTTGAATTTTTCTCTGATGAGCTTCATAACCATCTCATTCTTCATAGCCTTCATCGACAAAATGATTTCTTCAGAGCATAAACCAGTAACTTCCTTGATAGCTTGCTTGTTTATTAATTGCAAAATATCCAACCACATAAACTTGTCATGGATGCGACTAAGCGCATACTTAACCCATGCATTCTCATAACAAAAGTTCAGAAAATTGTTCCATACTCCAGCTTCTTCTCTACTAGGCTCTCAAATTCTATTTTCAACTCAAAAACATCTCCGGTGAGCTCATTAACCCAAAATTCTCCTAACTTTGAGTGATCATATTCTTCCATTTTCACATGAATGTACATTCATGCATCCTTAATATGCATTACACGATAAGGAACTCTTGAAAATGCACCTTATGAATTTGTTTCCATGGATTTGAAGGGGCGCTTCTTGAACTTAGGTCTTGGTTGTTCCAAGAAATCAATTACTTGAGGGGTAAAAATTATGAACCATTCCTAAAATTATGATTTTAGCAGGAAATGATAAATACCTTAGAATTATTCTATTGGTAGGGTTTCACACAACAATTTCAAGTCTCTTCGAATCGCCTCTTCTCTACTCTTCACTCTTCAAATGCACAATTACAAATAAACTTTTCATATGCGAAAACACATATAAAACCCTTTTCAAAAGACCTAAAGTGCATTGATTGCAGTGACTGATCAAACCCTATGTAGTCACAATCACCTTCAATCACTTTGCAAATTTCCACAATAGGAAGTTTCATGCCAAAAATGCCATCAATAGATCCACCATGTTGATCTACACATATACCAGTGTGCTAAGAACATCAACACCACAACTTTGGAGGGGGATTAAGGATCATCTGCTAAAACTCCCCATGAGCCAAAGCTCTTGAATTAATTTTCAGAGGAAACATCTGTAACCGAGACTCATCCTTCACTTCACTTTCTTCTTTATTTTTCTAGATCTTGTTCATTTCCTTCTTCATCTCCACTGGATCCACATTCTTTGTTGGATCAACCTACTTTTGTAAAATAGAGGGTTTCACATTCTTGCTTCTGCAAAACTTTGTTGTGTCTTAGTTTATTGCATTTGTGACATATGATACCTTTTTGGACAAGCTTACTTCCACCCATTTTAGATATGCATTCATTAACCTTATACCCAAATCCATTGCATGCATAATAATAGCCATTGAAAGATTAAAACCTCATGCCATTATTAAAGCCATTCATTACCCGATTTTTGCATTCACTAGCTCTATGACCAAATCTATTGCATGTATAGCACTGACCGAGAAATGATTGAACATTATGATTCATTCTGCTTCTATATTTTAAAAATTTATGTCCAAACATATTGTAGTAATAACAATAACCATTAAAAGATGGGTACCTTTATGCATTTTGTTGTCTGATAGGTGGTCTCTTGATGTCTTTCTTCTGGTTTTGAATCTATCTGACATTGCCCCTCTTGTCATCTTTCTTTTCAACATCATTTGGAGTTTGATCTACCTTTGAACTTTCACCTTTCTCAAACCCTAATCCTTCTTTGTCCTTAGAACCTTTCTATCCAACAATCATCTCATCAAGTGGTGTGGAGCTCTTCTTGAATCCTTGCTTTCTCTAGATTTAATCTCAAAGCAACAATCACTTGTTCAAGCTTTGAACATTCTTTAGATTTATTTTTTGGTTTGACATTCAGGAAGTCTTCAACTCTTTTACCTTCTTCAACTTGCACTTTCAGACTAGTGATAGTCTCATTGGATTGCTTAAGCTTCTCATTTGTTTCCTTGATTCTATTTGTAGCTTTCTTGAGTTTCTCTCTTAGCTTCTTAATGCAATCATTTGCATCATCAAGATCCTTTTTCGGATCTCTATTCTCAGCTTCTGCTTTATCCAAATCATCAAGAGCTGATTTGAGTTCTCCTTCCATGTCTACCATGCAATCTTCTTCAGTAAATCCTTCAGGGATAATCTCTTACAAAGGAATAGGATACTTCCTTGTAGTCATGTGTTCAACTCCAAGATCTACCTCAGTGGTCAAGCCAATTGAAGGAACCAAGCTCTGATACCAATTATTGAACACTCAAAATACTGAGGGGGGTGAATTAGTATTCTTAATAACTTAAACATTCATTCAATGCATCACATTAAACTTGCAGTAATGGAAAGGAACATAGAAAACATGCAAACAATCAAAAAACACAAGAACACCAAATTTACGTGGAAAACAAAAGAGAGAGAGAAAAACCACTATGATGATTAGCTCACAATATAAATATTATAGTTGGCTACAAATTTTGATACAATCGGTGGAAACACTATCTAAGGACTCACTATCCAAATTAAAGAAAGGCTCATTGCTAGTGGCTCACTGCTTGAAATAGAAAGAGATAGAAGAAAGAGTGGCTCACTGCCAAATATAAATTGCAAACAATGTATTTGACCTATGCTGAAAATATAGTTCTACTAAAGCTCAAAATACTAACTTAGCACACTTCATTCTTCACCTAAAAAAAAATAATTCACACTTCTTTGCTTTGAATCTTGCACACACTTAATTATCTCACATCTCAATTTCTCATTATACAAGGAATTAACCTTGTGTATATATAAAAACCAACCAAAACATAAATTAGGTTGGCCCAAAACATGTATTGTGCAACACTTCATCCTGTCACCTCAAAACTCAATTATACACACCTTATGAAGGAAACCGAAGCGTATACCACATTATGATAGGTCAGCATGGCCTATAATTATTCCCATAATTATGCTCCAACCTCTACTCATCTTTGTGTAACCCAAAATACTTAGGTCGTTACCACTGGTGAAGTAACAAAAGAATGAACCATCTATTCACTCACATCTTGACATGCAAACAACCAAAACACTTGCCACTTGGAGAAAACATACTATAGGCACCCTCAAACACTTTTGTGAGTCCACATATCAAAACATTCATCCGTGGTGGAATGTAGAGCATTCTAATCATACACTGAGTCACAGTTACACTAGCATAACCAAATTGATACTTTGTCACTATACCAATCATACACTCAGTCACAATTACACTAGCATAACCAGACCGATACCTGTCACTATTATCTTCAACTACGAAAGACATCAGATCATGAAAATTTGGATTTAGAGTCTTCCAACAAACACTATCATTACCCCAAAGCGACATAACCAAATTCCTCATGGCAGAGCATTGCAGACCAAAAGACTAGTTCTTTGAATAATGATAAACTGTACTCTTGGACTTAGGCAAATATCCAAATCATCTGATCTTCTCTAGACCAACACTTCTGCATCTATTCAATAGGTTATCATCAGTAACAATCACCATATACTACTATGCTCATCAATCTTCATCAATCTCCCTACTCAACTATCTCTTCACACTATACATCAATGACAACATCTATCACATACACAAGCTTCCATCAATCTCCATATCCAACCATCTCCATACTGTTGACATCAATGACAACACTTGTAGCATACTTGCAACAATCTCTCCAACAAGTCAGGTTTCCAACATATATTACGCATAAGATTGTAAGGTTGGAACACTTTTCGTAAATCACACCTCAACTAAACATTACCAACATCCATGATACAATTTTTCCCTCAAGAAGGGTAGTCCTCCAAATTCTTTGCCATTACATTTACTCTTGCCACTTGAATTGGAGTAATATGTCAATTGTCCAATCAACATAAGCAATGCATGTGCCTTCCTATTGTAAGTAACATTTGGTGAGTATATGAGTTCGTGACTTGCACAATTACATATTGATCAACAAGTTTCTTAATGACCCTTTATCATTAATAAGTTAGACTATTCACCATTAATAAATGAAGTAAAATCTGCACCTATGACTTTGACCTACCATAAAAACAATAAGGATTGAGTCTAGAATATTGAAAGATAAAGATTTAAATTAAAAAGCTGCAATCTATACATAGACTCTTTACATATAAAAATATAATTTAATAATATTAAATTAATACATTTGAAACAAATAATACAACTAAATTTGTAAAAATCATCCATTCATGATTGCTCTTCGGATATTAAAATATACCCTATAAAGAAGATATCATAAACTATACATAAGTATACAATTATAAACTTTTATAATTTTTAACGTTCGGCCAGAAATCTTCCCCTTTCACGTATTACCGTCTTCCTATAATTTTATTTGTATTTTACAGAAAAAAGCATAAATACGGTCACGCGGCAAATTTAGGCTCTGTTCGCAACCACTCATCATTATAAAATAAATTTCGTTTGATTAAATGAAATGGAAGCTTGTGGCACAGAGAAATCCCATCCTCACAAATTATATCCATCGTCGGGAGAAGCAAATATAAATAGATCATATTAAGTGTGACGTTCATGTTGAAGAATTAATTTAAAGCTTTTTTCTCGTAATGCAGAGGCCACATCTATGAACTTGTAAAATATAGCATATCTGAAAATGGTAACCAATTAGAGAGTAGATTTCATCCACGCATTCCTGGACCGATCCCAATTTCCATCGTTCGAGCAATATAAAGCATAGACAGAGAAGAGAGACGAGAAACAGAGAAAAGAGAACAGAGAACAGAGGGACATCTCCCTTGCCTGCCTTTGCGCAGACATCATACTTGGAAGTGGCGGAGCTCAGCAATTATAATGCTTGTGCCCTCTCTCTATGCTGCCTCAAATTCCGTTTTTTCCTTCACAATTTCGTCCTCACCAACGTTTCCAAGGGGTAGGTAGAATTTGAAGGTTTCTACTTACACAACCCTCTTAAACTTTGGTTGCAATAATAATTTCAGGAAACGCCTTTATACTTGGGTCAGATGACCGAGGCTGAGTGAGAGTTTGAGAGGAAATAAATTATTTTCAATGGATAAAACGGGGCGGCGCAGCCTTTAATGTTGATTGTTTATAGTGAACATCATGGCGTGTCTTGCGTGTGTGGGAAGCGCAAGAGTGAATTCGACTAATTTTTTTGATTGCTCACTCCCTTTAATAGGTAGTGGTAGGGATAGAGGTAGGGGTTTGGGTTTTCGCGCTATCCGCAAGAAGAATAACAATTGTAGCTTTAGCTGTAATAAATGGAAATGGAAATGGAGTAGGATTCCCCTGTATTATAGCCTGGCCACTCCTACTTCTTTACTGGAACAGGAGGCCAAATCTTTGGTGAATGAGATTAGTAATGAAAATGATAACGATGTAGAGGCGGATGTGGATGTGGATATAGATATGGATGTGAACGTGGTGTTAAAATCTCCGCCAAAGCCTGTGCTAAGGGCTACTCCTCCTGCCCCCACCCAAAAACTGGAAAGACCAGACTTGGTGGGAGCTCGATGGGCTCAGTCTGCCCCGCGTAACAAAGCCAATAATGCCAGTGGTTTAGGATCCCAACCTCCAAAGAAATCCAAACCGTTAAATAATGTTTGGAAGAGAGGAAATCCCACCGCATATGTACCCAGAGTTCCAGCATCAACGCAAACCGCAGAGATTTCCCAAGAAAAAGATAATCTCGATGAAGAGATTTCCCAAGAAAAAGAGAATCCCGATGAAGGGAAAACTAAGAAAGAGGAAAAAATCTCAATGCGAATGCCAATGCTAGCAAGACCTCAGCCATTGAGAACGAGGCCAACACTTCAAGGTAAACCCATGCCCATGACAATGCCAGCGACCAGTATCAATGTTCCTGCCAAAAAGCAGGTTATTCTTAAGGATTTGGGAGCTGCCCCAAGACAGAGGCAAGTTATTCTCAAGGATGTAGGTGCTGCTCCAAAACAAAAGCAGGAAATTACCATGAAGTCTCTTTCTGGACATGAGGATGTGAATGTTAGTGCTTCGGCAACAGTTGCAGGCGTAGCTGCATCTCCAACACCTCCCAGAGTAGGCAAAACAGAGGGCTCTGGGTCTCCTTTCAGAACCAAAGACAAATTAAAGAGGCGGCCTGGTTCTGCCTTACGCAAGTCTAAGGCTCAGATATCAGACATAGGTGAGGAAGGAAAAGAACTAAATATTTCTAGTGCAAGAAAAGGTAGGAAATTTAATAAAGCAATCCGCAAGGCAGCACGAGTTGCAGCTGCTAAGGCAGAAGCACCGGTGAAAGTAGAGATACTTGAGGTTGGCAAGCAGGGAATGCCAGTGGTCGAATTGGCTCATAATTTGGCAGTCAGTGAAGGAGAGATTCTTACTTCTCTGTTCATGAAAGGTATTCGTGCTTGTGTTACACAGACATTAGATAAGGAGACAGTGAAGCTGGTTTGCAAGGAGCATGAGGTAGAGGTCATAGAATCTGATGATGTTAAAGTAGATTACATGGCCAAAAAAACAGAAATGCTTGACGAAGATGATTTGGACAAGTTGCAGATTCGCCCTCCCATTCTCACAATAATGGGCCATGTTGATCATGGAAAGGTATTTTTGCTTACAGATAAGCATTTTGGTAGCTTTGTGTCGTGGCTTCATTTGTGGTAATTTTGGTGGTTCACATTTTTATCTCACTCAATGTTTCGCTATGCTATGTTGACAGACAACTTTGTTGGACTATATGAGGAAGTCGAAGGTATATTACAATTCATGAATTTTTTATTTATACCGTTGTATTGCAGTAAAATCAGAAATTGAAGCAATTCTTAAAGAGATGTATCTGTACAAAAAAATGAGTAGTTGTTTTTATTTAGGTTGCTGCTTCTGAAGCTGGAGGAATTACTCAAGGAATTGGAGCATATACAGTGTTTGTGCCCATCGATGATAATCTTAAACCATGTGTTTTTCTTGACACGCCTGGTCATGAGGTAAATTCTTACAGGTCTTTCTGTTCCAATACAAATGAAGGATAGGTGGAAAACCTCTCAGAGACATGTCAAGCTCAATGGCTTTGCTGTCAGTGCTAGTAATTAGCTGTAATTAATCCCAAAAAAGTATACACAAATATATCTCACTGTCAACTCAGCTCCTTTGATTTATAGGCATTTAGTGCAATGCGGGCACGTGGAGCAAAAGTGACTGATATTGCCATTATAGTCATTGCTGCGGATGATGGAGTTCGTCCACAAACAAATGAAGCTATAGCCCATGCAAAGGCTGCTGATGTGCCAATTGTAATAGCAATCAATAAGGTACAGAACTGGGGATGCTTCTTGAGGTTTTCTCTTGGTTAAAGTCAATATGACAGTACAAAGTAATTCAAATGAAGTGATGGTGATCATATCAATTTTATATTTTTTGGCTTCTGCAGATAGATAAGGAAGGAGCAAATCCAGAACGAGTAATGCAAGAGCTTGCTTCTATTGGATTAATGCCAGAGGAATGGGGTGGTGATGTACCTATGGTTTCGGTGTGTATTTCTGTCAATACGTTATGTGGTATTTTGAGTTGATACATACTTTTCTTATTAAATGTTATTCAATTTAGAAAAATATTGTTTGATGTAAGAAATAATTGTTTTTATCCTGAGGATGGATAGGCCGAAATAGTTGTACAATTGCCTGGTGTTTATATGTGATACTCTATTCTACGCAAAAGCAGCTGACCAGGATTATGAGCAAGGAATATTCCTTTTCTCGATGAAACATCTAGTCTACAAATTGCATATCAACCATCTAATAATAAGACATCATAGAACATTACAAATTTCAGCATCAAAATCCGTGACTTTATAATAAGAAAAGCTGTATCTGACCTTTGGGTGTATTTCAGGTCAGTGCCCTTACAGGACAAAATGTAAGCGAACTACTAGAAACTGTCATGCTGGTTGCAGAGGTATTCTTGGAACTCTTACATTCATAACATGGTTTCTAGTCATTAGTCTGCATTCAACTTAAGACTTTTATCTTCTTTTATATGTCCATTCAGTGTATTGGCCATTTTCATTTGTTGCATAAGTAACCAAATGGTTGGACTAAATTATTTATTGTTTTTGTATTTTTCCATAGTTGTAGTCAATAATCATCATTTTGTAAGTAAAACAAGAATTACTTAATTCTTTTTGCAAGCAGCAATTTGGCGAATTTGACTTTCCAATTCATAATAACACAATGCACATTATTACAGTGTGATACGTTGAAGGTTTAGTTTTAATGAAATATATTTTAATGCAAGGTGACATCTTTTTTCACTTTATGGTTTGATTTGTGGTTTTCTTAGTCCCAATTCTTTGCAATGTAGTTACAAGAGTTAAAAGCCAATCCAGATCGAAATTCGAAAGGCACTGTCATTGAAGCAAGCCTTCATAATTCAAGAGGACCACTTGCCACTTTTCTTGTGCAGAATGGCACTCTCAAAAAGGGTGATATAGTTGTATGTGGTGAATCATATGGAAAGGTAATAGATTGTTTTTAAGCTGATATCTCAAGTCCAGATGTTTCAATACCGTCAAGACTTTTCTGGGTGCTAGCTTTGATTTTTTTTATTTAAAACTTTATGTACTGATTTCTTCTTCAACGTATCTTATGAGCAGATCCGGGCCTTATTTGATGATACTGGAGCTAGTGTTGACAAAGCTAGTCCCAGCATGGCAGTGCAGGTTTGAGATTATTCAACAACTCCTTAATTCGTATATTTGCTTTAATTTGGTCCATTAGTTTGGTTGTACCTACGCTCTTTCTTCCTAAAGCAAATTGAGACTTCATATTGCTGCTTCTCATTAAAAGGATTTGAAGGCTGAAATTATATTTTATGGTTTGCCCACTTGCAAGGACAGAGTATAATCAATTCGACGATCTTAGAGTGCTCTTAATATTTAGAGGGTCTGTCTGCTAGATCTTTTAGTCTCTTAGGCAAAAGTAATAATTTGTTTCTGTTTATTGTTTGCCTTTTATGCATTTTCATATGTTAGAGAAAGTATAGTTCAGATTGTGCCATCCCAGTTCTCAAGATACTTGGTAGAACGTTAATGTTGCGTTGTGTGTATTTATCCCACATGTGATCACTCAATGATGCAACAGTGCAATATGTGTAGATTTATTCAACATGGACTGTGCTTCACAGGTCACTGGTTTAGTGACACTATTTAAAAAGGTCAGTCATACAATCTAACTACACTGAACTGATTCAAACTGTGAATGAATGAAGTAAAGGATGCCTAATTTGTCCATTTTAATTTTCCATTTTAATTTTTGTGTCAGTTTCACTCTTTTCCTTCAATTATGCTGGTCCTATGTGCAGTGTTATTCCAAACATGGTATCAGATTTTCCAGTTTGAGCGTGAAGGCAGAGTCTGTGTTCAGTGTCAGTTCTGTAATAGTGTTGGTGTGATGATCCTTTGAGGATGTGGTTTCTTAGCAGTTTTGCATGACTTGCAGGTGTGTGCATTGGTTTTGTTTGTAGGTTTCGATCAATAAGGTTCTTTGTGCAAGATTGTTGCTGAGGTTGATAGTCTTTTTGGTTTGCTTTTGCAATCTGGTTGTTTTCTTGTGTGAGATTGTGTTTTTCAGCATAGTCTGAGAAGGTGTTTGAGGACGTGAGCAGAGGGTTTGCATGGTGTGGCAGCACATATTGATTGTGTTGGTGCTACATTTTGTGTTTTGGTCACTGTGCAGGTTATTTTTTCCAGTATTTTAAGGCTCCTAGTTTGTAGTTGTGGAAGTAGTGTTTGTGAGCTGCAAATACACTAAAAAACATTGTTAAAACCAAATCAAAACAGCTTTAAAATCAATCCAAATCTGCAGTTTGGAAGTGACATAGCTCGGAGAATTTTGAAGTGGATGGAGAGACATTTTTTTGCCAAGCGGAGCATTTAAAACCCCAAATTTACTGAGAATGGCATGCGGTGTTTGACTTTTGGAGAAATCAGGTGAGGGTGCTATGCACTTTTGAAAGTGCTGTGATGAAGAAAGGCACCATAAGGTTTGAAGTGGCAGCCAGTGTGTGGGCTGCTGTGCATAACAGCAGAAGGCTGCTTTAAAACTTGAAAAGGCCACTTTAAAATCAAAAGCGCCTCAAAAGTTCTTTCAAACAAAAAAAATAAAGTGCTTCTTTTAGAAAACATTTGTCCTTGCTTCTTAATTTAAACAAATTCGAACTTTTTAAAAGTTTAGCTGTAATTTCCCCTATTTGGGAATTACCCTAAAATTTGCCCTAGAATCACAAATTTCATTAAAATAAGAATAGTAAGATAGCTAGATATATAACTTACCAATTAAATGCCTTTTACAAGATAAATCCTGCTTTAGGTCCTGCAATCATATCAGACAATATTGCATATATACATATATAATTCATAAAGCCAATTATTTCTTTTAGGGTTAATAATCGCTCATATGAGTACCAATAGGTAAAATCACCATAACTCATTAGATAAGATAGGTTACATCTATACTTATTTTTAGTATTCAATCACAATAGGTTTGAATGAGGGAGTATGATAGGTTGGCCCAAACCAAACCCCACACTAAGCCCAAGAGCGGACACTCACCCTCGTGACCCCAAGTGGCAGGCACGTTGGACATCCAACATGGGGTAGTCTACCTAGTGGGGGCGCTTGTATCTGCCCTCCCTATTCATATCTTCTTATTCATCCTCTTATGACTTGTGATTTCTCCGACAATCAACCATCGTAGAGTTTGGAAAGGAAACCGCAATAGGGTGCCTCGAAATCCTCCTATCCAAGCCCAAGAGTGGACACTCACCCCCTTGGCCACAAGTGGCAGGCACATTGGACATCCAGCTTGTGGTGGTCTACTTAGATGGTGATCTCGTATCTGCTTCCCTTCCTTGCATATATATATATATATCATAGTTGCCGCGAGACTGGTACTGGTACGAGAGATTGGTATGGGAGACTGGTACTGGTACCGGTACGCTTTTTTTTTGAAAATAGGAGACGGGGGTACTTGGAGACGCCATCTTTTTTAATATAAATAAAAAATAAAAAATTAATAATTTATAGAAAATCTGAAAATATGATGACATTGAACTTTCAAAACAATAATTTAATCTCTTAGACGCGTCAAATACATTATGCTTTAATTTTTAAAGTTTCAAATGTTTAAACTTAAAAAAGTTTTTTTAGGTATTTTAGTGGGAGACGTCGTTTTTTGCAGTAGGAGACGACAGGGTACTTGGGAAACTTCAGTGGAATTCTCTAGCCTCCTGGAGACGGTACCGGTCTCCGAGACGCATCTCCGTCTCCAAGACACGTCTCTGAGGGGGGGAGACGCATCTCCCGGCTCTTTAGACTGCTGTTGCGATTTAGACAGATCTAATTTCAATACTGCTTCCTTTTGGGATGCTGATCACTGCTCCTTTTTGGATAAGTACTTGTGCTCCTTGGTTCGATCTCTTTTTAATATTCTGCAAGTATTGCTTGTCTGAATGTGAATGTCTTTTCTAAAGATGATTCGCTGATTTTCTACTCAGAAGATATTCCTTTCTGCTGATCGCATGGTATTACATTGTGTCTCATCTTCCATATATACCCGCTTGGAAAGGGGCAACTAACCATAAAGGACATGACTTATCATAAAGAGTCGGCCTCTTTAAACTTAACTAAATCTGTTTTAACTTTTACTAAAAGGTGCCAACATATGGAGAGTCAACCATTATAGTAGAAGCGCCTCAAATAATAAATCATAACCCAGGTCGGCCAGCCATAACAATGTATTTATGATCAATGTATGCACTACCAATTAGCAGGTCGGCCAGCATATTGTAATGTTAATATTTTTCATTTTTATTTTATTTTTGGTCGGCCTTGCTGTCAATGGCTACTATTGTTATTTATTTTATTTATTTGTATTTCAATGCTTGGTTTGCAATTTGATCATGGTGGGGGCATGACATTAGCCTCCCCTCTCATGAGTGTATGGTCACATGGGTAGTAGGAGATAGTGAAATTTTTCTTGGTAATTAAGCACCCGGTCACATGGTGATAGGCTAAATTTTTCATCTTGTGGTTGCACAATCAGCCCTTGAGACTTAAACATACTTGCAAACCCACTATGGAGGTTTATTTTCCAGGAGTGATATCTAGAGCATATGGATGGCTTTTATTAAGCTTTTTTTTTGAAATTGTGCATTTTTGGCGCTCTACACATTGATGTAGTTGGAACTTAGTTTTAGTGCCTATAAGTTTAGTTTTTCAATCTCTTTATTGAGGTACCTTTCTTGCTTTTGAGGTGTTAGTTTGAGAATTACTTTCGATTCTTTTTATGTATTTAGTTTTGCATTGTTATAATGTGTGTTATTCTTGTTGAGTTCTAAAAGCAAAACCCACAAAACTTGAAATAAATTATTTTTCTTCTCTCTTTCTCTCTCTCTTCATCTCATGATCTTTTTTTTTTTGGCTAAGCTAGATTCCTTATAAAGGGTATAGTGAAGTGAGAGGTGCTACCACTCCAATACCCAAGCCTTAGATAGATCTAAGATCTTTGTATACCATTTGTCAATGCCACTCTACTATCTTGGATCACTTTTCCCTCTAATACCACTTTGCTTTCACATACTATAGGGTATGTTGGAAGATTTGGTAGATTGAGAGGATTGCTTTCTTGTTCCATCACTCTTTTACGTAGTGACAAGTATATAGGGAGGTGTGACATATTGGACAGTTTGGCTTACCAAAGATTTTAGTATATTATTAGGCAAGAGTGATAAGGTTGGAGCGATAAGAGCTTCTTCTGGGAGTGATAAGGGAAAAACTTAAACATCTGAAACTTGTCACACTTGGAAACAAGCATTGTTGATCAATTGGTTCTCATTAGTAGTGAGAACTAGTTTGAATGGAAATTCAACATGACCACTCTTTTGTTAGAGCATGTGTTTTGGCTTTTGGGACATTGTTAAATAGGGTCCAACTATATGTCAATTGCCTAATGATAGTTTGGTGTATTGAATTGTTTAGAAGGCTTGGGTAATGCCATTGAAGTATGTTGTTGGTTCAATTAGGATGCAACTTATCAAGTGTAACACTCCATACCAAGTTTAGGAGGAATTGCAGAAGATTTATAAGATTAGTGACACCTATCAATTGGTGAATTTCGTGGCATTAGGCAGTCTCAAGGTTGAGGATGAGCACAATATTCTTGTCTATTTGAACAAGCTAGAAGAGCATGGGGCCAAGCTTGTAGCTTGAGGAAAAAACCCTTGGCAAGATGATAAGTGGATGAATCTTCCGATGTCATACAATAATTTCTTAATTCTTGTGCAAGATGACGACAAATTCCAAAATCATTG
The DNA here is from genome assembly GCA_007115665.2 of Sequoiadendron giganteum. Taxonomy (NCBI): domain Eukaryota; kingdom Viridiplantae; phylum Streptophyta; class Pinopsida; order Cupressales; family Cupressaceae; genus Sequoiadendron; species Sequoiadendron giganteum. The sequence continues at coordinate 357,982,308 of CM021103.1, forward strand.
AATTTGCTTGGTTCACTATTCCTTCAAGCCCTTGTAAGTTGGAGAAAGTGGTGGACAATAGTCAATCTATCAATTAAGTTGGTAGGAGAGAAGAGTTAGAGGTCAAGGGAATTTGTTTTGGTTGGAAGAATTTTGTAGGTCATTGGAAATTAGAATATTCAGTTTGGCTTGCAAGACAAAAAGAAGTTTGTGGATGAGTTTCTTGCAAAAGTTGCAAGAATGACTACTTCGAGTGATTGTGATGTTGGTGGCATGACAACATTGGTTACTGCTACTAAGAAGGCATCATACTAGGTACTTGATACATGTGCCCATGAGCACATAGGCTATGATAAGGACAATTTTGTTTCCATAAAACAAGGAGGCAATTGTTAGAATGTTAGTACTAATGCTTCATGTGGGGATTGTGAAGTTTTTTAGTGGCTTCTTTGACAATATTTTGTTTGCTCTTGGAATAGTGAAGATTCTTTTGATGATGTAGTAGCTTGCTTTAGAAGAGTACAAAATTGATTTTTTGGGAAACATGTTTGGTTACAGACCCAAGAATAAATTTTCTGTTGTTGCAATTTGTACTTTGTAGGATAATTGGTGGATCTTTGATAGGCTTTGTGGTTAGGATAATTAGGCATTGATTGCCTCAGTGGATGTTGCTAGTTGTTTGTTGCATGAGAGGTTAAGACTCCCCAATTACAATAGTTTTTCTTTGTTGACAAATCATAACATAGTGCATGGTGTTACATGTCATTGCATCCAAGGGTGTTTGTGAAGGGTGTGTGTATTGGAAACATCATAAGGAACCCTTTGATAAAAGCTCAACACAAAAAGCATTAGAGAAACTAGAGTTGGTGCACAATGATTTGATGGGTCCGCAATTGATAAATTCACATAGTGTTTTAGAGTGTGTTTTAGTCTTGGTTAACCTTTTAACTAGGAAGTTAGGTTTCTTTTTAAAGAAGCATGAGGTGCTTTCTACCTTCAAGTTCTTCATAGAAGTGGAGAACAAGTTTGGTAAGAGGATCAAGAAGTCACAAATAGATAATGGTGCAAAATATTTCAACAAGGCATTCTCAAACATGGCATTATGAGAGAATTGATGGTTCCTCACACTCCACAATAAAACAGGGTAGTTAATAGGAAGAATTACACATCCATGGAGATAGCTAGGTGTATGTTGCAAGCTTGGAAGTTGCCAAGGCTGATTGGGTAGAAGCAATTAATTTTGCTTGTTATATTGGTAATCAAGTGCCAATAAAGTTTGTGGAGGAGTTGAATCTTAAGGAGAAATGGAGTGAAAGAACGCCTTACTTGTCTCATTGCAAAGTCCTTAGGTGTGTTGCTTGTGCACACGTTCTTGATGCAAAGAGTCACAAGTGCATCTTTGTTGGTTATAGTGTAGAATCCAAAGATATTTGATGAAGAGAGGAGTGGATTGGAAATTACACTACGATTCCTAATCTACTTGCTCCTAATATGTGTTCTCCCTCTCATGGTTCCTTGATGTTGAATTTGTTGAATACAGATAAAAGGAGCAATAGAAGAGCAATCATTGAGCAAGTTGAAGAAAGGGAATAGAATACACAAGTGCAAAGCCTCTAGCTAGAAAAATGCCTAAATGTGCCAAGGGCAATTCCTTTGTGATGCTTTAGTGGAGGTAGATGTGTTAGATACTAGGAAAAATTATCAAACCATGCTTTGATGTCCTTGATATCGAACTTGTTGAATATAGATAAAGGGAGTAATAAAAGAGCAATCATTGAACATGTTTGAGAAAGGGAATAGAGTACACAAGTTAAAAGCCTCTAGCAATGGCAACAAAATTTCTAAATGGGTCAAGCAGTCCCTTTGTGATGCTTTAGTAGAGGTAGATGTGTTAGATACTAGGACAGATTTTGCTTTGATGTCTAAGGTACATGATTTGAATGATATTGAATTGTTCAGGGAAGCCAAGGACAGTCCACATTGGGAGACAGCAATGCAAGATGAATAGGGTTCCCTTGTGAAGAATTAGGCTTGGAAGTTGTGTCAGCTATCCAAAGGTAAGAAGGTCATTTGTTGTAAGCATGTCTACTAGACCGAGTTCGCCTCAAAAGGAGAGGTTGAGAAGGACAAAGCTCAACTTCTAGCCAAGGGTTACTCACAAATTGTAAGGCATTGACTATAACGAAACATTTGCTCCAGTTGCAAGGTTCACCATAGTGAAGACAATTCTTGTAGTTGCAACAAAGTATAAGTGGTAGGTGCATTTATTGGATGTAAATATTGTGTTTTTTCATGGTGATCTGAAGGAAGAGATCTTCATGCAGCAACCTCTTGGATTCACGAAGGAGAGGAGCATTTGGTTTGTTGACTGAAGAAGTCATTATATGGCTTGAAGCTAGTGCCTCATGTGTGGAATGAGAAGATTGGTCAATATCTTAAGGATTTGACTTTCAAAAACTTTGTCAAGGAGCCTAGTCTGAATGTTAAGTAGACTAATTGGGATATTCTCATTAGTCATTATTGTTCTGTATGTAGACAATTTGATTATGATAGGGAACAATATCATTTTGATTATTGAAACAAAGTAGTCAGCCTTATAGTTTGAGATGACAGATTTTGGGTTGCTTCACTACTTTCTGGATTTGCAAGTTTTTTAGGAGCAATATATGGTTGTTTTCTAGTAGTCAAAATATGCCAAACATTTGTTGACAATATTAAGGATGGAGGATGCGAAAGTTGCCAAAATTATGTGTGATCCTTGTACTAAGTTGTCAAAGGAAACATGGACAAAAGAGGTAGTTCCTACATAATGTCAAACACTAGTGGGAAGTTTGTTGTATCTCACCAATGCTTGGACTAGTATCCCTTTTTCTATTGGATTGGTGGCCATGTTTATGTAGGAACCACAAAGTAGTCACATGAAAGCTACAAGGTGTATCTTGAGATATGTGGAGGGGACTTTGTATTTTGGCTTTGAGTTCAAGAGAGGATAGATCTAGATTGGGCAAGAGATGTTGATGGTAGGAGTTCTATTTTAGGTTATGTCTTCATGTTGGGAGCTTTGTTGACCTTGTGGTCCTCCAAGAAGCATAATAATGTTTTAGATTAAACAATAGAGTCATAGTACATTGGACTAGCTCAAGCGTTGAATGAAGTATCATGGTTATGCAAGATGCTAGATCACTTGCATGTGCCAAAAGAAATGCTAGTGATTCATCATGCCAGTCAAAGTGCTCTTCAGATTACCAAGAATCTTGTCTTTCATGCAAGGACTAAGCATATTGAGATCAAATAACACAAGGTTCATGAACTATTGGAGCTTTAGGAGTTTGCGATTGGCTATGTTGGGATAGAGGACATTGTGCTGGATATCTTCACAAAGCCATTGTTGGAGAGTAAACTTGTCAAGTTTTGGCAACAATTTCATCTCAAAGAGCTTGTCATGAATGGTGGTTGTTGTTATGACATTGTCTTACTTGTCTCTACGAGTGCTAATTGTTGTTACACTAAATGTGTTATAAATCCTTCAGTTTCACATTAAGGGGGGTGTTAGAATGTTAATGTTGCTTTGTGCAGATTTACCCCTCATGTAATCACTTAATGATGTAATTGTGCAGTCTGCCCATATTTAGTTTGTGGGTTTATCCCACATGGACTGTACCTCATAGGTCACTAGTCTAGTGATGCTATTTAAGTAGGTCAGTTGTAATATTGTATAATGTAATTACACTGAAGCGATACAGACTGTGAATGAAAGAAGTAAAGGATACCTAATGTAACCATTTTAATTTGTATGCCTGTTTCACCCTTTTCTTTCTATCACACAAATCCTATGTGCTTTGTTATTTGAATTTCTAACAATACTTGATCCTGGGGAAACACTTTATTAATGTCTTTATTGATTTAATTTTTAATTTTTTTCCCTTCCAATTGTTCTCCATAGAATCACTTTGCTGTTGCAGTTACATGCGTGTCTGCTTTGAACATGATTGACGTTGTCGGCTTCCTAGTTGCAGCAGTTGATTGACAAGACAGATAATGTCTCCTTGCTTGTATATGGCCACTCCTCCACATTGTTTACTCACCCGGGTCGGTTTCAATGTTCTGAGAAGGCTCATACTGTGAGGCTCTATATACTTTCCTACATACAAGCTTTCTTGATTTTGACTAAGATTCTATAACTGCTTTGGAGGGTATCAAGCATGTAGAATAATATTTTTTATATCTCCACTCATGAAGTCTGATGATTATTTTGCATGGTTTGCTCTATTTTGAGCCCCAAATTTGCCAATCCCAGCTTCTGCATTCAAATTCCTATTCACATGTGTGTATTGATTGGCATGCATGAATTTCGCAGCCTTCTTTTATCCATATCAGAGTCTTTTAAGTAGTGCATCAGTAAAATTTGTTTGTTCATTCATCATTTTAAATAATGCATTGTGTATCCCCCATGTATTGTATCCTTTTGATTCTTGTGTCATAGGTTAGCTTTTTTTTGTTTCTGGGGACTAAGGTTCCTGCAGCGCTATTAGTGCAATTACCAAGATCTCAATCATAATAACTTTAATGCAGATGCTCTGTGACCTTAAAGGAGGCCCTCAGCTTCATCTCTAGTCAGGTTGCCTTTAACAGCTTCATTGCATAGCTCGATACTTATTGTTTATTTGCTTCCATGTTTTTTTCTTTTGACAGAACATCTACCATCAGTTGTCAAACACATGTATGCTTTTAAATGCATAGTTGCAAGTGTGTGGTACTCTCATATACCTTATACACGAGATGGTGAAACTTCTTTGTTTAAGTTAACATAGAGAATCACTTGCCTTGTATTGGCAGAATGTCTTCAAAATCAACTAGCTAAGTGATGCTTTGCTTCTTGTGACTGTTGTGATACTGAACATTTGGCTAAGTATCCTTGACCAACAGTTTGTCGAAAATCTAACTTGGTAGCCTTAGGATGAGTGCTGGAAATCTTATTTAAACAAGATGGCTCATGCTGCTTGAGCTGTTTTGCAGTGACAACATCATAGATGTGAATGGAATTGGAAGATCAAGGCAAAAGACATTTGGCCCAACTGTTAGGAGAATAGTTGTGATGTTGTTCGTTAAACCTTTGATTATCCAAGTGAAGCAAAATCCCATCACACACTAGGAAAGAATGAGGTAATTGATCTTGAATTGCCTTGAATTGCCTTGAATTTTTTCTAATTCTATTGGAGATTATCATTTATATTAGTGTGAAGATAAGCCAAATTTTGCAAAATGGAAGAAACTTTGCCTAGCTCCTTATTTTGGTGACGCATAGTTGGAGCTGGAAGAGCAGCAAGAATATCACAAGGTGCCAAAGATCGGAATCCTTATAGACTTTGAATGGACATTTCTCCATGTTGATATGGATTGGTCAGTTCTAAGTGCGCTGAATGACACACAAGTATTTCCCCTACTGCTTATTTTGGTGATGATAAATGTATATTGCATGGACTAAGGTGCAATAAACAACATTGGTTTTGGCCATTAGTTTGCAGATGAAATAAGTATAGCTGAAATTGAGAAGATTCCACAGTGACTGCCGAAAGTGATTTAGAAGCCTTATTTGTAATTTGAAATGATGGTAAGTGGCAGCCAAAAATTGCTTAAAACATGTTTGAAGAACAAGGTGGTATATTGTGGAGCATCATTTGTCTTGGAATTGATTGTCTTGATGCATGATATAAAGGTGGGTGGTCTGGGAAACCCACATACCATAACAAAGTTGAAGTCATTTTGGTGCTGTGTATTAGGAAGTATAATGAAAATTCAATGTATAATGAAGGCAACAATAAATTAATCTAGTAGTGTGTAGAATTCAGGATAAAAACATTATAATCATCCAAGAGTGAACCTTAATTGAGAATAACATCCATAGTCCAGTGCAAAACACAAACAATCATGCAGATTATTGAAGATTTGAAAGATAAATGACAAGTGAGGTTGAAATTAACAAATAATAGAAGTATGGAAATGTTGCTGCTTCAATGGGCAACCTTCAGAAAGCAATAGTGCAAAAAATTATGAGAATACTACATTTGTGTTATACTCGATATTTGCCAATAAGGATAACACCTCTAATCATCCTATTTTAAGACAATTAAAGGTCATTTATATGTTTGAGATCTAAATTTTTGAAACCTGAGGGCCCAGTGACATTCATGATTTTGTATTGGTTACACTTAATGGAATATAATATTCATCAATTCTGTTGCTCAATGGAGAAAGCAATAGATTGGAATTTGGCTCCATCAATGGAACTTCGTGCATTGTAAAATGACCTAGGGGACAAATTGTCACATTGAGTTGGTCAAGTTTGTTAGTTTTATGATCAGATGTAGTGCACAGAAAATTTATTCAAAATTAGACACAATAACACAGCAGATACCCTGGGAAAACCCTCCTCTTGAGGGAGAAAAACCCAGCAATGATATATCTCTTATATATTGAATGTTAACAATTATTGCCTCCTTTACAATAGGCCAATATGAAGGCCAAATATATGCACCACAGTCTGATGCAACACAAATACAGAATGAAGCAGTCTGCTGATAAAGATCTCAGCCTTCAACAGAAACAACGATCTGCACTTGAGACAAACTCGCACTTGAGAAACTCGAACTTGATGAACTACGAACTGAATGCCAAACAATGAAGTACCAATGATTATATATACAAGTGAAGGGGAGAGACGCATCCTTTCAAATCTTCATGTCGGCTTCTATACAAAAGACATGACTCTAACAAACAAAGGCAACGCTTCATAAATGAAGTCGGCTTTTCTTAATAACAAATATTAAATGCCACTTAAAGAAATTGCATCCACAATGATGCATGATGTCGGCCTTGTCAAGAGTTGTGTCTTCTTCATGAAATCGAGTCTCTTAATAATTAAACATTATTTAATATGCAAGACTTGTCTCTTCATAAGATCGTATCTCTATAAATTTGATAGCCGTTTAGGCTCCATCAAATCTATCCATCATATCGTGGCTAGAAGAATTCACCTGACGGTGTATGAACATCAACACTCCCTCTCAACTAGGGAGGATACTTCTAGCTGCATAAGACATATCACCTCATCGTGATGTCTACCACAATGGCTACACCCATATGTGGAAAAAGGAAGATATCACCTCATTGTGATATCAACCATCATGGCTACACCCATGTATGGTATGTGCAAGTGTTCATCACTTAACGTGATGTTGTCACCTCATCGTGACGTTCACCATGGCTCTCCCAGAGGGTGAAAACACAAGTACAATAAAATCATCACGGACTCTCTCACGTAATGTTGTCATGGAGTCACACACATGACATCCACCATGGCTCTCCCAGAGGGTGGAAAACAAGGGCTTTCACCTCAAATCTCAAAGAGAAATGCATTAACAAGGGCTTGCACCTCAAATCTCTCTCAAAGAGAAATGCATTAAAGAGGATCACTGATACTGAGACTCCTTCTCAACTAGGGCTTGATTCTCCACCATACCAAGCTTATCTTGAAAGTACACAAACTTTATCCTGGAGAGAGGCTTGGTGAGAATGTCTGCCGTCTGCTCATCAGTGCTGATATACCTCAACTGTACTGCTTTCCTCAATACCATATCTCTGATATAGTGGTATTTGATCTCAACATGTTTAGTTCTATCATGAAACACAGGTTTGACAGAAGGCTTCACACGACTCTGGTTATCACAATGAATGATAGTAGGCTCCATTGATTGTCCAAACAATCCTGCAAGGATTTTCCGAAGCCACACTGCTTCTTGAGATGCCACACAAGCTGCAATATACTCGGCCTTTGACGTACTTAGTGCCACAGAAGACTGCTTCCTGCTACACCAGGATATCATAGTAGACCCTAAACTGAAGCAACATCCAGAGGTGCTCTTCTGATCAGTAACACATCTTGCCCAATCATAAACAGTATAATCATGCAGCTCCAAGTCCACACCAAAAGAATATCTCAAGCCATACCCAACTGTGCCACGCAAGTATCTCAGGATATGCTTTGCTACAACTAGATGTATTTGCCTTGGTTCACACATGAATTGACTAAGTGCACTCACTACATAGCAAATATCTGGTCTAGTATTGACTAGATACATCAATGATCCAATCAATTGCCTGTACATAGAAGGATCCACCAGATTTGAACTAGCATCTTCTTTAGGTTTAGTAGGCTCCCTCTGAATCTTCAAGCACTTGCATCAACCTTCTGACCTCATCATCCAAGATTGCCTGCAACGCTTGCCTTAGAGAAATGGTTTCCAGCGCACATCTCTGTAGAGATTTAGGGCTGTCATCTTCGACCTCATCCTAAATCACTCTATTATGAATAGGTTTGCAGAACTACCAATGTTAAATCCAGGTTGACTGACTTGAGCAATTCTGATCTCAACTGCTGAAGAGGTACTTCAAGGATTTAGCATCTGGCCTTGCAACACTGCAACCTTTACTTATTCTCAGCGAGTCATAGAACTCCCTCTGAAGGTTAATTCTTCCTCTTCGAAGAGATGTCTTCAACCATCCATTTAGTCTCATGGCTGCAAGCAGTGTCTCCATTCTCTTCTTCTCTTGAAAGCAATCTCTTGGTCCGTCCTAATGCACATTAAGGAGAGATTACTAATGGTTCATATAACTCAACTATTCCAAAGAGAAATACCAATGCTGGAAATATCTCAATGTCATAGCATGAATTAATAACTACATGAGGAATTTATGAACATGAAATACTTATCTCATCAGAATCTCCTTGAATAATCCCAGATAAATGAATCATCATTCATTTGCTTCTCGATCCAATTCGCATTTTAAGGATTAATAATAATAATAGATTATATATTATGCAACCAACATATACAACATAGAATCAGGCCTCTCAAGGCACCAACATAGTCTATGAACAAAGAGAATGTTATCGATATGATCATACAATCACAACAAAGTTGCAGTTCTCTTTTCATCTCAGAGTCACACTCAGAGATCTTCACAATTTGCAAGGAATAGTGGTATCTCCAAAGGATCTTGTCCCAGTGATCACTATTCAAGAGAAACCGTGATTTTGACTAAACACACATGATTCAAATAACCAAAGTTTGATTTGCACAACTTAGCAAACTGAATTTTAGCCTAGAAGGGTGATTTCAAACAAAACAAAGAATACTTATCTCTTTAAATATTTTGATGGGTGGACACAGCATGATATGCTGCTCTTGCGCTCGGATCAGTCCACAACCTTCACGGCTTGAACACAGGTCCATGACTTAGAATAGAAATACCCTAGAATCATTTTGAGGAGAGATCTCATTCACATCCGCAAATGAAGCATGCTGATTAGGCTTGGTTGGGCAATCCTTTGCATAGTGACCAAACTTGTCACATCTAAAACATTGAACACGAGAGAGGTCCCACTTCTTCTTGAATGCGGGAGCACCATTAGAACCTTTATCCCTATTCCGCTTGAAATATCCTTTCTTTCCTTCTTTGAGGAATGTGCGGCAAGAACATGAATGTCTTCATTTGTAGAGCTTCGACCAATACCTCTCGCAACCAACCTAGACTCTTCTTGAATACAATCTGCCCTCAAACGATCAAACTTGGGAAGTTTCAGTCTCGCACTGATTCCTTGAATGTAAGACTCCCAAGATGAAGGAAGACCATTAAGAGCCAACATGGTCAAATCCTTGTCATCAACAATATGACCAATGGTCGAGAGCTGATCTCTCAATTCGGAAATCTTCATAAAGGAAGCGATGACAAATTCTCCTTCCGCCATCTTAACATGATGAAGTTGTTGCTTTAATGCAAGTGCACGGCTTGTGTTGTTGATCTCATACATCTCCTCCAAAGACTTAAGCATCTCTCTTGCTGTCTTCAACTTAGAGATGATTGGAACAGTATGGTTCTTCATGGAATCAACTAACATCTTCTTCACCTTAGTATCTTTCTTCTTCCATTGAATCTTCTCTTCCTCATCAATAGGTTTGGGGACTTTGCTCTCCACGAACTTAGCCAATTCATTTTCCTCCAAGGTGAGCATAATTCTGAATCTCCAAGATGTGAAATTTGTTGCTCCCTCAAGTCTGTCCTCAATCTTGAGTCCGTTCACCATCTTGATGAAGAGATAGATGTGATCAAAGATGAGAAAGAGAATAAAGAGTATCGCTGCAAGACTAAATCTGATCAAGATCTTCTTCAAACCCACTTTGATACCATGTTAGTTTTATGATCAGATGTAGTGCACGGAAAATTTATTCAAAATTAGACACAATAACACAACAGATACCCTGGGAAAACCCTCCTCTTGAGGGAGAAAAATCCAGCAACGATATATCTCTTATATATTGAATGTTAACAATAATTGCCTCCTTTACAATAGGCCAATATGAAGGCCAAATATATGCACCACAGTCTGATGCAACACAAATGCAGAATGAAGCTGTCTGCTGATAAAGATCTCAGCCTTCAACAGAAACAATGATCTGCACTTGAGACAAACTCGCACTTGAGAAACTTGAACTTGATGAACTACGAACTGAATGCCAAACAATGAAGTACCAATGATTATATATACAAGTGAAGGGGAGAGATGCATCCTTTCAAATCTTCATGTCGGCCTCTATACAAAAGACGTGACTCTAACAAACAAAGGCAACACTTCATAAATGAAGTCGGCTTTTCTTAATAACAAATATTAAATGCCTCTCAAAGAAATCGCATCCACAATGATGCATGATGTCGGCCTTGTCAAGAGTTGCGTCTTCTTCATGAAATCGAGTTTCTTAATAATTAAACATTATTTAATATGCAAGATGTGTCTCTTCATAAGATCGTATCTCTATAAATTTGATAGCCGTTTAGGCTCCATCAAATTTATCCATGATATCGTGGCTGGAAGAATTCGCCTGACGCTGTATGAACATCAACAAAGTTTGCCTAGGGAGGTCTAATTATGTATTTGATGTGATAAGAGGCTACACTTAGTTGTTTCTGTCTTTGAACATAATTAAATTTATTTAATTCTTTATAGAGTTACTACATTATAGAAGTGTGCGAAGATATTTTATATATGGACCATGAAAAAATTGTAAATTATATTTAATTAGAGAAAAAGGTGGAAAAAGCAATATGCTCCACCGTAACAGGAAAAGCAGATTTAAGTGTGAATAGCATAAAAATAGGAAAGTAGATCTATTTCTTTTTGGTCTTACATAGTCATGCAAGGTTTCCAAGTTGCTTTTGGAAAACCTACTTAATAAGTGCCATGCACATTGTAACCAGGGGGATCATAATTTCCAAAGTAGAATATCTTCAATCATGAACTTTTGTTGTTTTAGTTGGTATGAGTTTTCCACAGTCCATGAAGTTGTAAAGTGCAGCTTTTGGATTAAACTGTTATTTTTTTTGTCAATTTTTTCAGCGTTTAATGTGTAATGAAGATGATGATTTTCTTATGATAGATGTAACGTTGATATGCCAATTTTTTCAGTGTTTAATGTGTTATGAAGATGATGCTTTTCTTATGATAGATGTAATTCCCTTAGTATGCGAACTTGTGTGAATGGTGAATTTTATTATGCTAAATGTAAAATTCATTGTTTAACCTTGTATTAAAGGATTTGCGAAATGTGAAAAAAAAACTAATAAATTCAGGCTCTGTATTGGTTTTATTAATTATGAGATGTTATTTGTTCTCTACTCTGCCATTCTCCCTAATTGATCTGCAAAAATTCATGAAACTTGTTTTACTTCATCAATCATTGTTTGTGAGTACAAATTTCTGTTCTTTGCAACCTACCTAGAAATTCATGCTTGAGCATCTGTACTTTTGGAAGACCCTAAAAATCTTCGCATGAGGTCCTAAAATGCTGCTTTGGCTAAATCCCAATGCAAAACTTCCATTAGGGTCCATTAAGGCGTGGAAGTGCAAGTGTCATGTCTCCTTTCGCCAGTAATTTGCTGATATTAATTAAAAATATTGTTTTTTAACACTATATTATTATATAATATAAAAAATTAATAATAAAATAAAATCAAAATACAATAAAATAAAAGCAAATTCAAATTTAAGTGCCAAAATTGGGCCCATCGGTCCCAAACAAGAAAGTTATAACTACAAGTTTCAATCACTGTTTTGGGCATCCGAATTCTCTTTTTTCTGACCTCCAATTTGAGTTCTAGTTTAGGTGTGTCTTTAGGGTTGAAACCCCCTCAACTGCAAACCATTGAGGTTAGGACGAAAACCATACCTTGTTTGGTAAATTCTATATAGAGATTCCAGAGTGCTGATTGAGATCTTTGTTCCAATTCTAGGTTGAAGCGATCAGGTTTGCACAACAAATCTGGGAGGATAAATCACTGACTTCTGGAGTGCCATTGGTTTTCAAATTGTTGAAACTTGAAGCTGTTTTGGGAGCTGTACCAGTCCTTTCCTTGGTTTCCGCTATAAAGAAGACTTCAACTAGCCATTTAGGAGTCTACCCTAGGTCCCTAAGCATAACTGCTGGGATTACACAGTTCGCACTTCACACGATTCTGGAGCATCCTTGTGGGCACACTTTACATCCTATTGTCTGCAACCTGTGGATTGGTGAGGGTGTTAGAAGCATTTAATCAGTGAAGAGAAGGCTGACTCAGCCTGCACAGTGGTATATTTGCCCCCCTAGATCTACCATAATATAGATCTGCAGGCTGTAAGGGAAATCTTCTGCTCATCCATCAAGGAGCGATTCAATACTATGGTTACTTGTAAGAAGTTCATGCAAGAGGGTTATGAGCTGCATCTACAGTTGAGTTACACCTGAGCAAGTAATTTATCTTTGTGTGTTAGATCTGAATTCTGTAGTCATTTAATTGCTGTAATATACTTACAGCCCTGCTGGTTATTATGTAATTGGTTAATCTAAGTATTATAAGATTTATGCTATGAATTATCCACATGTCAGTTGTAAATTCTCAGTTTTAAATGAGAAGTTTTTGACAGCGGATTACCTCCATATAGCTGGTTTATTGCAAGAAAGAAAAGGAATTCCAGATTGGGATATCACATTGGTATCAGAGCAATCGGTCTTGCTAGCCTAGGGATGCAATTATTGAATGCATGCAGTTGAGTCAGAGAGATCAAAGGGCTTTAGAAATGGAGAGAAAAAGGTAGGAGGTTGCACAAATAGAAATCAGTGTTGGAGTAGGAGGCAGAGGCAAGAGAATGGTAGATTAGGGAGATAAACTTTATGTATTCATCTAAAAACAGGAGCAAATGAATCATCTACTCATCTAGATGATGCAACAAATGCAGAATATAATTGCGACTTTGAATTCCACCAAACCCACACAAAATCTCATGGGAGAGAGAAGCTATTCAAATCAAAATGGTCATAACTGAGTCTCATTTGGGTTAGCCTACCTTTTTACTTGGAGTGGAGACACCACTGGAGGAAGATGAACAAAATCCAGCAACATATGATATCAATGCATGTATGGATGAATACAAGAGTCTTGATCCAGACATCAGAAATCAGATTTCATTTGCAAAATACTGTAATTTTGGAGCAAGGAACAAACCAAGAGCTGAAAGAAGATTTCCTACGCAATAGCCCCATAGATATTTGTAGTAGAGATTGAGCAAGTTGACTCTCCCTCCTTTTGATAGATCAGGGAAGAGTACTGCACGTGCTTGGGTCCAAAAGTTCGACACCTACCTTTCACTCAGCCCTATGTTGGAAGAGGAAGCCATTAAATTTGCAATTCTTTATTTGGAGGGTATAGCTCATGAGTGGTCGCATCACAGGTTGATCACGCAAAGGCATAATCACATTGTTACCTATGCTGATTTAACACATACTCATGGATGGATTTGACAAGGACTCTGAGGTACATTTTAGGGAGCTGGCTCAGTTGAGGTAGTAGGGCATAGTGGATGATTATGTAGTAGAACTTCAATGAGTATCAGTTATGATTCCATATGTGACAAAGAGGTGACTCATTGTCTTATTTGTGGAGGGACTAGCCGAACCACTTAGGGGTTTGGTCAAGGTTTTTGATCTAGTATCTCTACAAGAAGCCATAAAGAGAGCATTGGATTTATAGGACTTACTGGCCAAAAACAAATTCTACACCAAGGTTCCACCATCGGGACAGCCTAAGAAACCTTTTCAAAAGGTCTTTCCTCAACCCAAGGCACTAGCCTGGAAATTGAAATATTCTCTCTCAATTTTTTTGATTTTTAAACCAAACATTTACAATAGAATCAATCACCCGTTAAGGTTAGCATAACCCAAAATGTACACGAAAGAACTCTAACCAAGAACGCGCCCTAAAACCACTTAAAGAGGAGGGGCGGGCATATGGTCAGAGGATCCCTGGGATCTACTGAATCAATGAGTACGAGATTACACTGAAAGAGAGATATTAAACTCGACACCAAGAATGTGCACTCAAGATCCTTTGACATGCGAGGTGCTAACATATGGTGGAGTACTACTGTTGAACTGAAATGAAAACAAGGCGGATAACCAGCCAAATAACTTTCCACACTACCACCAAATAGTGGGGGGAAAAGATTACAAAATCAAAACTTCTTCTGCTGTGGCAGACATCCACTAAAGAGTGGGGATTCACCACTTGAAAGTGGGAATGAAAGAGATTACAAATCAGATTATCCACACTGGCGGTAAACCATCCAGGGGTGCTTAATGTGAAGCTAATTAAAAATTGCAACAAAGCTAAAAACTGAAATAGTACTACTGTTAACAGTTTGTACAATTGAGAGAGTTGCAAATTACATTGTTTTTCACCATTTTCCAAAGCACCACGTTATACAATGTTTCCAAGTTAGAATATAATAAGAAATGAAGAAAGAAGAAGGAAACGGCAAATGAATTGCTTCTATCTCAAAAATCTGCAATTCTGGAAATGGCAATCAGCAACTACAAAAATTCATAAAATATTTATAACTCAATCAAAATACCTCCGAATTGCATGCAACCAAAGGCTATGATCAATTGGAAGCTAGGTGCCCTTGCTGAGATGAAGAAACAACCTCAAAACACCAGCAATTATTTATGACACGCATCCCAATGCAAATAGAAAGGTACGACCCTCCTTGAGGGGCGATTTTGCTCATTAAAAATCCACACTCCAAATTAAATTCTGGAAATTGGTAAGAATGGTCGCCCAGACCTTAGGAACAGATGGATCGAATACCCAGAACAAAACAAAATTCGTACAAGCAGCTGTGAGTGAATTCGACTTTCAGTTGTGTGCAAACAACAACTGCAAAAACTGATAAAAACTCCAAAATTTCACCGTGAAGCTCTATCTGCTAGTCTGAATGAGAAGCAACAACAATTCAATTAGGTGTTATCTTGCAAACACGAAATTGAGATAAGAACTAGGATGTCAGCATTCCTTGAAGTATAAAATGATAAATCATTTCGACAGCATAAGTTTAGCAAAATATGAGATACCCAAATGCTGGAGCCAAGCCTCATTTTTAAAGGACGGGAGAAGACTGTTCAAATCCCAGAGAAGGTACGCCAAAAGCCATCACATATTCTTTTTAAAAAAAAGATATAATTCTTCACAAAAGTACGTCCCACTTGAGACAAGGAAGAATTAAATAAAAACATTTTTAAATTCTTCATGAGGCGCCACCCTTTAAGTCCCTCTTTTAATACAACTTGAAGTTAATTCCTTAGGCCAAGGGGTCAACTGCAAATTAGAACAATTTGCCCATTTAATGAAGAAATTCATTAAAATAATATTTTCAAAAGGCCAAGGCTTAGTTCTGAGTAACTGCTCCAGATGACATGATGGAATGAAAGCTGACAACTGCTAACTGCCAAAAATAGTATTTACTATAAATAGTAAATATTGAAGAATGGCCACAAAACCTCCAAAACTGGAACCCTTTGAATCACCTCAACGAGCCTACAGGATTCCGGAATAGGTTGATGAGCCACTGACAGGATTACTGCCAAAAGGGGAACATTACAGAAATCAAGCAAGGTTGAAGAGTCCAAGAACAAACTTCAAAGGACAAAATTATTCTTTTCTTGTAGAGAGCCATGGGAGCCAGGGCATAGAGGCTTGGGATGGGAATAGATACACTACATAGAAGTGGTTTTTGATGAGGATTCCTAGGAAAAAGAACTAGAGCACTGTCATGTCCCTTCCCTAGTGAGGTCGGCTTCCCAATGCACATCTGCCCAAAGGCGTTTTTAACAACACTCAATAAATATTAGCTAAATTATATTTAAATATAAAATGTAAATAATAAAATAATAAATGCAAAATAAAATAAAATAAAATAAATTTAGAATTTGGCACTTAGTTTTTGGGCCCTCTGGACCTATTTTGTAGGTCAATATAAATTCAGATCAATGTGCCTTTTGGAGGACATTTTTCGATGGTTGTTGTTTTGTTGTTGCAACAAATTTTCATTACTCCAACATGGATGAAAACCTTTTCTTAGAGCTTGTAGGGCGAGGACAAGCCCCCTCCACCTACAATTACTGTTTATACTCAAATTTGGACTTCTAGGTCTACTTATTTTCTAGTTTGTCATTGTAGGCCTGACTGTCATCCAATAAACTTGGTTCACTTGAAGATTGGTGTCGAGTTAAGGATTGTCTAGGATAAAATTGGTGTGAGGGCATTTGTCATACTATTCGCCACTTTAAGAGCAAGAAGAAGGAGATTTGGGCGACAACATTTGCTGTAAGGAACATCTACAATTGGCTAGGTGTAGGAGTTTGAGCACTTCATCAAACCCTATACCTTGCAGTGGTCATCATAGTACATCTTTGTAGGCTAACAATCAGATCCGGGCCATTCGTTGTGGATATTAGAGACCCTATGCCTATTTCCTGACCAAATCCATGAGCTTGGAAATCAGTTCACAGTGAACATCAAGTCTAGAAGACACAATTATGTCTAGATTTATCATTGGAGCAGAAGTATTATCAAGCTGGGTGTTGGTTCAAAGGTTTAGTAGGAGTATTATCAAACTGGGCATTGGTTTGAGGGTTTCACGCCTCAAAATCAGGGTGAGGGTTGGAGAGAAGTCTGATCTAGGGTTTTGCAAGCAGCAACAACTTCCAGGTGTCTAATCACCCACTGTGGATCCAATTGCAGACCTGATCCCAAGGGTAAGGGACCATTTTAGGGGCTGGCCATTAGATTTGGCCATTACTATACACTTCTAGACCTATGTAATTGCCTTATTATGCACAAAAAAATGTATGAAGTTCATGCTAGGTTTAAAAAATCTGTTTCCATTCAGATCTAAGGATATTATTTATTGAACTAGGTCTCTATTGTGTGCTTCTTGACTTTTGAGAAATTTTAGCTGGATTCATTTAATGATTTTAGTTGCAATATGATCTCTGTGAGTGGACTGTTAAGGATTAATCTTTAAAATATTTCCTTGAGATTGGTTAGTACAACAAGGTAAATCCTAGGTCCATTACATTGGTATCAGAATAGATAGTTCTGCCAACTTGCTGGGTTAATTTTGTGTATGCAGTTGAGTTGAAGAGCCTAGAGGGCTCTAGAGAGAGAGAGAGAGGAAAGGATTAGAGGCAGCCACACAAGAGGATAATAGTTGAATTGGAAGGCAGAGGCAAGAAGAAAATGGCTAATCAGGAGGATGACTTGAAGGCTTAGTTGAGAAGATGAGCAAATGACTCCAATGCTCATTCAAACGATGCAAAACTTGACTAACATAGTTAACCACACCAGATCTGCACAAAACAATACAAGAGAAGGGAGTAATTCAAATCAAAATGGGGCTGGAAATCACACTAATAATGGAGGAACCCAAATTTGATCAGCACTTAGACCCTTCCAACCTACCTTTTTGCCTAGAGTCTCACAGACACCAACCTCAGACACATTGACCTCAAGGAATTCAAAAGAAGGATGTACGGGCACGATGGATTCTTGCCGACACCTATTGCCAGAAGGATGATGAGAAATGGAATTGTTCAGGCTGCCGGATTCCCACCTGCAGTTGAATGTGCTGAGTTGATATTAGAATGCGCTCTCCACTATAATGCACAAGACAGGCAAATTGTTGCGCCTGACGGAAGGATATTGGCCCACCTTGGAGAGTTCGCCATACAGGAAGCCTTCGGCATCCCCACATACCACAAGATTGCTTACAAGACTAAGGAAGATGCAAAGAAGTTATACGAGGAAAAACTTGACCTCTGTGCCGCCAACATTAATAAGTCATGGCTGGAGAAACCAAGAGCATCAGCCAAGAAGATGCCTAAGAAGCTATTGCGCACAGACTTCAAAGAGGATTACGGAGATATCATTGTCCTGTTGAACATAATAGTTGGCAACCCTCAAGGCACACCTTTCGAGACTTGGATGTACTATTTTATTGAGGACATCACGGAGGGGGTCAAAATGTTCAATTGGTTTCGCATGATAAGTAATAGTCTTCACGAATAGCTGGTTAACCTTGAGAAGACCAAGACATTCTATATGAGCTCCTACGTCATCTACATGTTGGCTAGGACATACAGGTATGTAGGCTTGATCTGCAAAGGCATAGTTGGAAACAAGGAGAATGAACTGAAGTCCTACGATTGCTATCCTCAACTTCAACTAAGTGAGAAAGCCCACTTCAGACGGGCATATAACGCATTCCTCATGTACATAACCAGAATACTTCAAGGAGGAACGCACCAACGGCTAACTCACGAAGCTAAGAGTCTGATCAGCAAATACAGGTCTTGGTTCATCCAGTATCCGAGATACACGTATATCAGAATCTAGGGATTCATTGGGAGTCCATACCGATTGCCTATCTTTCCAACTAACAAGATGATCCTACTTGAGGTGCTGCGATAGTTGGAGGAATATCAGAGCTTCCAAAGGACAAAATAGAAGGTGGCAATCACCTTTCCCTTCTTTATAGGGAATATGTTGGAGACATGTCCGTCAGCACAGGCAGCTGAGAGTGCCAGACTGGAAATATAGCGGTACCCATTCGCTACTTATCTGTCTAGGGACAATTTCGACCCACATCATCACATTAAGACTATGGTCCAAACTGCCGGTTAGCTTGATCAGGGCAATTGAATTTTGCTGAGTGCCTGATTAGCTCGAGGAGGATGGGAAACAAGTACAACCGTGCTTTGATGAAAGCTTGCCCTTGCCTACTGTAAGGTGGTCAGAACCTGAACATGCTGACTTGAACACTTTGATGAGACCAGTCACCAAGTATAATCAATGGTGGGTCGATCAACAGATCCAAGAGCTGAGGTGGATGAAGGTGATGCTTACCTATGATAGGTTAAGTGAGATGGAATCCTACTCTTCCAATGCGGAGGCATCCCAGGGCGTGGAGTTGGTAGAGGCCACTACTTCAAGGAAAAGGAAAGAAATAGCTGTGGATAAGGAGCCTGCTCAGAAACAAACAAGGATAGAGCCCTCACGCTCTGCTTCGTCCAGAAGCATCAACGAGAAATTGGCCACCCTTGATGATTCATTGGCCAACATGAGGAACCCTTCCCCGATTCCCGAGGACAATGTGGAGCCTCAGCTGGACGATGATGAACCGCCATCTCCCACAGGCACGGAAATACTAGGTTCAGATGATGAGATTGGCATCCAAAATGATGACTTTCAGGAGGGAATGATTTCAACCCTTTGAGGAATTTTGGACGCTCCAAACGGAGAAAGTATACTAGAGGAGGATGGCATAGAGCAGCTCACAATCTCCGATTGGTTAAGAAAGAGAATGAAAATATAGGTGCCAGTTGAAGCATAGGAAGAGGATGATGTTGTAGACTTCTTGGCCAGACTTGAACAAGTTTCAGTCAAGAAGCCGGCGAAGAAGTTCTCAACCATACAGAGGGATGAAGCCGGCAACAGGACTGTACAGATTGCTGTGCCAACAGTGGACAAACCTCAGGAAGATATAGCTACATATGAATATGCTATCACCACCATCGACTTGGGTCCAACCACAAAGGGCCAAGAAGTTGAAGATTTGGACAATTTAGTGTCCACCATCAAGTCGAGGTTAGCAAAGGAGGTGGCGAAGAGGAAGGACTACCAACAGGAGATTGAACGCCTGAAGGAGTACATTCAGCATTTGATCAAGCCACTTGATCAAGATAACACGACAACTCCCCTTCTTCCAAACCCTTCACAGGAAGCGGCAAAGGACGTGGAAGAAGACAGGGTCACAGCAAGAGAGGCCAAGGAATGGATAGTGGTCAAAGGCGCAAAGGCAAACACCTTCCTAGAGAAGTTGACCTTGGTCTATGGTCAAGCCACTTTGTTGCTCTCCAGACTGGCCGCCTTGGTAGAAATATGGGATGGTCTTCCAGACGTGCAGGAGAGGATAATTCCGTGCCTTAGGATTCTGAAAGGGGTCTGGAAGCAGGAATTAGTCAACGGAGGTGTCATTGCAGCAAGTGCAACTTACGATTTCCATATGGTATTGGACTTTGATGGCACGGGGAGAAGTGTTGGAAAAAGTAAAGGTTGATGGGCTCAGAGTAGAGGAGCAAGTTAGAGAAATCCAAAGCAAAATATTCAACGTGGTTGCAGATATACTAGATAAGAAGGTCATACGAGAAAATGATCTGCAACTAGAGGGTTTGAAGAAGAAGGTGCGAGAAGACTTCTTTTCCATCGCAGGGCCTATCTTGAGGTAGAGCTAGGTCAGAATGGCGAATTTCTTGGCCATCCGAGAGGCCTTTGAGCGGGTTGAGACAGAGTGGGAGGACATATTTGTCAGGTGTGCCGAGAGCATGGACGGATTGGAGTTTAGGATCAGAATACTCCCACAGATCACTATGGAAGAAGTTGCCTCTATCGTGTCCAGGTTCATCGAACACACGGCAACTCGGGAGGATAGGGATGTAATTCCTTGAAAATAGCTCCGGGCGCCAACTCACCTTGTCAACTCTTAGTTCACTGATGTTATTTTGGAAAACCCTAATTAGGGTTTATTTGTTTCAATCTTGGCCGTTGGCTCATTTTAATCTGGGCCACTCTTTTGTTTATGAGAACTCTATATAAACTTGCGTACTCTCATTTTCAATTTGTGAAGTGAGTAGTATGAGATTGTTGCGATATACTATTTCTGTTAATAAAAACTCTAGTGCATGATTTGCTTAGAACCACTTTTGTTTTCAAATAGTGTGCAAGGTTTACATCTTCTCCTTCAACATTTAGAGTAAAGTTAAACTAGTATTTTATTTGAATGTTTGTTAGTGAATGATAGATCTGATAGTAGTGGTGGATGAAATTAGGCTCATACTTTTGTTGAATAGATGATTTGTATTCAATGTGCAAAGTTAGCCTGAGCTATTAAGTTGTGGATGCTTAACTTCATTTTGGATAATTATTAATTCAAACATGAAAATCATTATCACCGCCATTGAAGATTGCACCCGCTTTGCGTAGTTGTCCTAAGGAGGCGAAACAAAGTGTGGTTATTCCAGTTTCATCTAGTCACTGCCGTCTCTTGAGTTCTTAAGCGTAGCTTAGACCTCTAAACCCTTATCTTTTTGCATTTTTTTTTTGAAATTTGAAATACCCAATGGAAAGAGCCTTCAATGTCAAAACCGTCTAAGTCCTTAGCTTGCAAATAAATTCTAACGTAAGTCCCCTTGTGATTACCAGCAAATTACAATGCCCACTGATCTTATCCATATGTCATGACCTGACTAAAGAAACCTTGGAGTTGTTGCATAATCCTCTTAGCATTCGTAATAACTTTTCAAGAGAGGATAAAGTGTCCTTGGGCATTTTATTCTGTGTTCGGTGGGTATTTAAAATGCACACCAACAGGTAGGTACACTACATAGAGGTAGTTTTCGATGAAGATTCTGAGGCAAGAAAGTGTGAACTTGAGGTTGTTGTGGATGAGGTTGAGCATGAGGGTTAAGGAGGAGAACACTCAGGTGGCACACTTGCAATACTTTTAGAATCACCTAGGTATTGCTCTCTTTGAGTTAGAGGAATCTTATAGGGACGTAAGGTGATAGTTTTGATTGATAGTGGGGCCACCCACAACTTCATTGATGAGGGTTTGGTGGCTAAGATGGGTCTAAGGACAAAGAATCTTGAGGGATTCAATGTTATGGTGGCTGATGGGTTTACTAGTCCATGCAACTAAAGGATTCAATAGCTTGAGTTGACCCTAAGAGGACATAAGATGCAAGATGATTTTAGTGTGGTTGGCATTGGGGAGACGGATTTGGTTTTGAGAGTGCAATGGTTGCACTCAATTGGCAAGTACGCACAAAATTTTCAGACTTTGGAGTTGAAATTCAAATTTGATTGGAAAGAGGTAGTTCTTTGAGGTCTGTCCAATGCAGGTCGTTGGATTATTTCAACTAAGAGGATGGAGAGGGCTTTTTGTAGAGGCCAAGTAGCTTGAGTAGCAGAGTGTTTGATTATAGATATAGGTCCATCCAAGGATGGGAGGTCTTATAATGTTGACATCTGATCCATCTTGGATAAACATAGCAAGGTGTTTAGTGGTATTCCTCCAGATTTATCATCGGATAGGGGTGTTTAGCATGTGATTGAGCTAGAGGAAGGAGCAAAACTGATCATCATACCTTATCGTCATGCTAGGAGACACAAGGAGGAGATTGGGAAGGTGATTAATGAGTTGCTAGCTATGGGACACATATGACCTAGCTTTAGCCCATTTGCTTCTTTTGTGGTGTTGCTAAAAAAAAGGATAGTACTATAAGGATGTGCATTGATTATAGAGCCCTCAATAAAAAGACTATTAAGAATCGCTACCCTATACTCAAGATCGTTGAGTTGATAGATGAGCTTCATGGTGGAATATCATCAAATAAGAGTTAGTGATGAGGATGTGCACAAAACAATTTTTTAGGTGTCATTATGGGCATTATGAGTTCTTATCATGCCATTTGGGTTGTTTAATGCATTGCCACATTTCAGTCATGCATGAAGCAAGTATTCATTTTACAATTAACAAAATTTGTGTTAGTCTTCTTTGATGACATTTTGATTTAGAACAAGACATGGGAGGAGCACATAGATGAGGTGCTTGGCATAGTAGAGCAGCATTCATTCTATGCCAAAGCATCCAAATGCGGGTTTGGTTTGATTAAGATATTGTATTTGGGGCATAAGATTAGTGCTCAAGGGGTTAGTGTGGATGAGGAGAAAATCAAGACAATAAGGGAATGACTTTGACCCAAAACTTTGTCACAATTGAAAGGATTTTTGGGACTTTGTAGCTACTACAAGAAGTTTGTCAAAGGATTTTCACAGCTAGCAGCCCTGTTAACAAATTTGATGAAAAAGGGGGCCTTCTCTTGGAACATTTCAGCACAAAGAGCTTTTGACAAGTTCAAGGAGGTAATGAGTTCATGTCTTGTTTTGGCTATTCCAAATATTTCACTTGTGTTTTAGAGTGTGATGCTTCAAGAGAGGGTATTGAAATGATTTTGATGCAAAATAGACACCCCATAGCGTTTGAGAGTAGGAAGCTTAAGGAGTGTGAGAGGAGCTTCTCTATATATGATAATGAGATGCTAGCCATCATACGTGCACTAGCTAAGTTTAGGTAATATTTGGTTTTTGAGAAGTTTGTGGTGAAAACGGATCATAACAACTTGAAGTTCTTCCTCAATCAAAGGATTTGAATTATAGACAACAAAAATGGATAAGTAAGCCAGAAGCCTATGATTTTGACATTGAGTATGTCAAGGGAAAGAATAATTGGTGGCTGATGCACTCTATCAGAAGCCTTATTTGTGTTCTATGATTTTTATATCTATTGGTTGGAAGGTTTCTATAATAGTTAAATATGCCAAGAACACATTTGCTATTGACATTTTGGATGGCAAGCTACAAGATGACAGGTATAGGGTGGTTGATGAGCTCATCCTTTATAAGGGTTGGGTGTATCTTGTCCTAGAATCAAAGATGAAGAAGAAAATGGTCACTCTGGGTACTACAAGACATACAAGTAGGTATGGGAGTGTTTGATAGGCCAAAATTGGGGTAAAGAATGAGAAAGACTTAACGTTTAATACTAAGATTCAACTTGGTCTAAGTGTCAATCCGGGGGCATAAACTTGCAAAAGATGTCGTGGCTATTTGCACAAGGGCTGCAAGTAGTGAGGTGAGTGGGGATGGAAATGCATTCCTAAACTCAATCAAATACCTAAGCTAAAAATAAAATTAATGTTTTTGTTTTGCTTATGTGATAGGGATTGCGATAGAAATAACAACAACAATGATTCTGAAAATTAAATTCATAGCTGTAAATAATATGAACAAACATTAACAAAGATAATCATCAGATCCCACAATTAAATCATAAGCAATAAACAATAAATAGTCAATAGATTAAAACAATAACATAAATAAATGCGCTGCTGGAAATAAACACACTGCTGGAAATAAACACGCTTACTATGAAAGCAACAAAAATCACCAAACATTCCAAGAAGGGGGCGCCCTTCCTCCTCAGTCTGCCTGGTGCTGAAATGAAGTTCCTTTACGCTTGTTTAATCACGTGAAGATGTTTTTTTTATCAAAAATAATACAAAGTGTATATCTCCTTTTCTTTTCACGCAGCTCATATTTATAATAAATACATGTGCAAGTTGTTTCCTATGTTTATGCCACTTTGCTATTATTTTGTGGCTCATAGTTGTTTGATTTGTTAAAAAAGCTCACCCTAAAATGTAGGAGCTTATTTAGCTCATGGTTACAACCAATAAAATAAAATATTATTTTTAACGTGTGGACATTCTCCTCCATAAAATTAAAACTGAATAATAATTGGTTATAACCAATAACCAAAGTATTTTATGAGAAAATAATTTTATGGTCGGAATTAATTTGCTAATATGTTTACCCATGGGCGATAGGAAGTCTGCATTCTTCTCCTTCGATCAACATGCTGCAAGATATATTTTCCTAACATAATGGAAACAAATACTGGTAAATACAATCAAATAATTATTATTCACTTATTTTATCTAAAGACTAAATTAAATATTACTTATTTATACTTAACCATATGTAGCAAAAGGTGGTAAAATGGTATGATAATGTATGGAAATGGAATATGAAAATGGGTTAAATGGTATAGGAAAAAAGGCTAAAATATGGTATAAAATGGAACATGAATGGCTCTCATCAGCGTTTTTCATGGAAGGAGCTCAAGAATGATGTTTTGAGGCATGTTAGGGAATGTTTGGTTTGTCAAAACAGAACATGTGTTTCCAGTTGGTTTGTTGCAGCCCTTAACCCATTCCAAATCAGAAATAGGAGAGCATCTCTATGGATTCATTACAAGACTCCCAAAAGTGCAAGGTAAGGATTGCATCTTTGTGGTTGTAGATAGACTCATTGAGTATGTTTATTTTCATGCTATATCTTCAAAGTACAAGGCTGTGGCTGATTTGTTCTTTAGAGAGATTTTAAAACTACATGGGTTGGCAAGAAACATTGTGAGTGATAGGGATATCAGATTTATCGGATTTTTTGGCAAAAACTCTTCTGACTGACAAGTACAGATTTGAATCCAAACACTAGCTATCACCATCAAATAGATGGGTAAACAAAGATTGTGAATAAATGAATAGAAGAGTATTTGAGGAGCTATGTTAGTGGGTAGCTAACAACATGGGTGAAGTGGCTTCACTTTGGGGAGTATTACTACAATTCTACTCATATCTATAGGTATGAATATTTTTAAGGCACTCTATTGTTATGATGCAATTTTATTCATGGATCAGTGTTCCACGGAGTTTCGAGGACGGGGACGGGGGGGGACGGGGCGAGAGAGGGGGGGGGGCTTTTACATGCTGAAATACATATAGTACTTGAAAAATTAGTTATAAAAAGATGTATAACAATATAATTATATAATTGTAGAAACCTAAGGAATTTGTAAAGTTAACACAAAAACAAAACTTAAAACTTAAAAGTTTAAACACAATAACATATTGTAATGATATATCATTTCATTGAGCTAGTGAACCACTGAACATTGAAAATCAAAAAGAAAATATAGACATTGGAAAATGTAACAAGAACTAGATGTTTCATAATTTGAGTTTCATAATCATGATTCATGAATCATAATTACAATCAAGTATCACTGTATCATCTATGTTCAAACTTCAAACTTCAAAAACAAAGTACAAAATAGTAAATACTAATAGTAAATGGCTCCAGGCTAATGGCTTGATTCCTTTGGAAGTCTCCCAGAAGTTTCCTTGGAGTCTCCCAGAAGTTTCCCTGGAGTTTCCTTGGGTGGAGGGGATGTCTGGAAGTCTCCCAGAAGTTTCCCTGGAGTCTCCCATGCAGAAACGTCTAGGAAACATCTCCCTCTAGGAGGAGACTTTGGGGGAACGCTGAAGAAAAGTGGAGACGGCAGGGGGATGGCGGAGGGATGTTTCCTAGGCGTCTCCTCGTCTTGGAAACGTCCCTGTCTCGGAAACGGGTGGTTTTTCCTGGGGGATGCATCCCTGTGGAACATTGTCATGGATTGATTTTTTTTTTTGATAGTAGAGTTGTAGGAGCTAGAGATTTGATTCAACAAAGCTTGAAAATTGTGAATGCACTCAAAGAGAATCTATAATAGTCCTAAAACCAGCAAAAAATCTATGTTGATCGCCATCGATTAGAGAGAGTTTTTGAGGTGGGTGACATGGTTTTCTTGAGGTTACAACCCTATAGACAATCTTCCCTCAAGGGAAGTGGTGTAGAGAAGCTTAAGCCATTGTTTTATGGACCTTATAAGATCATAAGGAGGATAGGTGAGATTGAATATGAGCGAGAACTTATAGAAAACGGTAGGATTCACTATGTTTTCCATGTGCAATGTTTGAAGGCCCTTGGATAGAAAGTCACACCTTCATTAGAATTTTAGATCTTGAGGTTATTGTTGATATGAGGGAGAAGAGGCTGCGAAAGAAGTCTGATATATTTGGTGAAGTGGAAAAATCTTCCACTTGAAGATGCTACATGGGAAGGAGTGGAGATATTTGAGCACCCAAGTATGAAATTGCTTGAGGGCAAGCAATTTGGGGGAAGGGAGGATTATCATGTTCCTTCCCTAGTGAGGTTGGCCTCTGAGTGAACATTTACAAAGGTGTTTTTCAACACCATTCACTAAATACTAGCTAAATTATATTTAAATAATAAATGCAAAATAAAATAAAATAAAAATTTGTATTTAAAATTTGGCACCTAGTTTTTGGGCCCTAGGGACCTATTTTGTAGGTCAATATAAAATCAAATCAATGGGCCTTGTGGAGGATGTTTTTTGATGATTGTTGTTTTGTTGTTGCAACAAATTTTCATTGCTCCAACAAGGACAAAAACATCTTTTTGAGCTTGTAGGGTGAGTACAAAACCCCTCCACTGTAATGTCCCCATTTGTGTGAGCATGAGAGATTGAAGGATTAGCCTATCAGTTGACACTCATAGGCTAGTGTGGTGGGTTAGAGGGTCTAGTTTGGGCGTTATGGAGCTCTTTAGGTGGTATTTTTAAGTGTTTATCTCTCTAGATCCTTCATATGTTTTGAGGCATTGATATTCAGAGGTTTTTGGTTCCATTTTGAGGGACTTACTATTTATAGTAAGATAGTGGATGTTAGAGAGGGACCCTTACTATTTTTAGTAAGGTAGTTGGATGCACAGTGGATACAATGGTTAACTCCGAGGTTCAGACGGAATTGAGAAATAACGATTATTTGTGGAATTATGTTATTTTAATTATTAATAAAGTGATTACTTTATTAATAATTATTTATAAAGTGCAATTATAAAGTTTTAAGTTCATTTTATGTCCAATGGGGCCATGACCCTCAGAAAGGTCACTTAAAGTACATTAAATATTATTATTATTTGAGCACCCATTTATTAAAGTGAAAGGTGAATATTAAATATCATTTAAATGATTTAAAAGAGACTTTTAGAGGGGATCGACCTATTTGGAGAAATATATAAAGGCCATCAAAAGTAAATGAAGGCATCATTTTGATCATTTCACAAATTGACGTTAAATGTTTTGGAGAGCTCTTCTCTTGGAGAAGAAGAAACCTAGGGTTTCAGAATTCGAGGCTTTGGAGAACGAAGTATCTTCATTGTGACAGCTTACTGAGGTGGTGAAATATCTTCTGAAGGTTTCTCTTTAAGTTGGCTGTAACCAGCAGTCAAAGTTTTGCATATTGGAGGAGAATACATTAAGTTTCACAAGGGTTTTGAAGGTTAATCATTTGCAGATCTGAAGTTGTTAGTTGCTACAGTGGCGTGAGCAATACCCGCTACAATACCCGTAAACAGTAATTGCTACAGTACCGATGCATTATTTAGTGATCATCAGCAAAAGAACTCAAGGGTTTGTGAGCAGTTTTCAGAATATTGAAGCAGCATTCATTGAAGACTATTTTATTTGCTGTTAACATCATTGATATCTGTCACGTGGGAATTAAGAGATCATTTATTTGCTGCTGCTTCACTGTTGGGCCGTTCTGTGTGACCTAGGCCAGCTGTACATGTTCTTTACCAGCCACAAGGGGTATTTTTGAAGGAAGCGTTTGGTTTGCTGGGCTGATATCTCCCTTATTTGAGACACCTTATGCATCTATTCCTTGAGTATCATTCCTTAAGCGAGATTCTGTCGATTCATAGGCTGGATGACCAAATTAATTAGCATCCTAGTTGCAGACCAGTTTATATCAGAATTGCAGGTTGTTGTCCTTGGCTCACGGGTATGCTTTAATTGTATTTGCCAAAGGAATAATAATCTGATTTGAGTATATATTGTATTTGCAATTTGTATAATCAGATTTGAGCATGTTGTTTCATTATTGAGCATTTCTTTATTTTGCAATTGGTATATATTACATGCATTTCTTTATATCTTGGCATTTATCTCATTGAAACCCAAAACAAGCAAATTTTTTGAAACCACAAACATTTGAGCAAGGTAGAAAATTACTTAAACACATCAGCAGTGCAAAAATTTCATTGTGAGAGAACAGGGGTTCTTATAGTGGTATCAGAGCTTTGATTCTATCAGCCTGTGGTGTTAGCATTTGCATATTAGATTTGAGATGTTGGTCGATATGCCTTCAACATCTGGAACTATGGATGCAACGATATTTCATAGATATATTTGTACTAGATTTAATGAATATCACTCTCTCACTAAGAAAATTCGAGATGTTCTCACCTTCAATCAGTTTTTGGGTGGACCTGAAGAAGAGGAAGAAGAAATTGTGAGAAGAGGAAAAGTTGTGGGAGAAACTTTGAATGTTGGCACACAAGATATGAGTGTCAAACATGGAGAATGCAAGGAAAATACAAACCATAACAGTTCTGATTTTCATGACAGCAGTGAGGTTCCTTTGCATTAGTATGAGACAACAACTACTTCACATGAGGGTGATGGTTCTATGGAGTTGTCAAAGGAAAATACTCAAGATTTGAGTATTACTGATGCATTTTGTGTTGAAGATTCATGCCACAACAAGTCTGATTTTTCAAATCAGACCATGGAAAACAAATCAGAAAATCCATCCATTGGCAACGAGTCCCAAGATCGTTCTTCAGATGGACATGTAGTTACTGTGGAAGAAGCAGTGGGCGAAGATATTGCCAAAACAACAGCTTCTACAAAATCTTTTGAACCATTGTACGAGGTACAAAGTGTTGGCAGATGGTCAGTGCTCCCCTCGGGATTCGTGACATGGACTAACCGCCTTCCATGGATCCATTAACTCTGGTGGTTGTATCGGGCATTAACAGGCCGATCTTTTGGTGCAACGACAACCATGGGGCCGACAATTGGTATCAGAGCCAAAGGTGCCGGGTTCGAATTCCCTCAGGTAACGCTGAGGGGGAGATTGTTGGCAGATGGTCAGCGCTCCCCTCGGGATTTGTGACATGGACTAACCGCCTTCGGTGGATCCATTAACTCTGGCGGTTTTATCGGGCATTAACAGGTCAATCCTTTGGTGCAACAACAACCGTGGGGCCTCTTTCAAGTCTTTCCTTTGATGATCTCCTCTTTATTCTCTTCCTCAATTACATATACATATGTATCTCTTTTATATCTGCATAAATCTGCTCACATGATATATAACTGCTGTAAATTCTTCTTTATTCTGTCCTTTATACAACTGAAAATCTGCTCCACAAACTTTTTTAGGTCTACAACTAGTAATACTTTATTTCTTACACTTCTTCATAAAATGTCTCAAGTCTGCTTGCAAATCAGTATTGAATCTTCTTGTAAAACTGCCTCACATATGCTTTTACATCGAATGATATTCCATAGAATTACATGCATAAATCTATTGGTGTTTACTTGATGTATCCTTTTCTCTACTCACATATGATATTCAATGAAATCAATTATTACTCACACTTCATATACCGCTTGTGTTTTGATGATATATCGTTTTTCCACACAACACTCACTACCACACCCGATTGTGACTTAAAGATAAAGCATTTATTCCACACATAACCTGCTGTTCTGATTTTACATAGCCATACTCACCATTGCCATTAACTCTTCTCTTAATTCTGCATTTACAATGATCTTCTTCTTACATTCTCGTATGTAGATTTGTAGGTGTAGATATGATGTTTATCTTTAATCCTCACACACACACACCTCTTAGTATATCTTTGTGCTCTTCAATTGGTATCAGAGCCAAAGGTGCTGGGTTCGAATCCCCTTGGGTAACACTGAGGGGGATATTGTTGGCAGATGGTTAGCGCTCTCCTCAGTATTCGTGACATGGACTAACTACCTTCTGTGGATCCATTAACTCTGGCGGTTGTATCGGGCATTACCAGGTCGTTCTTTTGGTGCAACGACAACCGTGGGGCCAACACATAGCAATAGTACCTTTGACGATATTGTGTGCAAAGTTGATAGCACACATGATGTTGCTTATCATATAGTGAGGGATGATGATTCAACCTCATATCATAGTGCAAACTATAAATCAGAGAATTTATGTGGGAGTGATAAGTTCCAGGGTCATCATTTGGTAGGGCAACTTAAGATTAATGACAAAATGTTTGCTACCGCCATAGAGCATTTTGATGTTGCTTGTCAGATGTTGGCCACTTATGGTTGGAGTACTCCCGTGACAGATGAGCACTATGATAGTGGTCTCTCCCTTGTAGAGTTTCATGCACTTCGAGAAGCAATTGGAATAATGAAACAAAATTACCTACAACTACTTGCGGACAGAGATTATCTTCTCAAGTGGGATTGCATCTATTATGATGCATTGAAGGGAAATGAAGAGGAGGTTGATGAGCTCACTCATGGGCTTGAGGTGACTACGAACTCGTTGAAGAACGCTCAGTTGGCCCTTCAAGAGTCACAGTCACAAATAGAGGAGCTTACTGTGGAGTTGAGCTTAGCGCAATCTTCACCACTAGCAAATACAGTTTCGATATCTATGACTGCTATCGATGATGAGCATACATCCACGGATTATGGTTGCGAGCATGCTGAGGATGTGGTTACACAGTCACGGATAGAGGAGCTTACCGTGGAGTTGAGCTTAGCGCAGTCTTCATCACCAGCAGATACAGTTTCGATATCTATGACTGCTATCGGTGATGAGCATACATCCATAGATTATGGTTGTGTGCAGGTTGAGGATGTGGTTACATCCCTCACAGATATAGGTGCAGTTGATTCAGATGGAATGAGAGAATCGGTTGAGCGTTGCGAAGAACAACTAGTTGCACCAGGTTCTCTTGAGGTAAGTCCCATGACAGTTGATGTAGGGCAGATTAATGAAGACTCTTGTGAAGTAGTAGTGGATTCTCTAGAGAGTTGTGTGACAAAACACAATGCTACTCCATCTTCTTCACAGGAGATATGTAGAGTATCATCTAGTTGGAAGATTGGTTCTTATGTTGATTTGTTTCCCTCTCCTGGAAGCAAATCAGTCATTTCATCCCATGCAGCTGATTATGATCGACAGTTTGTTAAGCCACAGAGTTGGAGGGATCAGCTGAAGGTTACATGAGAGAAGGCTGATTTAACCTTATCTCGCTTTGACTGCACCCATATATATGTGGAGTACCTCCTTTTGTGCATAGAATTGTAGGAGAGACAGTATGGAATCTCGACGGGTACTTGCATTTGTGAACCGTAGTTCAGCAGGAGTGCTTGGGAGGAGATAAAATCATAATATCTTCACTTGTTCTAGGATAGAGAGTATGCTATTGGGTACGTGGATAGACTTGGCAGAGCATCTACCTGATTAGCTATACAGGATCAGAGGCATGAGCCATCTACTGATTCTAGTGATGACAGTAGTGGGAGTGATGAGGAGTGCGTTGCTCAAGACTATGACAGTCATCCATTGACGAAGGTTGGTGCATTTTATCTTGATTGCATAGTGAGGAGTGCTCATCACTTCTCCTTTAGACCACACATAGAGGATTTGATGATGCGTCGGTGTGGAGTGGCTCAGGATTTATACCATCCATTGTGGGATGGAGAGTTTTCACCTTCGAAAGATGGAACTGGAGGCTGCAAATACCCGACTTTGTTGTTAGCAGGAGATTACTTGCAGGGACAACAGTTAGTTATCCATCATGCTGTTATGTATCCAACAGGGTTTGCTACTTTTATGTCACAGAGATTTCATACGGATACATGGTTACAGGATTATTGTGTCAGTAGGCATGATGGCTTGGTTAGTTATCACATCCATGAAGGTTTAGTAGAGGACAAAGAGAGATGTGGTGTAGTAGATGCTTCTAGATGTTCTTATCTCCTCATGACAGATGGATGTGAGTTCAGATTGTATTGGGATCCCGGTGGTGACAGGGTTGACGCTATAGTTTGGATGGGTCCCGACGAGTTGCTTCACCATTGTCAGCTTGGTGAAGTTGGGATCTGTTTTGTGCAGAGGAAGTCGGAAGATATCAGACATGGCAGACTTCCATTATGGATTTGGGATCCAGGATTATGTTGTTGGACACTCTATAGTGTGCTGTGGGATCCTTCTTGTGCATTAGGATTCCAGTCAGAGTTCATTGATGAGTATTGCAGTGTGTACATAGTGTGGATTGCTTACAGTTTCACTTTTGGTTCACATGTACATGAGTGGTTTCCAATGCACATCTCTTGTGCGCATGAGTTGAACAGTTGGTATGACATATATCGTTGCACGGTGGTGGTTGTTGGTGCTACAGGAGTTAGCTAGAGTTGTGCGAGACATTTCACAGTTCTTCTTTTGGGCCTTTCGAGGAGTGGAGTTTCTTTGCAGTGGAGATTGCTTGGGGACAAGCAATTTCAGGGAAGGTGGGCTGTAATGTCCCCATTTTTGTGAGCATTAGAGATCAAAAGATTAGCCTATCAGTTGACCCTTGTAGGCTAGTGTGGTGGATTAGAGGGTTTGGTTTGGGCGTTATGGAGCTCTTCAGGTGGTAGTTGTAAGTGTTTATCTCTCCAGATCCTTCATATGTTCCAAGGCATTGATATTCAAAGGTTTCTTGTTCCATTTTGAGGGACTTACTATTTTTAGTAAGGCAGTTGGATGCATAGTGGATACAATGGTTAACTCCCAGGTTCAGATGAAATTGAGAAATAACGATTATTTGTGGAGTTATGTTATTTTAATTATTAATAAAGTGATTACTTTATTAATAATTATTTATAAAGTGCAATTATAAAGTTTTAAGTTCACTTTATGTCCAATGGGACCATGACCCTCAAAAAGGTCACTTAAAGTACATTAAATATTATTATTATTTGAGCGCCTTTTATTAAATCATTTATTAAAGTGAAAGGCAAATATTAAATATCATTTAAATGATTTAAAAGAGACTTCTAGAGGGAATCGACCAATTTGGAGAAATATATAAAGGCCATCAAAAGTAAATGAAGGCATCATTTTGATCATTTCACAAATTGAAGTTAAATGTTTTGGAGAGCTCTTCTCTTGGAGAAGAAGAAACCTAGGGTTTCAGAATTCGAGGCTTTGGAGAATGAAGTATCTTCATTGTGACAGTTTCCTGAGGTGGTGAAATATCTTCTGAAGGTTGCTCTTTGAGTTGGCTGTAACCAACAGTCAAAATTGTGCATACTAGAAGAGAATAAATCAAGTTTCACAAGGATTTTGAAGGTTAATCGTTTGCAGATCTGAAGTTGTTAGCTGCTACAGTAGCATGAGCAGTACACGCTACAGTACCCGCTACAGTACCCGTGAGCAGTAATTGCTACAGTACCGGTGCATTATTTAGTGATTCTCAGCAAAAGAACTCAAGGGTTTGTGAGCAGTTTTCAGAATATTGAAACAGCATTCATTGAAGACTATTTTATTTGCTGTTAACATCATTGATATCTGTCATGTGGGAATTAAGAGACCATTTATTTGCTGCTGCTTCACTGCTGGGCCGTTCTGTGTGACCTAGGCCAGCTGCACATGTTCTTTACCAGCCACGTGGGGTATTTTTGAAGGAAGCGTTTCGTTTGCTGGGCTGATATCTCCATTATTTGAGACACCTTATGCATCTATTCCCTGAGTATCATTCCTTAAGCAAGATTCTGTCGATTCATAGGCTGGATGACCAAATTAATTAGCATTCTGGTTGCAGACCAGTTTATATCAGAATTGCAGGTTGTTGTCCTTGGCTCACGGGTATGCTTTAATTGTATTTGCCATAGGAATAATAATCTGATTTGAGTATACATTGTATTTGCAACTTGTATAATCAGATTTGAGCATGTTGTTTCATTATTGAGCATTTCTTTATTTTGCAACTGGTATATATTACATGCATTTCTTTATATCCTGGTATTTATCTCATTGAAACCCAAAATAAGCAAAATTTTTGAAACCACAAACATTTGAGCAAGGCAGAAAATTACTTAAACACATCAGTAGTGCAAAAATTTCATTGTGGGAGAACAGGGGTTCTTACATCCACCTACACTTATTGTTTATACTCAAATCTAGACTTCCAGGTCTACTTATTTTCTAGTTTGTCATTGCAATCCTGATTGTAATCCAATAAAATTAGTTCATTTGAAGATTGGCGCAAAATTGAGGATTGTCTAGGGTAGAGTTGGTCTGCGGGTGTTGGTCATACTGATTGCCACTTTAAGAGCAAGGAGGAGATCTAGGTGACACCATCTATTGGAAGGAACACCTACAACTAGCCAGGCACAGGTGTTTGAGCACTTCATCAAACCCTATATCTTGCAATAATCAACATATGATATCTTTGGAGGGTAGCAATAAGATTTGGGCCATTTGTTGTGGATATTAGAGACCCTATTCCTGACCAAATTCACAAGCTTGGAAGGCAGTTCATAGTGAACATCAAGCCCAAAAGAAACAATTATGCCTAGATTTATCATTGGAGTAGGAGTATTACCAAGTTGGGTGTTGGTTTGAAGGTTTAGTAGGAATATTATCGAGTTGGGCGTTTGTTTGAGGGTTTCATGCCTCAAAAAATAGGGTGAGGGTTGGAGAGAAGTTTGGTCTAGGGTTTTGCAGGTGGCAACAAATTCTAGGTGTCTAATAGCCCCTGCAGATCCAATTGCAAACTTGATCCTGAGGGTGAGGGACTATTTTGGGGGATGGCTGTTAGATCTGGCCATTATTGTGTACTTCTAGACCTGTGGAATTGCCTCATTATGCACAGAAAAACAGCATTACCCGGGGACATGTCCCCGGTCCAAAAACACTCGTCCTTGTCCCGGGGACGGCTAGGGGATGTCCCCAAATTTGCCAAAAACCTCGAAAATGTCTCGGAAACCCGTGGACGTTTGGGCCTGAGACAAGGGACAGTCGGGGATGTCCGTTGACCGTCCCCTGCCTCAGGCCCTTGATTTAAAAAAAAAATCTTTCAAGTTAAAAAAAAAGCATTATGTTTATTGTCTTGTGGGTCCCCACCTCCCAACTTGTCCTTATGAGGAATAGACTCACCATTTTGAGTCATTTGAACATTTGTATGAGAACTATATATATATATATATATAAGGATTAAAATAAGGGGAAGGTGCAAATGGCAGATGTGAGGAAGAGCATGAAATAGGAATTTTTCACAACAGTAAAATGTGGTTCTGGGTTTATATTAATGATGGAGGGGGAGTATGCACAGAGGCTATTGTTGCCTGCTAGACTTTTGGTTATATGATCTAGAAGTGTTGCTTGTTGAAAGGATTAACATTTGCTGTATTATTTCTCTGATTGTCAAACAAAAGTGCTATTTTTTGAAATTTCTTATACTCTGTTTAATCTTATTCTGTATATGGTTCACTTGGTTTGTGTTTGTATTTATTCTTTGTTCAGGGCCTGGTCGAACCACTTGATATCGACAAAGTTCTAATATCTGAAACTTCAAAGATCTATCTGATATGGTAACCAAATATGAAGTAATCTGAGTGGCAACAAGCATGTTGATAGGATGTTAGTATTTATTGCATTAGGCTAATGTGGAGCAATATGTGAAAGAATGAACAGCAATAAGCATTTGGGTGACCATAAATTTTGAGAGCATATCTGTGCTTAATGATGACTACCCTAGCATGGCAATTTCTGTTTTTTCTTCTAGCGTGGATTTTCACTTAAAGGTAGACTGAGTTGCACAATTGTAAGTAAACTGCAAGAAAACACAATAAATTTACCTGTGAGATGCTGAACATGTTGAAAGTTGCAGGTCAGTTGATAGATGGATGCAACTTCATCAATGTTGGATAAATTAGAAATTATAATTTTAATCACCCTATGCTGGCAATTCAGGTTTGGCAATTTGCAAATTTTTCCTGGGTTCAGTCATACAATATATACATAAAATATTAAAATATATAAAAAATTCGTAACTTGTAAGTTGTATGTTATTTTTTAATATCACAATTCACATGTCTATTGACAATGAATTCTGAGTTTTGAATGCATATTGAGTATTGACAATGAATTTGAACACAAATTTTATATGTTAAGGTTCTATAATGTATATTATGCATGCTTTATCCATTTTTTCATATGAATATTTAAAATTTTCCCTATATTTTATATAGTTGTCCCCTTTTCTGTCCCCTAGTTGTCTCCATATTGGATTGAAAAATCAGGGACTTCGGGACCTGTCCTGTTGTCCCCATCTCAGAAACTCGGGGTAACACTGCAAAAACATGTATGAAGTTCATGCCAGGTTCAAGAATCTATTTCCATTCAGATATGAGAATATTTTTAGTGAACCGTGTCTCTATTGTGTGCTTCTTGACTTTTGAGAAATTTAAGCTGCATTCATTTTATGCTATTAGTTGCAATAAGAAATTTACACATGTTATGATCTCTGTGAGTTGAGTGTGAAGAATTAATCTTTAAAATATTTCCTTGAGACTGATTGGGACAACAAGGTAAACCCTAGGTCCATTACAAGCAAGAAGTTGTAGCTAATGAGATAGAGTAAGAAGGCAAGCAATAAGGAGGGGTTACAGGAGGTACACTAGCCACTCTTTTAGGTGCACCTAGGTATTATCCTTTTTGAGTGCAAGGGGTCTTGTAGGGTTATAGAGTGACAGTAATGATTGACACTGGGGCTACCCACAACTTCATTGATGAGCGTTTCGTGACTAGGATGGGATTGAGTATAGACAATTTTGAGGGATTCAATGTTACAATGGCTGATGGGTTTACTATTTTGTGCAACAAGAGATTCAACATCTTGATATGGCCTTAGGGAGACATAGAGTGTGGGATGATTTTTATGTGGTTGGCATTGGTGAGACAAATGTTGTTCTTGGTGTGCAATGGTTGCATTCACTTTGATGAGTTTACCTAAATCTATCAAACAATGGAGTTGAGATTCATATTTGAGGTAGTGGAAGTGATTCTTTGAGGTCTGTCCAATGAAGCTCCTAGGATTGTTTTGGCTAAAAGGATGGAGAGAGCTTTTTGTAGAGACCAAGTGGCTTGGGCGGCATAGTATTTGATTATAGACATGGATTCATTCAAGGATGGGAAATCTTACCATGTTAACATCTAATCTATCTTGGATTAACATAGGAGGGTGTTTAGTGATATTCCTTTAGGGTTGCCATCAGATAGAGGTTTTCAACATGTTATTGATTTGGAGGAACGAATGAAACCAGCCATTACTACACCTTATCGTCATCCTAGGAGGCATAAAGAAGATATTGAGAAGGTGATTAAGGAGTTTTTGGATATGAGACACATATGATTGAGCTCTAACCAATTTGTTTCTTCTATGGTATTGGTCAAGAAGGATGGTACTATGGGAATGTGCATCAATTATAGAGCCCTCAACAAGAAGACAATCAAGAATTGCTACCTCATTCCCAAGATTGATGAGTTGATAGATGAGCTTCACGGTGCAATGTACTTGAGTTCTTGGTCATGTCTTTTGGGTTCATTAATGCATCGACCACATTCCAATCTTGCATGAATTAGGTATTTATTAAGCAGCTAAGGAAGTTTGTGCTAGTTTTCTTTGATGAAATATTGATTTATAGTAAGACATGGGAGGATCATTTGAGGCACATAGATGAGGTGCTTGGTATTCTAGAGAAATGGTCATTCTTTGCCAAGGCATCAAAATCTGAGTTTGTGTTGACAAAGATTATATCTAGGGCATAAAATTAGTGCCCAAGAGGTTAGGATGGATATGAGAAGATTAAGATGATCATGGATTGGCCTCCACCTAAGAATATAACACACTTGAGAGGGTTTTTGGTCTTTGCAGCTATTATAGGAGGTTTGTCCAAGTTTGTGTGGATCTACCTCTACAATAAATTGGCCGTAAATTTCGAGATAAAACTTTGGATTCTGAATGTTTCATCCTTTTGATTTTGGGGCACATACTTCAGAAACCGAGTGAACTTTGTCCAGTACTGTGTCAAAATGTTAACTTTTTATGGGTCATTTTATTGCATACGGATTGTTTAATAGCTTCTTGTGTATGCTGAGGGTTTGTTTGATGGAATTTTGCACTTGCAATAAAGAATGGCAGGTCTGTTTTTTCTTGTTCATGCTGTGCTTGCAATAAAGGAATTGCAGGTCTGTGTTTGCTAGATGGAGGAGTTGTGGCACTTTACATTGTTTGTTCTCAAAGATAACAGTGATTTTAGTCCTTGTGATAAGCAGATTTTTCTCTTTGACCAACAGGGTTGTAACCTCTAGAAATACTGTTAGTTCTATGGAGAGTGAAGTTTTGGCTAGATTTGTTGAAATAGTGAGGATTTGGTGTTAAGAGAAAACATGGTGATAAAAATATGAAAATGGCATGTGCCATGAAGGTCTATGTGGCGTCAAAGGTCTTAATTTGGGCTTGGTGGTGGGAGCTTTACCCCTTGACCTTGCCCTATACTTTGACAAGGAACACGCTTGGGATGCTACCTCGACCTTGTTGGGGGGTGCCACCCTAGATACTTGTGAAGGGCATTGGCCCTTGACCCCACTAGAGACCCTGCTTCCAGACCCCTGTGAGGGGTGCTGCCCCTCAACCTTGCTGGGGGCTTTGCTCCCAAACCCTTGCCAGTCGGTATCTCCAAATCAAGGTCCTTGCCCCTTCGTCCTTGAAACTTGGGCCCCCATCCCCCCTTCAAAGATTCTATTGAGCATAGGTATTATATTGCTCAAGAGATGTAGACATTGAAACTTGAAGTTCACATGTATTGAACTCATTTTTTGGTCAATGATGTGTTTTGAACTCTACTTTTGATCTAGATATGAAGCAAATTAGTAATATGTTCCATAAATTCTGTAATATGCATCTATTTGAATAATATCTCAAAAAATGTATATTATTTTCAATGCTTGATAAATTTCCCAAGTTATTGCTGAGTCCAGAGTTTTTAAAATTTTTCGGTTAGTCGAGTTATTGCCAAGTCTGAGTTTTTCAACTATGGTTTGAATAAGTCACTGCTATGCCCCATAATTTTGATGATCCAGCCAGCTCACGTTTTAGAGATTTCTCTTTGTAGGATATATTCCTTCACACTAGGATAAATCATGAAAGCATTGATATGATAATTTAGGACTGGGTGTTTGGACCTTTTCAAACCTTTCATTAGTGCATATCTATTTTCCAAAAAAATATATTTGGCTTCATAATCTTTGTTTGTTTGAATAATAAAAGAGATAGGACATTTATTGCTGTTTTCATCCTTTTGGGTCAGCTAATCTGCAATACTATAATAATTGCCGAAGTAGTACAGAATAAGATTTTTGAATATTTTGGATTGATCAGTACTTGAGCCTTGACAATCTCTTGCTTGATAAGTTCAAAAGCCTCTTTACCTTCCTTGGTCCATTTGAATTCTTTGCCTATTGAAATTCAACATGAGGGTGGTAGACCTGATTAACACAGAAAGTTGACTGTGAATTTTCTCACGAAATTGATCTTTCCCTGGAAGGATTGCAGGAATTTGTTATTAGTTAGAAGCTTCAATTGCAAGATTGCTTCCACATTGTCAGGATCTAAAGCTAACCTTTATTTGGATACCACATGTCCAAAACTCTGCCTGCTGGTGCAACAAAAATATATACTTATTGGGATTAAGACACTCTTCATTCCTTGCACCTTTGAAATGTACCCTTAGGTGTTCCACATATTGATCTATTTGCTTCGAAAAGAGAGTTATATCATCAAGATGCACTGAGACAATTTTGTTTATATGTTTGTAAGTCACTGAAACACAACATCCATAGCTTTTTGAAATGTTGCTTGTGCATTTGATAATTCAAAGTGCATTCTTTGATTGGAAAATATTTCCCATCAAGTGGTAAATGCATTCTTGTATTGATTTTCATTTTTGACCCATATGTGGTTGAAGCTAGAATACCGGTTCAGTAGGGAAAACATTACAGGCGCTGCCACAGTTTGTAGTATCTGATCCATAGTTGGAAGTGGATGATGAGCCTTTAAATGATGCTTTGTTAGATCTCTCAAATCTACATATAGATGGATGTCTCCATTCCGGTTTTTTACTGGCACAAGGTTTGCAACCTAAGAGGAATGCTGAATAGAAAATATAATGCTAGATCTGATTAAATTTGTTAGCTTCTTTCTTGTGAGGTTCAACTTTGGGTTAACTGACGTTTGTTTCTATTTGATGGGCTTGGCATTAGGCTCAAGCTCAACGGTGTATTCAGTGATGTTTCCATTATAAAATTTTACTTCATACTCCAGAAAATTAATCATCAAACACTTCACATAGTTGATTGAAATCTTGTTATCTGCTGACCAATTCAAACCATTCCAAGCTTAAGCTTCTCTCCCTCTAATGTCTCTACATCTGAATAGTCTTGAAGTGCAATTATCATAGGTCTGTCTTTTTGTACCTGATCACCAGTGTTATATATATTTTCTAAAAAGTGACGAGCCCTTTGGGAATTTTATTCCCTTTTGATCTCCATAGGTACTTTCAATTTGTACTTTCAACTCTTTAGCAAATTTAGCATAATGCTAAAGGATGTTGTAGATCCATTGATCATTTTCAAATACTTGTCAGTGAGTTGGATTATTTGATATTGATGGTCTAACCATGACCTTGATCTGGTCTTGGTTTGTCAAAAGGTCCTTAGGTGGGTAGAGTTGTGATCTGACAATTGCCATTTTATCAGCTTCATTGTTCATTTTTCTTTCAACAGTCTGAACATTGAATGTATCAAAATTTTTTGGCAAATTTTAAATTCTGTCTGTTATCTCTTAGCAGAGGGTTCTTGGCAGAGCAGATAGATCTGACCTGCACAATGACAAGCTCAGTATCTCCATACACTTGTAGATTCATAATACCTTTTATTTTTCAGGAAGCTAGAGTACTAGTGCAACGCTTCTTGCTCTGCTACTTTTTTGATGCAATTGAATTGTAATTTGTAGCTTATATGAATACAAGGACTTATCTTCTTTATGAGACTATAGGGCAATGCATGCCCTGACACCATACTTGGCACCATCAAAGAAGAATTTCCAGATCCTTTATGATGGATCCTCCTTTTCTTTGGCAACACTAGGAATGAGAGTCCCCTAATGGGAGATACAGTAAGTTTATAAGACCAGTTTCCTCAAAGAGTGAATCAACAATGCACTCCATAAAGCTGAAGATCACTGAGATCTTCAATTCTTTTGTCTAACTCTTCGCTAGAAAAATCTCACGATTCCTCTAAAGTCACCATACAATTAACATTAGGCTTCTCGTAGGGCTTAACATGACTTCCATGTTTGGTTTTAAAAATATTGATCAGATTCATGCCTCATAATCTATGCACCCTGGAAATTTCTGGCTGGTCTTATAAATTTTAAACTTAACTGTCATCTCCAATTGCATACATATAACTCTCTTGTTCATTGATGATCTAATTTGGCCCTAGGCAATTTCATTGCCACTAATCAAGTGCTTCAAAGTCCAGAGAGTTAATTCCCCTTGTTCCAACTTCTTTGGTCTTTGATACTTGTATGCACTTCCTAGCAAGATGGAACCTTCTCGATTTATCAGCTCTTTTGTGAACATTAAATACAACTAGATTCAGGAACACTTGTGGGCCTTAGTTATCTGCAAGCCATTAGAAATGCCTTGGGTGATTTGTAGTCAGACTTATTCATTTTGACTTTTTTTTTGGGATAAATGTTTGTGGTGGGCATATATTATTATATCTGTTTGCATTTTCTCTTTCAGACAATGATTTTTTGCAAACTTTTGTTCTGTGTCAAGTAAAATTCAAAAAATTGAAACTTAAAGAAGGTTATAATTCTTAAGATAACTTTGATAAATAATTAAATAGGAAATGTTCTCTATTTTCTCCCACTTTGGTTAATCAGTAAGGACACTTCAATGCTGTTTCTTATAAAAATATTTTGTTTCAAAATAATTTCTTCTTCTACCCCTTCAAAAAACGTGTTTGAAGCACATCATAGTACACAAAGCATTCTAAATCAAGTCTCAATATTTTCTATAACAGCTATTCAAGATATGAATCGCTGCTTCATATTTTTCTTTAGTTCTACCCAGGTGACTATGCATTGAAATGGACCAAAATGCATGTTTTGGGCGCTATTGTAAGATACATTCCTTTCAAAAAGTATGACTGTTTTCTGTAGTAGCAGAATATTCTTTGTCATTGCAGTGATTTTTCTTATAAACATAAATCAAGGGACAACAATATGCAATTGTATTTATGTTGGAGTACCAGGAATTGGGCCCTTAGTGCTATCTTTTCTTGATGCTGTAGGTTATTGGATTGAGCAATGTTCCAATTGCTGGTGATGAGTTTGAGGCTGTCAGCTCTCTTGACATTGCTCGTGAAAGGGCAGAGGAATGCGCTCTTAAGTTAAGAGATGAACGGCTTTGTGCACAGCCTGCTGAGGCACAAGTCACTCTTTCTTCCCTTGGTATTGCTATCACAGAAGGCAAAGGAATTGGTTCAAACAGGCACCAGTTTAATATTATTTTGAAA
Organism: Sequoiadendron giganteum; assembly: GCA_007115665.2. Taxonomy (NCBI): domain Eukaryota; kingdom Viridiplantae; phylum Streptophyta; class Pinopsida; order Cupressales; family Cupressaceae; genus Sequoiadendron; species Sequoiadendron giganteum. The sequence continues at coordinate 358,025,777 of CM021103.1, forward strand.
GTTGATGTCCAGGTATGTCTTATTTGTGTTCCTTACGTGCAGTTGGTGGGATGTATAGGCTGAGTGTGTGTTGAGTAAATCATATGCATAGGGATCATGTCAAGTTCTTTTACAAAATACCTTTTACCATACAAATGTTTTATGGTACATCTACCATAACCTGTGCACTAAAATATTTTGAACACCTGTAACAGGGATCTGTGGCTGCTATCAGGGAAGCCCTAGAAACACTTCCACAAGATGCTGTTAATCTACGATTTTTAATGCAGGCAGTTGGGGATATAAATGCCAGTGATGTCAACCTAGCTTCTGCTAGTGAAGCCATTGTTGTGGGCTTCAATGTACGAGTCCTTGCAGCTGCCCAGGCACAAGCAGAAATCCAAAGTGTTGAAATTCGCTTGTATAGAGTCATCTATGAACTTGTTGATGACTTGCGGAAGGCAATGGAGGGGCTTCTGAAACCAGTTGAGGTGAAGGATTACTCAGTAACATTTGTACTTTTTTGCTGATGAATTACTCTCTTCAGTGGCTGCATTTAAGTGGTATTAAGTTGCAATATTTTATAGGCAACTCACATCCATGATATTGTCTATAATGTATAGGAGCAAGTGCCCATTGGTTCTGCAGAAGTAAGAGCTGTCTTTAACAATGGAAGTGGGCATGCTGCTGGTTGTATGGTGACAGAAGGTAAAGTAGTCAAAGGTTGTGGTGTTAGGGTTGTTCGCAATGGTAAAATTGTCCATACAGGCACACTGGATTCATTGAGACGGGTGAAAGAGGTTGCCAAAGAGGTAACTGAAATTTTATATAGTTCAAGTTGGCTTTTGAAGCTTACACATTTTTTATGTTTTGTTAAAGCACTAAATTAGATTAATTCTGGTACAAAATCCTTGAATCTTCAAAAGGCTTGTTTCTTGTTTTAAATTACTTGATGCATCTTTTATGGATCTTTATTAAGGCAGTGTGATTTATGTTATGCGTACTCTTCTGGGATCTGATCCACTATATAAAACCCTGCCAAAGCTGTCAGTTTTAGAGATTTTCCAGTTAGACTGGTATATAGTATCCAGCCTCGAGAGGTTCTGTATTTATCCATCCATACTGTTTATCTACAATGATAGTCTTCTGCTTCCTTTTCAACATACTTTGACCATGATTATATCATTACATGTGGGGAATGCCAAGCACTGCTATACGTTAATAGAAAAGACTACTGGCTTACATGTCTTCATCAATTCAACCATAAACCCCCTTTCCCTGGAGGTTGTTCGAATAAAAAATGGAAAGGTAGTCAATGGTATGAGATAAGAAGGAGAACATCATAGGTTACTTTATTGTCATCTAGAGAGCCATGGCTTCTCTCTTAAACCCGTGGGTGGCTTCACCCTTCATGAGGGCTGTCAATTCAAGTTCCAGAAAGGATAGAGAGAGACATGTTGTGAGTTCCTTGTTGCTTTCAATTTATGAAATCAAGCAGATACATATAGAGATAAACCCAAAGGAGAAATATAAAAGGATATTTTGTTTTTGGCCAAAGTCATGTGAGAAACACCAGATTTACCTCTTACTGGTTTCTCTGATCCAAATTGAGTTCTTATGATCGTTGTTCACTGTAATGAACACCCCTAATTTTTTTTTGTTTTGTTTATGGAATAAGATGGAGATGCAGAATGTGTCTTGTTTCAAGTTTCAATCATAATGTTTGTTGCATACATTGAATAACATTGCATAGAAAGAGAATAAACTTTTCTTTGCATCGAACCATATTGAACACCATTACAAATCAGATTTGCATCAAACAATAAACTGAAATCAGATCTGCAGAATTAATTGCAGACCTGATTACAAAGCCAAAGTGTGCATTTTCAGGCTTTCAGATGATCAGCAAATTTCTCCAAACTCTTCCAAATGGCTTAGAGCCAACATCCAATCTATGCAGATTTAAAAAACTTAGTAAAAACCTCGCCAAAAAGGATGCAGATTTGTGTGACCAGCAAGCCCACATGACCCAAGAAGAATGGCACCTGCCTTAAGGGTGATTTGCTTTATAATTGCAGTCCTTAAACATAACCCACATGCAATGGCTCAAAAGATGGCACCCAACAAAGAGGAATGCAATGAATTAACACCCAAAATGATACTTGGCAGTCCCACTGAGTTATGGACAAACTTTGTTTTTCCAGTATCGCAGAAAAAGCACACTAGCACCTTGAAAAAACATCTAATCACCACAAGATGGTTAATACGAATCAGGACAGAGATAAAGCCAATGATTTGTGGACGGAAGATGAAACGAGATACATGGTTGATTGCCTTAAGAAAACTGTGGAGGATTTGCAGCAATTCAAGAGCAATCATGACGGCAAGCTTTCAGAAATGGAGGAAAAGCTAAAGAATGTCAAAGAGTCCATTCAAAAGGTTCTGGAAATGAGCCACAAGATCTTGAAGTCCATTGCGAGTACCATGAATATGATGGTTGAGAATTTGGAAAGGGTGCATCAGGTAAGAACTGTTGTGGATGTGGAAGAAGACAAAGATCAAAGCCAGGTTGAGGGTGCAAGGCCGAGCAAACGAACTAGAGCCAACCTGAAAAGGAAGGCGGATAAGATCCTTGTGGATATCCAGGAGATGAAGAAAGCAACAATTAGTATGAACAATCTGGAAAAGGAAGTGGCTGATATCTTGAGCAATCTGGCTTAGCCACTAGATTTCAGATGGATTCTTGTTGGTTTTTTGCTGTGCTGTCTCTGTGCTGGTCTTTGTGTTTATCTTTGTAGGCAGCTTCTTATCTATATGCTTGACTTTTTTATGCTTTATCTTTACTATCTTTGCTGTTAAAGGGTTTCGAGGTCCCTTCAAAACCTGCTTTTACCTTAATCAAAAAACATCTAATCACCGCGAAACTTGAACAACACTCCAAGGAAGCTCACATCACACCAAAAACTAAACACCCATATTAGAAAACTTCATAAATCTTCATCTTCTCCAAACCCAAATCACCAAACCAAGCCAAAATCGCTGTCAATAGCAAACCAAGAGCACCGACCAGCTAGGGTGGATATTTCACCACCGAAACCAACAACCAAGAAGGGGGTTTTTGTCCTTAAGCAGCAAAAGAAGAACTCCCTGAGCTCATTCTAGCAGCATCTTCTTAAGTTGTCAAACATGCATATGCAAATGAGAGCTCAAACTCATATTTATAAAGTGAAGGAAACGTTAGGGCAACTTGCATTTGAATTTGAATGTTTTTTCCCTCTCATTTCACTTTATGAAATGACATGAAATTACCCCAAGAGGGGCGCCCAACTTCTTGCCTCCAAAATCTCACTTCTCATTTTTCTCTTTAAAAATGACATTAAGCCTCAACTAGGCGCCCCACCTTATGAGGCATAACATTAGCCTTAAAAAATGATAAATTACCTTCATTCTAGGCACCACACAAGGAAGAACATTGGCCGTCTTTTAAAAATGTCATCTTACTAGGTCAAGGGGTACACTTCATGAACCCACATCCCCTCACTTAAGTTATAAAGCAACATTATAAAACTTAAGTGGGAATGAATCAAATATTAATCCGACCACGAGAGAATTCACCACTGCCATAAATAGAAAGCACTGCATTGAGCTGCTGGATGAATTGAGCCAAGTCCAAGTACTGAAAATAGCACTTATAAAAAATAGTGAGTCAAATCATCAAATCGACCCAATTGGAGCCCAATTGAAACTTACTAAAAATAGCCACTACTAAAAATAGCCATTCTACTGGTAAGGACCTAGAAAAAATCTAGAAAAACCCACAAAAGCTCATGGGTAACATCAATTTACTCCTCTAAACACGCTAACACAAACCGATAAAGTTAGCGCCAAATGCAAAGCAAGCGAACCCGGAAAAAGGGGACATTACGTTTACCCTATTGATCCAACCCCTTTTATGAAAGCAACTCAAAGCAAGTGCTCAAATCTCAGATCAAGGTACAAGAGGAATCTAGTTTTCCATATGCAGATAAGTACTATATTAAGGTCAGATACTGCTCATTCCCAAACCCACTTGCATTGAGTTACTGCTATGCACATTTCACTTCCAAAGATAAGAAATTCAATTCAAAGCATAATAGCATTACATTTCAAAACTTGTGATAAATCTTGAGTAATTGCGATCCCCACATTTGCCATGCTGTTTCCTGAGTTTTTCAAAAAGTATTTTTGAAATGTATTAATTTTTTATGTATACCTATCCTTGTTTTGTTTTATTTTCCTCTTAGGGGTAGAAAAATCAAAGCACCATGGGCTGCCTCTAAAGGTTGTGCTACTTGATGGATACACTTATTATTTTAGGACCAACCTTTCAGTTTTTACATAAATCCTCTTAGGTGAAGTAAATATTTTAAGATGAGTCCCTTGGGTTTGACATAGAAGATTTGAACTTGGATCATAGCTTTTATAAGCACACCCACAAACCAATTGCCCTTCCAACCAAGGACTGCGAAATAACTTAAAAAATGCATACTGCTTTTTTATAATTGGACTTTTCTTTTTAATGTCCAATGTTTATTCCTAATCTCTATGCACTTTTTAATAGAGTGGTGGTCATGCCCTAGATCTACCAACTCCTTTGGTATCCAAAGCTATAAGAGCAAGACAGAACCCAAAATATGTCGGTCAGGGGCTTAAACCCATTGTCAATCGATGTCTCCAAAACCCACTACATAACCTTCAAAATGTGCTCACAATGGAAGCCTCTTTCAATAATTAAAAGGTTGACTTGACATAACCAAGTCATGCCCAGCACCCTGTCCTCCGCTTACACTCCTAGGATTGTGCTGTAGCTCTTCAATCAGAGGAAGGGGCTGCCGAACCCTGTGGGGCTGTAAGGGAGGCCAGAGTGGTGGCCATGCCCTAGTTTTACTAATACATTTGACATTCTACAAGAGACAGATAGAACCCAAAACATGCTGGTTAGGGGCTTAACTCTAGCATGGTCAACCAATGTCTCCAAAATCCTCCATAACCTTCAGAAAATAGTCACAATGAAAACCTCTTTGAAGTTTTAATAATTGAAAGGTTGACCCGAGAGTTGACATGATTAGTTTGTCATCACCTTTCTAGCGCACTATTCTACAATTATAAGGTTGGGTTAGCCAAGTTAATTATTAGATCATTTTAATGTTAACCACCACCCAATCCAGAGACATGGTAACCTAGAAGCCTAAATCAACCAGTGTGTCCAAAATCCACTCCATAACCTTAATAATGTACTCACAGTGGAAGCCTACAATGGAGCCCTCTTTTAATACTTAAAATGTTGACTTGACACAACCAGGTCATGCCTAGCACTCTGTCCTCCACTTACACCCCTCCTAGGATTTTCTTTTGTAACAATTAAGATGCTAAACCTTGTTAAACTAAGATCTTCCACAAACAAGTAGTGCAGATTTGTATCTACAACAATAAAATCCTGGACCAAACATATACCCAATCGACAACAAACAACAAAGGCATTATTCCATTCACTGCATGATATGATAATATTGGAAAATGATCTACACTGCTCTGAAGAGTCATCTCTGCTAATGCATGGTGGAAGAAGTCAGTTTGGATGGGAAGCTGAGTCTTCAGAACATAAGTAGTGCAATCGCCAAATAGTTGCAGTATAGATGTTCTTGAGCCATAAAATCTATGAGATACCTCAATTAATAATCCCATAGAGAATGCTCTTGATATACAGCTTGGAGGAAGAGGTAAGATTTGCCTTTAAGTGATCTGTCTAAGTTGCTGGTATGACAAATTTTTCCGCAGGTTTAGTACAGTTAGGCTTGGCCATACAATAGAAAACACAATTGATAGTGATAAAGATAGTTGATAATTCAACGTCAAATGTTGGATCGATACAAAATTACAAGCAAGAACCACAAGCAACTACAGTGCCACTATGCAAGTCTTGTGTAGGAGTCTCCTTATCCTCTAAGGAGACTATGGCAAGTCATGCAACAAAAGCATCTAAGTCGGCTTGCTTAGGGGTTAAATCCCAATTCTTCATCACCCTCTTGTTGTACTCATCTTTCTTACGTGACAAGATGCACAATTTGGAATACACATATACCAACTCCTTTGCCTTTTATGCACAACCGGCCAGTTGTGCTTAATTGAGTGCATAAAGGAGTATATACTTTAGTTCTGTGCAACTAAAGAAAAAAATATAACATGTTGAGATTGGAGACAAAGTCAATACAACATTTGCAACTATAAAATATGATAAATAGTTGCGAAAGAGAAGTGATAAAACTTTGAGTGCAAGAGCTTATAGGTAAATAGAGCCTTGGCCATGAAGGTACCACCATAGTTTACATACTCGGATTCGGAGAGTACTCGGCAAGCCCAAAATTTTTGACTCGGCAAATACTCGGCAATACTCGGCAACTTAAAAGGTATTAAAATATAATATATAACTTAATATATATAATAAACTAACTATATTTTTTAAATATATTAATATATTCATATTTCATAATGATAATCTATACTTATAGTATATACTATATATTATATATATTAAAATGTTTTCTAATATTTAAAATTTTAATAATATATTTTAAAGTTCTATAATGATAAAATATAACATATAATAATAAATATAATCTATGATTGTATAGTATATATATTAAAATATTTTATAATATAATATTATAAAATATTTTATAATATAATATTATAAAATATTTATAATATTTAAAATTTTATAATATTTTAAGATTTTATAATATACAATTTTAAAATAGAATACATAATAATAAATATATCTATAATATATTTAAACTATACACATTTTATATAGTATTAGAAATTTATAGACTTTCTAAAAATTTTAAACTTATATCCTCTAACTCCTCGTGCGATGTCGTGAGCTCCTCCTGCAATTTGTGATGTTGATTGCAGTCACAATTGCGCAAAAAAAAAAAGTGGAAATTCGTGGGTGTCTTCAAATTTGAGTGTCATACAAATTCGAGGGTTTAATGAACCAGAGACTCTTCCAAAACGCAAGAAAAATTGGCGCGTTGCTGCAAATAGCAATGCCTATAGAAACCAGTCGCACGGAAATAGAAGCTTCGAATCACGCCAAAAACGAAGGTAAAAATGAGGGTTAAAGTAGAATAAACACGGAAAAAAAACGTGTGAAACTAAAGCACTGTAGCATTTGGCGAGTAAAGGCAGAAAATAATCGTTTTTCTTGAAACCTGGCGATTAATCGTCCACTCGGAGATTAATTGGCGATTATGTAAACCATATATGAGTGTCTTTGTCATAGTTTTAGGACTCAGACTTGACAGCCCAAAATTTTGGCTTGGATTCGGGACTTAGAAAAAACACCTTATAATTACACAAAAAAAAAAGAAATTAATGTATTTAGAGGACAAAAATTCAAACATTACACATGTCATACAATCCTCAAATTGTCAAATTGTCAAAATTTGAAATTTCTTAGTTTTAACTTCCAAATGTATAATAGGATTATAAATTTATAATTGTTTACATATGATGATATGCCAAAATGAAAACAACAACCAAATAAAATGTACATATTCCTCTTTCCCCTCCTAGTGTAACTTAATTTTTCAGTCCTTGAACTAGAAGGTAAGTCAGTATCAAAATGGTGATAGATTGTTTCTTCAAAAGTGTTTTCGTTTTCCGCCATTACATCCAATTTTTCTGCCTCTGCCACTCCTCTCTCCAATTTTGCAAGATCTTCATCAGTAAGGAGGACATCATCTTGTTCATCGATAGTCCATTCACCATAAGGATCAATCTCATCCAAGTTGATATAATCATGTGAAATTTCCTCCACCGTTCTAGTTCAAAGGCAAAGGTTGTACCAAACAAAGACAAGATCATTGAGGTGCTCCTAGGTCAACTTGTTTCTCTTCTTCGTGTGAATGCTCTCAAATAGGCTCCAATTGCGTTCACACCTAGAAGCACTATAGGGTTGAGACAAAATATGGATGGCTAGCCTTTGAAGATTTGGTGTGTCAACATCATAAGTATCCCACCATAAATCTGAAAAGACATTTAAAAAATATAAGAATCAAGTTTCTAATTTCTACTTGTAATATTGAGCTAAAAATTAAAAGATTTTTTTACTTGGTTGTTTATCTCTCCTTTGAATTGCTTGAGCTAAAGAAAAGAGCCTCCCCTCTACACCCTTGTAGACCTTGAATAGATAGATGAAATATAACAAGTTAATTATATGTATTGTTTCTAGAGACTTGACATTGCCACATTCATAAATAAGATATAGTAAATCAGATTTAGTAAATCTCACCTCCAACTCATTAAGAACTTTGTCTCTTATCTCAACATCTCGCACCATTTTATCAATGCATGAAATAACACTTGCCATGATCTTCTCATCAGCCTTAAATGTATCAGAGAAGTAGAACTTTGGGTTTAGGTAGTAGGCCAACGATAAAGCTGGTTTGCCCATTCGTGATCATTGATGTGCCAAATGATTTCATATTTTTTTTGTTTCCACCATAGTAATGCAAAATGGCCTCTTTGGCCTTATCCATGGCCTCATAGGGGAAACCCATCAACTTGCTGTCTTCATCCACCATACAAAGAACCCTGATCAAAGGTTCTATCACCTAAAAAATTGAAAACGAATTTGAAATAATTACAAAATTAATCCCTTAAAAAAAAACAGATAATTTTGTATAAAATTTATGTTTGTATTTGTTACTTACCTTAATTAACTCCTCTCCATTTTTGATGAATAAGTCATCAAAACTTGTTCTTGCAGTCTTCTCCCCTTCATTTCTTTTGGAAAATGGAGACTCCAACCAAGAATCAGACACAACCGTTTGCTTGAGACGAGTGTTAGAATCAAACATGTTCTGATACCATGTTAGAATTGGCTATGGATGCCAAGATCTATGGACCAAATAGAAAGCACAAAGAAGAGAGAAAATAATATGACAAGAATAAACTGTATTCAATGTCAATGATAATGCTTCAATGTGTGTACCAATGTAGTAGAGACCCCTTAGTTATATAGCCAAGGTGAGAACATAGGAGTGCATAAGATTATGACAAGTGTCGTAATCTTATGACATGAGACAACAATGAAAAGCTATCACTCCACCTAAAGTGGAAAGGTGATAATGTGATAACCACCACAAATAGTGGATCCACCACAAAAGGTGGAACCCTAATCACATGATATGTCCATGAAGGGTGGAGGTGATAAAGTAATAACATGATAAGTCCACCAAAGGTGGAAATTCTCCAACAACTCCTATGTGGTCCCTAAGTAAACTTAACTAAGGTGTAATTATGACCTAGGACAAGGTACAAAATATTTAATTACACCAACAACGAGGAATTGTGACAAGTATGCTTTGCAAAGTGAGGAAGTGGCTAGCAAATCGTCACTTTTGGTCGCACAAGCTCCTTGCCATTTGTGTGCTTTCTCGTACAAGAAAGGACCCAAGTATGGTTATAGATAAGTTTGGTAAATTGTGTAACATCTTCAACCACACTTTTGACCCATCCAATCTTCCCAATGTTGTTTACTCACTGGAGTTCTCACGACGTACTACGAGAGTAAACGGGAATCAACAAAACATAGGCAAGTATGAACAATCATGAATTCATATTGCACAACAAAATAGTACTTCATTTATTATTCATGATAACCAAGTACAATTAGCTGTACTAGAATGTAACAACATGTAGCATAATATGATAAGTACCAACATAATGTCTCCCGACTTTACTGACTCAAGTACAAATAGCCGTTGGTGGCGGTTCAGGAACCAACCGTCACGACACTTCATGACAACAACTAATCACTTAGTTAGGGAATTAGTCTTCCCGAAACATGTACAAAAGTATATGAAATATTATAAACTAACTATAGTCTTATTTAAATATAATTAATTGCGGCAGACTATGATCGACTACATCATCCCCCCCACAAAAGTAGTCGTCTTCTAGACGACGAAAAACAAAAACGGGGGTACCCCTCAGCCAATACTCACTCCCCTCAGCCAATGTCTCTTCGAGTGTGCTCGGCAACTAGTTGCTCTTGTGACTTCTGAATGTAGTCCACCAACTCTCGCTTGGTAGTCTTGGTCATCTCTACTCTTGGCCACTTGTGCGAGGTAAAATACTGAAAGAATTCGCCTCGACATTCCGACTACATGCCTGCCAAGATCCTCTCGGCCTCATGTACCAGTGAGGGGTCAAGTCCCACGTCTAGCTGTTGTTCGATTGCACCAACCTCGTACACTCTGTTGGACTCAGGTACCTTTGGATTGTACCATGAGGGTCATTGACTTTTGGTTCATTGATCTTAATGTACACTTTGTTGGACTCTTGTGGACGTCGTTCCGACTGTGTTGGCTGTGAGGGTGTTGTATGTGCTAGACATGAGGCTAGGAGAACTGATTGTGATATTGGTGGCTTTGGTTGTACTGTGATAGCTAGTTGCCCTGAGACTTGGCAATTCAAATGATTTTGATGGGGGTTTGGGGGCAATGCCCCAAATGGGGTCAAGGGGCAGCACCCCTTGCGGGGGTTTGGGGTAGCGCCCTAGTGGTGTCGAGGGGCAATTCTCCTTGTGGGGGTTTGGGGGCAGTGCCGCCAGCGGGGTCGAGGGGCAGCCAAAACTCTATTCGGCACCTCATTTTCATGAATTTTTAAGAGACACCAACCAATGTTGATAGAGCCAAAAATTAGAGATTTTCCACTATTTAACTGATATATGATGTCCACCTTCCCTTTACGCCTCACCTTCTGTAGTCTTTGCCTTAGCCGTATATTGATCTTCACCTTGTGCCTTGCACGCCTATGTTGTGCGGTAATGTATGAGTTTGCTTTATGTTGTACGAAACATCTTTTAAAATTTTCCAACCGTACGAATTTGTAATGTCTACTTTCTCCCGTTCGTATGCCAATGTTTCTTCTTAGTCGCACACCAATACCTCTATTATTTACTCGTACGCCAATGTCTTTCTTCAACGTACGACAATGTCTTCATTAAGTCGTACTACAACATTTTCCTTGCAATGGAAGGCGATATCTTCCTTAGATCGTATGACAGGATCTTCCTTGAATCGTACGACAAGATCACTTCTACATTGTACGGTTGGCTCATGTTCACCTTGTACAACAATTTATTTTTCACACCATACTGATAGCTCCTCTTCACATCGTACGGGAAGCTCATCTTCACATTGTACAGACAGCTCTTCACATTGTACGGTCTGCTTGGTGGAAATGTTTTTATTGTACAACTTATCCTTTTGTCTCCCGTACAGATGTGCCTTAATTACCTTTTGCAGGGACTTCATTTCTTTCCACGATTCTTCCTTCTCAACTTGCTGTATGGTAATGCCCAGGTTTGCTCTACACCGTATTGAATCTCCTTTTGAATTTGCCAACCGTACACTTTTGGAATGCTTACTTTGGGTTTCACTTTCTCCTTCAAGCCGTGCTCTTGTGGATTCAACTTTTTTATGTCGATTCTTTTTGCATTTAGTCTCTGTAGCCTATATGGAGCCGTTGTTGTGCTTCCTGGACACCGTACAACTTGAATTTCCTTTTTTTCCTTGCGTGTGAGACCTCTTGATGCTTGATCACATGGGTTGGTTTCTTTTTGATTTCCGGCAAGGTGACTTTTGAGCTTTTTATGTTGTATATGCCCTCCTTGCCATACACACTCCTTCCGTATGATGTGGTTATTTACTTGTGCAATTAAAAGCCTTCGTACACTAATGCCCTTCCTAAAGCGGATGTTTGCCTGTTTTAATTGCCGTGTTGTCTTCTTTATTTCACGACTTGCCTCTCCTTCCCTTCGTATGATGTACGGACTTGGCTTGGTGTTTTTTCTCTGTCTTCCTATCCCTCAAACTCCTGCTATTCTTTTTTCCGCCTCTTCCAATCTCTCGCACGAACCCTTTATGTTGTATGATGTACGAATTTGACTTGGAAACTTTTCGTCGAGCATTCCTTTCCCTTGTCGATTCCTTGAGTGACAGTACGACCTTTATTTTAATGTCTTTTATTTTTATCTTTCCCATTTTGAATTTTTAAAGTTTTTAATCTCCTTCCCTTTTAATTTTCCATCTTTTCCTCTCTTCGTCTCTTTCTTTTCTCGTCTTTTTTTCTCACATTGTCTCTTTTTTCTCTTTCTCGGTCTCTTTTCTCTCTCTTCATCTCTTTTTTCTCTCATCGTCTCTTTTCTCTGATCGTCCCTTTTTTCTCTCATCCATTTTTGAATTTTTAACTGTTCTACTTTATTTTTTCGATTTTTTCATATTTTGGCTCTAACACAATTTTTTCACCTCGTACTTGTTCGGACTTGTGGGCTAGCGTATCGTCCAATTTTGATACTCTTTCTTTGTATTGTCCGTACTCGACTGGGAATGCTTGGCTGGACGTGCCCTTCTCCTCTTCTTCTTGGGTTTCTCCGATTTGTAGCATGTTGCACTCTTGGTGGAACACCTCGTAATCTTCCATTTGCTAATGAAATAGGGCATTCAACAAACTTGTTTCGTCCTTCGAGCAACTCTCGAGTTCAAGTACGCCATCGGCATTTGGTTCCATAGCTTTCCTCCCTTAGTCGATATTCGACTCACGTCTGTCCGATTTTGATTCGGAGGAAGCCAATTCTTCGCTCACAACTTGGTTCTTCAAATCAATGGCGTACTTCCGCCCGTTGCTCTCAATCGAGAGTGTGTTCTTTTTCCAGTTATGATCTGCTCTAGCTACCACCAACCATCCTCTTTTGAGCAATGCATCGTACGCCTTCTTCTGTAGTGGTATGACTATGAAGTTTAGTAGGAACGATTGTGTTCCGATCGTCACCTTCTGCGCCATCAATGTTCCCAACGGCTTGATGCCGTGCTGATTGACACCCACTAATTGGAATGTAGGTGGCCAGAGTGTAGGCTTTCCGAGACTCTTCCATGTGTCTTTGGGTAGTACGTTGACTCCCGATCCTCCATCAATGATAGTGTTTGTCAGGATTTTCCCTTCGATCTCCATTTGTACGACTGTTGGCATCTTCTCAATGTTTGCCATTAGTAGCATTGGGTCGACAGTTTGTTCATCGTACAGTGGTGGTTCCGCTATCAATTCTTTTCTTCGTCCTTGCCGTTGATGTTGGTCATCACTGGTTACGTTCGTGATCGCCAGTCCTATGGCACAGTCTGGAGAAGGTCAATCACCTTTAGGGGTACGATGGTTTGCTGTACTTTCCATATGATGTTGTTTTCCACCTCCGACTGCCAAGAAGTGTTTGGATTCTCTAGAGGTGTTTTGTGTTCCTTCACTATCGTGAGTTCCACTCCTACTTTTGCTCCCTTCGTTCTTTGTTTCTTCATATGTGGATTTGGGTAGGTGGTCTTCTTCGTTTGCTCTCTAGTAATCGCCAGTACCTCTTACTCTTCCACATCTAACATATGAATGCCTTTCTGCTTGGGGCATTCTTTGTCTTCGTGATCACCTGGTCCACACCACTTGCATAGTCTTCCCTCTGAACCTTGACCGTTCTGGCATTCCCTGGTGAAGTGGCCCCATTCATTGCACTTCCGACATTGTATCATGGGCCTTCCTTTACCATCGTACGACATCTTGCTTCTCAGACTTCTGTTGCTTCGGTAACCTCCAGGGGATGCATTGCTATTGTATCGGGGCTTCGGTGGTGTATTCGGCAGTGTTGACGGTTCTCCCTAAGTGAAGAGTACTTGCGTACCCCTTGCTTTCAGATTGTATGGGCATTCTTTGATGGAATGTCCCATCACTTGGCAGATATCGCAGTACAACTTCTTCTGGCAGTTTGCTTTTGTGTGACCTTCCCCATTGCAATCCGTACACCACAGTTCTCTGGCTTCCTTCGTGCTCTCCTTGTCGGCCTTTAATTCTTTCATCATTCTTATCATATTCTTTCAGAGTGCTTGCACCATTTTTGACTCATCGTCCCTGTTGTCGTTCGTCTTCCTTTTCCCTCAGGAGGATGTTTTGTTCTCGCTCTCTATATCCATTGCCCAATTGTACGCTTTGGTGTACAATGACGGAGGTACAACTTTCATTTTTTTCCTCAGCGACGGAAGCAAGCCTTTGATGAACCATCGCTTCTTTAATCCGTCGGTTGATTGGGTCTCAAGTTTTCCCAACAAATCTTTGAGTCTCTGGTTATAGGTACGCATGTTCTCATGCTTCCCTTGCTTCGTATTGTAGATTTCTGCTACAATTTCACTGTCATCCTTAAGAAGTTTGAACTCATCTTGGAATGCCTTCTTGAGTAATCTCTATGATGCCCTGTGTACTTGGTCCAGTTCTGTGTACCAGTCAATGGCACTGTCTCTTAGTGTCATTGGGAATGCTTTAAGCCAATAGTCCACATCATCTTGTCCGTTGGCTATCCAAATTGTCTCGCATGTCTTACAGTGCCTTACTAGATCTTCTGACCCGTTGCCCATGAACTTTGGTAGTTTTTGCCTCTCGGCTAGTAGAGTCACCATCCTTCCTTGATGCCTTCCTTGTGTGTTAGACTTGACTGGACTGGTTCTCCCATTACGTCTCGGTGCATCACTTGCCCTCTCGACCACGTATGAGTCTCCCCCATGTCCTCTACACGTCGAGTCTCGTGGGGTTCGTTCTGATACTCCCTCTGCCCGAGGGTCTTAGGCTCAGATCTTCCAACTCTCAGCCCTTCGTCGTCCGATATGGATAGCTCTCTCATACGACATATGCTGTTTTCAAGTTCTTTTGTCACTTCATTTTCATTTTCATATATTTTCTATTTTGCTCTATTTGTTACTAATGGTGTTCTGAGGTTTCCCTCATCAGTTTCTCCACCAGGGTAGACAATATTTTGGTTTATTTCGTTGCAATCTTCATCTACTCCCTCGGTGGTTTGTTTTAATTTCCTCCGTCGGTTCTCTTGTTCTTTGAGTCTTAATGATCTCCGTACTTGTTCCTCGACAGTTTCTTGCCCTTTTGGTACTTGGTTTTTGTCTTTGTTGAGGCATACGGGCATTAATTACCGATCATATGGGCCTTAGTTGCCAGACGTACGTCTTTAGCTTGTATCTTGTTCCTCCTCTTCCTGCTTGGTTCTCTCCTCATATCGTTGTAGTATTTGTTGCCTCCTTTGTTCTTGATCCCTTTCAGCCCAGAGATCCTGTAAGATAATGTAGTGGTGTGCTATCAACCTTGGCAGTTTGGTGAGGAGATGGTCGACCTCTTGGTTGACGTGCAGTCAATCCTAGATGACTGACTGAGGGATCTCTCGCTTGAGAGCCTCCCTTCGTACGTGGTCCCTCAACGAGATTTCCCACAGACTGCAGAGGTCTTCTGTTAGAGCGTCTTCATGATCCTCGTTTGCTTGTATTGGCTCTTGGGACGATTGCCCCATCACAACGCCATTCTCTTGTCTAGATGTTCACCGGATTTGCTTAGGCAACGACGCCAAATGTTTACTCATTGGAGTACTCACGATGTACTACAAGAGTAAACGAGAATCAACAGAACATAGGCAAGTATGAACAATCATGAATGCATATTGCACAACAAAATAGTACTTCATTTATTATGCACGGTAACCAAGTACAATTAGCCGTACTATAATGTAACAGTATGTAGCATAATATGATAAGTACCAACATAATGTCCTCAACTATACTGACTCAAGTACAAATAGCCGCTGGCGGTGGTTGAGGAACCAACCATCATGACGCTTCATGACAACAACTAATCACTTAGTTGGGGAATTAGTCTTCCCGAAACATGTATAAAAGTATATGAAATATTATAAACTAAATATAGTTTTATTTAAATATAATTAACTGCGGCTGACTATGAATGACTACAAATGTCCTCTAACAACAAATCCAAGCAATGTGCAACACAAGGAGTCCAAGAAATAGTAGGATGCCTCTCCATAATGAGTTTCCTTGCGACTACATATGCTAATCACTTAGTTGGGGAATTAGCCTTCCTGAAACATGTATAAAAGTATATGAAATATTATAAACTAACTATAGTTTTATTTAAATAGTAGGATGCTTCTCCATAATGAGTTTCCTTGCGACTACATATGCTGCTGTGTTGTCTATGATAATTTGGACAACGTTCTCAACCTCAACCTCCTCGATCACCCCATCCAATAGATTGCACAAAGTCTCAACATTTTTGACTTCATGTGAGGCATCTATAGACTTCAAGAACACTAATGTGTCATTAAAAACCACTAAAAAGTGAAGTAGAGTCCTATTCCATCAATTTGTCCATCCATTTGATAAGATGTTGCAGCCTTTTTTCCGCCATACTTTCTCTTGATCATCAACCACAAGCCGTGTATTTTTTACTGCTTCCTCTCGCAATTGCCCACTCAATTCTCTAGCTATTGGAGTCTTAAACCCCTTACTAGCAATTTTTAATGCATTCACCAACCCTTCCCAATATGGGCTGTTTGCCACATTGAAGGGTAAATTATTATAGTACCTAAAGTTTGGTGCTGCCATCTTAGTCTCATGGTGTTTCTCTTTATTCCAAGCGGTACCTTCAAGTGAGGATTGTGCTCTTGAAACATTGTGTGGAATAAAGAAATTTGGTGATGATGAAGGAATATGGCTAGAAGTAGAAATAGAACCCTCAAGACTCTCACCGATAGAGGAATGTGCATGATGAATGCTTGGAGTTGGTGTAACAAAGGAGTCCGTAGATACATTCTGATTCATCACTGCTGCTATTGCTTCCTTTGTCTTTTGCTTTTCCACTTTTTTTCATTTTGAACTTAGCAAGTAGGGCATTCATCTCTCTTCTAAACTCTTCAGACACCTTAGAGCATGCCTTCACATTTATTTTAGCAAGGTTATATTTTAATCTGTTAATTCCTCCTTTCATAGGCTGCTTGCATTTATTACTAGTGACTTGGCCCTTGATAGCTCCCGGTCTCCCATACTTCCATGCAGGATCTTTTTTACCACTTAGTTGTGTTGAACTATTGTAGGATTTTGCAAAAAATCAGCAACAAGCATTGAACAAAATAATAAGCTTTTATTTTAAAAAATAGAATGCAAATAGAAGCTAAAAGTGTTAGGAAATAAGGGATGAGGGGAAATAGAATTTTTTTGACAACATTTCCCCTGATTTTTTCAAGTTTTTTTTAATTTGAAAATCAAGAAAAGAAAAAAAAGAAATTAATAGTTACTCACTTGTTAGATGATTTGATCAACTTTCAATCCTTAAAAATTCTCTTCTCAAACTATCTTCTTGCTATGTCTATGCTTTGCTGGGTGAAACAGGCGAATAAGAGCAAAAAATGATCCAAAAATGGTGAATATCCACTTAAAAATTGTGTTGGGTATGTTCAAGCGATTCAAGAGTCTAAGCCTGAGACTTGGCGAGTCTTGGCCTTGGACTTGACCAAGTACTTGGCTAGACTTTGCTAGGTTCGATACATGGGTCTGTTCAACTCGGTGCAACCAGTGAAAAGACTCGCAAGTTTGTAGAGTTTTGCCGAGTACTCATCGAGCCCTAAAACATCGGTCCTTGTACTTGTCTCAAAAAGTGCTAAGACTAATTTCTTGAAGTTATAAATTTGCCGAAATCACCCATGATTATGCACTCTACTTTAGGATTTGAGAAGAGTCTAGTGAATGCTACCTTGTACCCATTACTAACTTAAACATCTATATAGGGTGCCATTCTCTTGGGCAAAGAAAATATCTTTGTGCTATATGTTGGCGTTACAATTCGCACCTCTGGAGTGCGTATTGGCAACAAACAGCTATGCACAGTGCGTAATGATTGCTCTTCAAATTAGGAGGGGAAGCTCCCTCTTTTGCTGATATGCGTGAAAAAGTAAATTATCTAAATCCTATCTTTTTGATTCAGTTGGAAGAGCCACAAGGTTAAGAAAACAATTACATTGCAGCTAAGGTTTTTCTTTGGTTTTGTAGATCTTAACTACAACTAACTTAATGCTTAATCTATCCTATTTCCTCGAGAGAAATATAGCATGAGGACTTAGAAGCAGGGAATATTTGACGATAATCTTTAAGTCAGGATTTCCAAGGAGGCGGGACACTTATCCGAGGTGTAGGCTGAAAGAAAGGTTATTGGAGACAACATCAAACGGTAAAATAGTTCTTAGGATTCCTAAGGAGGCGGGACACCTATCCAAAGTGTAGGCTGAAAGTAACTTACTGGAAACAACAATAAACGACAATCTCTACTTATAAATTCCCAAGGAGGAGGGACTCCTATTCGAGGTGTAGATATGAAACAAAGATTATTAAGCACATCACACGATAAACTTTATCTCTAAATTCCCAAGGAGGAGGGACTTCTATCTGAGGTGTAGATATGAAACAAGCTTATTAGAAACAAATATAACCCAGGACAACAAATTGTATGAAGGACCTATCACACAAATAAACGATCAACCAGTTTTATATTAACAAAAGTGAACAAGTATAGAATAACAATATTGCACAGCAAGGCGGCTCAACAATTTATTATTGCTATAAAAGTTCTTGAACAGATACTGAATAGTAATACTATAGGCAAAGTGGGCTCAACATGTATGCTATCATGTGCAAAAGTTCTAATTACAATGTGAACAGATACTGAATAGTGATACTATAGGCAAGGTGGCTCAACATGTTCACCATCACGAGCAAAATTTCTAATTACAAATGAGCAAGGGTGCTCTTATTTATAGAACTTCAAGGAGTAGGGAACCCTAAAATCTCCTTGAGTTTACAATCAGTCTTGCAAGAATGCAAGAGTTTATTCTCTAAGTCTAACTGTATGTAACCTAGCAGTTAACTAGAAAAACAACATCAATTAATTGAACTATACAAAATAAATGGACGTGCAAGTCCTTATTGAAATGAAAGTCAACTAATAACTAACATCAATTAACTAGATCCTAATTGAAAGTCCAACCTCCGCAAAAGATATCCTCAAGATAGGCATGCAATGATGTGTGGAACAACGAGTTAAACTTGGAAAGAAGCGTCAAGTTAACTACTGTGTCTAATGTCTATCCTGAACACTATAAGACCCAACTGCTGGTCTACTCCAAGCCATCATGGGCTATCATCTCCTCCATGAATTCACTAATAGTCTCATCTTCTAGCACTCTGACACTATCCATGATGATGAACTGTCTGCTCAACTCCTCTGCATCCTTGATCACTTTTTGACGCCCCTTGATCTCTTCAGCTAACTTGTCGAATGTCTTTGACATCACCGAGAAGTGATTCAACTTGGATGCCACAGGATCACCATCAAGACCATCACGAACCAGATTTTGGAACTTAGTTCGTACAACCTTGAGCTCAACATAGGTGCCATCCTCATGAAGATATCGACACGGGATCTGAGTGACAAATCCGGTCACAAGTTGGATGGTAGCATCATCTTCTTTGATTGCAGCCAACTTTGTAGATATTCTCTCATATGTTTCCGCCTTGAAAAGGTGTTGTTCTCTCCAAGCGAAAATCTTTCTTTTATCCTCCTCTGCTACAACGGCGTCGTATGCAATTGCCAATTGAGAGATGACAATCAAATCCTTTGGTTTGCCTTCGCCATAGTCAACTCAAGACGCTGGATTCCTTGACGAAGATCATGCACATCATACCTCAACTGATAGAACTCTGTGAGAAGGTATTTGCCTACAATAATGAAATCCTCAATCGAGTTCTCCAAGAGCTTTCCACGATTGACTAACTGACCAAGTCTCTGTTGATCTGTAGGTGTCTTTCGAAGTTGTGGGAGCATAGGTGCCTGGCTTGTGTTTCCATGGAGAAGATCCGAGATTTACTGTCGGAGCTGTTTGATCTCAGCCTTGAGGGCTGCCTTGTCTTCTTCGTCCTTCATGACATGCTCTTCAAGATTACTTGCGGCAACTTTGAAAAGGCTCACGTCTACGTGTCGGGTGTTCCTGCCAAGATTTTCTTTGACGAAGGTGAAATCACCAACTTCAACTTCATCCAGACTCTTGCCTTTCGGTGGTGTAGCAACTTCAACGACGATCTTTCCTTCAAGAGTCTTCTCAATATGCACTTGCTTTTTGACCTTCTTGTTTGACTTATTCTGATAGGGACTGCCAAACTCAGAGAGATCAAGCTGATATGAAGCCTTTCGCCTCCTTCTTCCCAAAGTCCTCTCGAGCCAACACGAATGATCAATGTTATCCTTTCAAGGAGAAACTGCTGCTGCGATGTCAACCACTGGTGGATCAACTGGTACTGAGTTTTCATGAACCGACGATTCTGACTCTGAGTCAATATCAATGGGAGATGATCGTGGAGAAGATGGCGGACCAGGAGATGAAGAACCAGCTTTGGCTTGCACCATTGGCTCTACTGGAACTTCTGGTGCTTTCTCTTTTTGTTTTGTGCTCCTTCCCTTTGTTTTTCCACTAACCCTGACACCTTCAGGAGGTTTCATGATAACCTTAACTCGGGGTCTTGACCTTGGTGTAGAAGGTAGTGAAGAAAACACCTCTGACGTCTCTGGAACTGAAACTTCCTTCCGCTTCCTCTTGCTATCCAAGATGTACATGCTCGTTTTGATAACTCCTTTTGACAAGTCTTCAATTGAAGTATTCTCCCTGGCATACCAATCCGACTGTCGAAGTGGCTGGCGAGCAACTTGGTCCTTCACGAATGTGCTAAGTAACACCTCTCCGTCAGTAGCGAACAAACCCTCAACATCTTCTGATAGGAAATCAACAAGCTGTGGAAGAGTAAGTCTGCAATAGTGATGTCGGCACACCTCAAAATCATCTTCGCAGTTGACCCAAAAGCCCTCAAGTGCCGGCCTCTGTGACTGACTTTGCTCCAACCGAGTTGCATAATGACCCAAAGGATAATAGGAACACTTCTCGATGAGGTACTTGAGATGGAGTTTTGACAACTCGTTGGTCATCAACTTGCAATCAACTCCTGTTTTGCACTTGTATATGCCTAATCCAAAAGGAAAGGTGAATGCTTGCTTGTGTCGATTGCGAAGAAAGGTATGAACCCGTGAGCATGTCTTAGGAACTCCATGAATAGAACCTTGTTTGAAGGGTACCTCGGTAGCATCAGAGGTTCTCCGGTGTAACCATACACTCAAATATATGTGAAAGCGGGAAATTGGATAAACCAATCTGCCCAACTCTCCATTGCTGATTTTGCCTCCGCCGAGATTCTGATGTGCACCTCATTATTTAGGTTTCTGACTGTCTTCATTAGGAAGTGATCATTCACTTGTTGAAATCCTGTTCAGCCTTTGAGAACTCCAATTGTGGGAAGTATTCGTACACATGCTGAACGCCAAGAGTTCCAATGGTCTTCAAAGTTCTAAAAGTGCCTTGGAATGCAATTAAGTAGACCAAATAAGAAACCATGTGAAACTCGTGGATTTTAAGGAATCCTGTGTTTTGCTGGTGAAGACACTCGCTGATCAACATAGCCCAGTCAAAGTGTAACTTGTTGTTAATAATCCGGGAAATGACATAGAACATCCACGGTCGGAAAATGTGAGCCTCCTCTTGAGTTGTAACCTGGTTGAGCAAAGTAATCAGGATAGCAATCTCGTCCTTGAACTCTCCACGCCCAACCTTCTTTGGCATGTTGGTTTTCTGTTCTTTTAACCACCTTTCTTTGAGATCTTTCTTTGTCTCCCTGCCATATCTTGTCACATTCCTCAATGCTTACGAGGAAATTGTCTGAACGAGATGGAATGGCAAAACACTTCTCGACATCTCTCGTCTTCAAGTTGCAAATGACTCTCCCATCTACTGATCGAATTTGTCTTGTGGATGAATCGTAATGCCTTATGCATGCAATGACGAACTCAAGATCAACAACTGTGATAGGAATAGATGCCGCTGCTAGCAATCCGGATCGCTCGAGATTCTTGACTATCGAGCTGTCAGTGCCTTCCAACGTGCTCAAATTGACCATTGGATAGACGTGACCCAAGTCTATGTCGGAAGTTTTCAAAAAGTCGTGAACTAAGACCGATTTGGCCTTGTATTCTATTGGGTTGAAGTGCATTTTGAAAATCTAGACTTTTGATTGTAAAGTCGGATATGTTTGGGCAAACTTCAGAATAAGCTAAAAATGGCTTTGGGTGAGGCTAAAATTAGCCAGTCGGGGGGAAATTTTTAGGAAATTTTCTGAAATGTGGGTTTTGTAGAGAATTAAATTTTAAGGCAACCCAAATTGTTAGAAACTTGAAAAAATGAGTTTTACCAAGGCATGCAAAGGCTTTTCGGTTGAGAGCTTCAGTGGCCATAAGGGGGTTCCTGAGAAATTTTTTCGCAAGAAAAATTGGCACATGGGTATTGTAGGTGCTGATGAGTTGAAAAGACCCAGAATCTTTGTTTTTCAAAAAATTGAGTTTTAGGCCTGCATGCAAAATAATCTTAGGAAAAAAGCACACTGCTTCAAAAATGAAAGCAGCGGGCCAATTTTCACGAAAAATTCTGGAACATGGGTTTTGCTGCTGATGCTTTGCCAAACAAACCTAGATGACCAAATTCTGAAAATTATGCCGTTTACTTTGACTGACATGCGAGAGAAAACCTAAGACAAGGATAGAAGAATTTTAGAGATAGAAAATGGAAATTATTATTCTGCCTCTGAACAATACGCCTATGCTTGAATTCGATTTGATGAAGTTTGCATGCACTCGAACAATGAAGTCTGAAAAATATTTCCTCCAAACAATTTGGACCTGGCACTACGAAGAACATTGAAAAATATCACCCGTAGTGCCTTCAGACCTTTGCTTGCACGAGAAAATATGTGTTTGTTTCCACCTGTGATGAGAATAATGGACGCCTAATGCCTTAATAAATTAAATTTATGAAGAAAGGCGCCAACTTATGCATGCAAACACCTAAAAATCGACGCCTCCTTTTGATTGGACTTCATATTCAGTTAACTCCCTAAGAAATTAGCCCTAAAATGGTCGCCACCTTCGTGCACTTAAGTTAATTGTGCATGCAAAAATAAGTTCACCAATTGCAAGCAAAAATTAAGTCCAGTTGAAGTTGACTTGAGAAGTTTAACTGAAGATTTAATATTATTTAATTTCAGTTAACTACCTCCTCCATTTTGGGTAGCCCAATTCACTTCAGTTCAAAAGTCAAACTTTGACTTTAGGCATCACTTTTGTAGACTTCGCCAAATTCATGAAAATTTCAATTTGCAAACGTCACCGGAGCCCATGTTCGATCATTGATTTTGAGTGACTGATCTATCCAAAAGACTGGTTGATAGTTTCATTGAAGAGCAGGATCAAAACTGATAAGAAACTCCTTGAGGCTCCAAATCCTAATTTTGATTTCTGAGGCTTCAAAATTCAGGGCGCCCCTGGCCTCCAGGGGTGCTTTTTGCTTCAGACAGTCAATTTTCATGCATTTCATCATTTTGAAGGTGATTTTGACCTTACTTCATCTCGCGTTCTTCGACAGTTGTCAAAACTTCAGAGCTGGCTGACAAGCTCACTGCGGAGCTGGCTTAGTTTTGAACAAAAGCTTTTGGAGAGCACTTTTACTAAAAACATCATTTGCTAGGTGAAAAACATGGGTGCCCTTGGCCTCTAGGGGCACTTTTCTTCCTAGAGAGCCATTTTTTCAACTGGCTAAAAAATTACTTAATCCCCGGTTGCAGGTTGCTGACAAGTCTTCTAATCTGACTGAGGTATGCAACGAAAAGCTGGAAGCGTCATGAACAGGATGAGCATTTGAGATGACCCAAAAGACTACAGTTGAGGCTCCAAAACCTTGGGCGCCCCTAGCCTCTAGGGGTGCTTTTGCTGTTTTTTGACATTTTTGGCCATGATAAAACGTTATGTTTGACTCCTGATTTCGACAGTTCAGCAACTCAGATTTATCCACTGACAGATTCGTTGCGAAGCCAAACCAAGTCCGAGACAAACATCTCGGGTATCATTTGATCAAAAACCTCCATTGGTGCTTCAAAAAGTTGGGCGCCCTTGGCCTCCAGGGGCGCCTTTTTGCTAGTAATAGTCACTTTTTCAACCTCCCTTGTTTCTCGTTCAATCTACAATTTCAAGTGCTAGACAAACTTTCAGACTGGCTGGTAGGCTCATCGTGAAGTTGACAATATTCCAGAGAAGTCTTCTTGGAAGTGACAAATCTCAGAACGTTGATCTGGGCCTCTGGAATCTAGGGCGCCCTGGCTAGTAGGTGCTCTTTTGTCTCCAGAGTTAGAAAATTTTTCAGCATCTTCACCTTGACGGAAATCCCCTCCGAGACGAAGCATCATTTTGGACATATCTTGCCATAGAAACTTCACTGGAGCGTTTCAAGGTTAGATTTCGACACTTGGCACCTGGCCATCTGCCATTGATGACCTCGAAGGTCCTATCTTTCCACTTGAAAAAGCGAAAATTACCTACTAGACTTAAACTGACTTTTAACTGAAATCGACTTCACAATTGTGATCGTGAAGTAAAATAAGCCAATCAAAACAATTTTCAGTCAATTCTGACAAGTTTCAATTTTAAGGGTTTTTTGCCTAAAAATAGGGGTCCAGAAACCCTAATTTTCAAAATTTTCAAATTTAACCAGCATCTTCCTGACATCAAATTGACTAAAAGCCCATACTTGATCTGCCCAAAAACTGTGTTTTAACATCATTTTTACAAGGTTTAAACCATTTTAAGCAAAATGCCTTAATGAAGCAAAAAAATTGGTTTGGGTACAACACTATACTATTTGGACATCAAAGCAAATACAAAGAGATACAAGGGTGTGTGGACATTTTGTTCTTGCGACTAACAATAATTCTTTGCATCTGTGTGAAAAATATTCATGTAGAGTCATTGTAATGAAATAACTTGCACAAGAGAGGAATATAATATGAAATGTGTTCCAAATATTGGATAATAATTGAGAATAACAAGCCACTTCGAGTGGGAAAACCTCCCAATATCTCTAATGAGAACACAAGTCACCATATGATGATCATAAACTAACCATTAGCTCTTATATATAGGCTGCCATTCAGTTTGACTTAGATACATAAATATAACATGTAGTATGACCTATATATCTAAATAAGAATATAATAATGATTGTATAACTTGATTAAGAGCTAAGCTAGCCACAAGCCAACTATTCATAACCCTATGCACACTCTAGGATTAAGGGTGTAGCATGCCCCCTTTTTAGAGAAGCATTGTCCTCAATGCTGATCAACTATGGATGCTTTTGCACAAAGTCTTCTTCCTCCCACATGGCATTTTCAATTGGTAAATTCTTCCACTAAATGAGATACTCGGCGAGTGTCCTAGTCCTTAGCTTCTTTATGTGTGTCTAGAGAATTAACTTTGGCTCCAAGATGATTCTTCCTTCTTCATCTTGCTTTAGTAATACTATTTGTGTAGGGATCTTTTGCCCAATCACTTTCTTTAGATAGTAAACATGAAAATTGAATGTATCTTTGTTGTTGGAGGTAACTCAAGCTTGTAGGCGACACTACCTATCCTCTACAAAATTTGGTATGGACCATAGTATTTTGATGACAACTTGTTTTTTGTTTGTTGCTTTAGAGATGCTTATAAGGTTTCTATCTCAAGAAAATCCAGTCACCAATTTCAAAACTGGTGTTGGCCAGCCTTTTGCTTCATTCTATTTTATGCCATGGATTCTCCTTGAGTTCTGAAAGTACTTGTTGTTGATGATTCACGTTGTTCTCCATAGCTTGAAATCTTGGTGTCACCCTCAATGATAATGTGATGGATGGAGGATGGTATCCACATAATGCCATAAATGGAGATATTTTCAAAGAACTTTGGAAGGAAGTGTTATACCACCATTATGCTTGCTAGTGGTAGCCAATCTACCTATTGAGATTGCTTATTTGAGGTGCAACAATGTAGATACCCTTCCAAGCACTTATTGACGATCTCAAATTGCCCATTTGACTAAAGATGGTATGAAGAGTTGCAAGCGAATTGAGAACCCAAACAAGAGAATAGGTTTTTCCAAATGTTAGTAGTAAACATAGGATCACGATCATTGACAATAATCCTAGGTGTATCATGTGTTTTTTGTTTCTTCTCCATAAATGCTTTCACCACCGTACTTGCTGTAAAAGGATGAGATAAAGCAGTAAAATGGGCATATTTGGTGAGGCAATCCATCACTGCCATGATGGCACTCTTACCCTTAGGTCTTGGCTCGCAACTCTTCATACCATCCATTGAGACCTCTTCACAATGTTAGCTAAGAATAACTAAGGGCTGCAAAAGACTAGGTGTCTTAATTATCTCCTTTTTATTTCTTTGGCATACCAAACATTTGCCACAAATTTTTGAACATCACCTTTAAGCCCTTCCCAAAAGAAATATTGCTTGATTCAATGATATGTCTTCAAAAACTTTGAATGATCCCCAATTGGAGAACCATTAAGCTCTTCAAGAATCTTGTGTTTGAGAGTGGAATTCTTGCATAGGTATAATCTTTCTTTATACCACAAAGCATCTCCCTTCCAAAAGAACTTATCTAAACTATTGAGATCATTTTGCAACTGTTGAATGAGATTCCTTGTAGTATCACCATTTTGTCACTCTACATTGCCTTCTTCCAACCAATCTGCATGTAATATCGAAATTGTTAATGTAATCAAATCTTTATCAAATAGGATCCTAAAATCTAAGGAATTACAAGGTCTGAAATTCTGTGTGAGAATTCTAAGTCAAACACTAATTTCCAGATTTCTTCTCTTATGCTGAATTCGCTGATTGCAGAACATTAATAAATTTCGATGTTTGCATATCAATGAGGGAACCACCATATGTATGTTTGGAGACCCGCCTCTAAGAGGCGTGTCTCATGAGAGGACGTGTCCCTTTGAGCGCGCGGGTTCCACACACAACCGACTAACATTCGGTTAGTATCTTAACACACACACATAACCTTATGTGTGGCGGGTATATAATGTGAGTTCCGATTTATATTTTAAATGCAAAATTTTAACATCATTTATTTTATCGAATTTATGCATGCTTATAAATTCAATTTCACTTATTTTTCCAGAAATATAATAAGGATTAATTTCGATCATATATAAATGATGATGATGCTATTTAGCAATCATCATTTATATCTGACCGAAGCTATATCTCATTAACACTCCCTCTTAGCTAGGGAAGATATTTCAAATCAAATAAGTGGAGATATCACCTTCACACGTGATATCAAAGATATGATATGTTTTCTCAATTTTGTCAAGTCACATGACATTCTTCATAACACATTTTTCTTATGGTATGTGCACTGCCATCAAGTCACATGATGTCTACCATAATAATTCATGGCATGTCCACGGATATAATTATCCACCATGATTTATCTCTTAAGGATCACAATGATCTTCAAATGACATCAAGTCCCATGATATCCATCAAAGTGTCCAAGAGATACTATCATGACATGTCCACAAATATCAAGTCACATGATATCTATCATGATAGTTTAACTCATCATTGTAGAGTCGTCACTTTACAATGTCACATACAAGTGTTCATTATTAGAAAGATCGTCACCTTTCAATAATGTACACAAGGGGAGTAGGCCCATAGGGTCATGGAGTCACACACATGACAAAAGAGTTTACACATTAAACATCTTTATATATTTTAGTACAATTTATAAACAATTTGTATTTCAAACATAAATATCAAATTACATTTCAACCATACCAAGTTTCTTCCTGAACTACTCTACCTTGATTCGGGAGAGAGGCTTGGTGAGAATGTCTATAGTTTGATCATTTGTACTAACATACTCCAACTGGATCACTTTCCTTTCCACCATATCTCTTACATAATGATAGGGGATCTCAATGTGCTTAGATCTATCATGGAAGACAGAATTTACAGAGAGTTTGATGCAACTCTGATTATCACAATGAATAATTGTAGGATTCAAGGGCTCACCAAAGAGTCCCACAAGCAATTTACGAAGCCAAACTGCTTCTCTTGCTCCCATAGAGGCTGCAATGTATTCAACTTCTGTTGAGCTCTATGCAATTGAAGACTGTTTTCTGCAAATCCAGGAGATCATAGCCAATCCTAAACTGAAGCAACATCCTGATGTGCTTTTCTGATCGGTTACACTTCCAGCCCAATCTGAATCAGAGTACCCATGTAGATCTAGTTGGTTATTTCTGTAAAGAAGACCATATCCAATAGTGTCTTGAAGATATCTCAAAATATGTTTCACAGCCATTAGGTGAATTTCCTTTGGCTCACACATGAACTGGTTGAGAACATTCACTGCATAGCAAATATCAGGTTTGGTGTTAACCAGATACATCAAGGATCCAATCATCTGTCTATAAAGGGTTGGATCTGCACACTTGGATTTTGCTGTTGCTTCTTTCAGTTTGTGAAGGTTGGTTTCCATAGGTGTAGACATTGGTCTACAGTTCAACATTCCAAATCTCTTCAGAATATCAATAGTATACTTCCCTTGATTTAGTATAATGCCCTCTGATTTCTGCCATACTTCCAAACCTAGGAAGTAGTGTAGAATGCCCAAGTCTTTCATGTCAAATTTAGAAATTAGATCCTTCTTTCCTTGAGCAATGAGGTGATCTTCTCCTGTTATCAGCAGGTCATTAACATATAAAATAATTATTAGCATATCACCTTTGATTACCTTGAAGTAGAGATTGGAGTCAGCATCACTCTTGGAAAATCCTAGTCCTAAGAGATAGCTGTCAATTCTTTCATACCAGACCTTGGGAGCCTATTTAAGTCCATAGAGAGCTTTCTTCAGTCTGCACACATGTGAGTCAGGTTTATGTATCACAAAACCTTCAGGCTGTTCCAGATAGACTTCCTCTTCAATGGTTCCATTTAGGAAGGCAGTTTTCACATCCATTTGATGGATCTTCTAGCCTTTAGCTGCAACAATGGCTAACACTGTGTTGGTTGAAAATTTTGTATACTTGGGAAAGCGTACAAAATTGTGGTTTCAGCCATAGTACGTGAGATAAACTCTCCTATTTTCAAAGGGAAGGCTCCCCCTTCACTTTCTATTTTACCAATTCAAAAATTAATTCTAGCTACAAATCTATTCTAAACCTGGGTGAAACTCTTGTCTTGTTCTCTTTTTTCAGAAAAGACAACTATCCTTTTCTCTTATTTCAGAAAAGAATCACAATGGAAAGCATATATGATTAATAAAGTAAAGAAAGAAGCAAAGTTTCCATGAAGGCACAAAGTCCTCCGTTGCTCCTCCGGGACGGGAAAGCAATCTCCAAGCACAAAGTCTTGAGAATTAGAAATCCTATCGACCTTTTCGAAATAATACTATAAGACAATATATATATAATAGCACAAAGTCTGTAAATATAATGCACTTGTGAGTCACAATTCCTAACTGTAAACCAATTTAATTCAATCTTTCAAATTTGAAGCACAAAGACTGCAAGAAATCAATTCAAAGTCTTTTCACAATAACTCCACAATCCTCTCAAGAAGAACTCAGAAAATTACATTACCATGACATAAGAACACATAAATGAAATGCAACAAGATTCAACACAAAGTCTGAAATCTTTATGCCTTCTTTATACCACTTGAAAATTAAGTTCACATACATGTTGTGACCTATTTCACACATCGCCCCATCGCAAATGGGGACCCCCAAGTTTGGTTCCGCCCTCTGCGCAACGTCTTTGAGAATCTTGAATTTGGATAAAATTTTGAAGGTCAGTCTGGCTAAGTTAAGACTTTGAACTCGTTTTTGGACCTTAACGTCATGGAAGTGCTTAGAAGACCCGGTGGACGAAGATCGCCATTGCTTTCGGTCGTTTCTGACACTTCCTATTTTTTAGGGAATCTGCTTTTTTGCTTTTTGCTTTTTTGATTTTTGGCATTTTTAGGCCATTCCGGAGTCCCTATTTTTTAGGGATGCTTTTTGCTTTTTCTATTTTTGGAAAGTTTCTATTTTTGGATCCCACAGAGCAGAAAATCAATATGTCTTCGGAAAACGAGAAAATCAAGGCAAAATGTAAAAAGTTTGAAAATTGGCAAAGAATTTTTGAAAAATGTCTAAGTCTGAGAATGGCGCCATCAAGAGAGGAATGGCATGGAAAAGTCAAGGTCCGCCCTACCTTTGGCATGCCAAAGGTAGGCACTGGCAAGAAATTCATCAAGTCCGCCATAGCATGAAGTTTGCCAAGTCCGCCACTGGCAAGAAATTCACCAAGTCCGCCCTTGGCAAAAGATTCAAAGTCCGCCCTGCAAGGTAGGAAATGCGCCATATGGAAAATGGCATGAAACTCATGAAGTCCGCCCAGCCTAAGGAAAATGGCAAAATGAAGCTGAAGTCCGCCCTTAAGGAAAATGGCATGAAAATCATGAAGTCCGCCCAACCTAAGGAGGAAAATGGCATGAAAAACACAAAGTCCGCCCCCAAGAAGTGTGGAGAAGGGTAAAACATGAAGGGGGTGCGCTCCAAGATGTTTGGAAAGGGGTGAAATTGCAAGATAAATCATTAAAAATTGAATTAAATGATGGAAACAAGTGAAATTTTCCGTTGGACAAGGCACAAATAAAATTCGCCATGGCAAGGAAAAGCTAAGACCAATGGATGATAAAATACGCCATAGGCAAGGAATTATAAGACATTCGCCCAACTCTTGAAGAGAAAATTATACTAAGGCATGAAAAACGGAGAAATGTCTAGAAGAAGAAGAGGTTTTGGCCGGCATAAAAATCACGCCCCAGCACAACGGAGTGAAAATTTTTGGCACAAAATGAAGAGTGCTTGGCAGAGCAAACATGAAGTCCGCCCCTCTCAGCTTGGAAAATTCCTAAAGCGCTAGTAAAAAAATGGCAAAGTGGCAGAGGTCTCCAGGTTCGCCCAACCCAGAAGATGAATCATTTGGCTAAAATAAAAATGTCCAGAGAGGTCAGAACTCCGCCTAGAGAACTAAAATTTGGCAGATGAGCTATTGAGCACATTTTGGCTAGGCAGACAATTTAAAAAAGAGATATTTTGCCTCTGACGAACGAAATTAGCCATGTATCAAGATTGAACGGGTTGGAATTTAATATTTTAATATTTTTAATTATTTCCCTGACACTTAGGAAATTTTGATTAAAAATTCAAAAAATCCGGAGATTATTTGGAAGATTAAACTAGTCTGCCTTAGATAAGTTTAAACTTTGCCACGTTCGGAGGATTTAAAACGCGTTGGAAAAATAATTTTGGACAATTAATTTAATATATTTTCCAACACTTAGTCAATTTTCCTTGAGAAAATTCGAAAATCTCAGCAGAGATGGCACAAAGATGAAAGTTAGAAACTTGCCTCGATAACTGAAAGTAAAATTAGAAGTTTGCTAATCCGAGGAGAAAACGTTTCTAAAAATTGGAAGAAAATCAAAAGAAAGAAAGCAATGCCTTGAGGAAAATCGCACTTCTCAGCCATAAAATGAGTTTCAGCAACTCATTTCTTCACAAATTCCGGCCGAGAAGCAATTATCTCTCTCAAATCTTCAGGAAAACATTCTCGAAGGAGAAGTTTGTGAGAATAACATCATTGTGAGAATCGAGATAGCATTCTCTTATTGAAAGACGTGATTTTTGAGAGAAGTAATTTATTCCTTGGCTGAAATCGTACTTCCAGCATAGTGGCGCACTTCTTCTGGCAGATTTATTTGAATTTTTAAATTCATTTACAGCCACAACGTGATCTTTGAGGTTTGGAAGCTAATCGACAACGCATTTGCGCTGTGTTTCTATCTTCTACTTCGTTTCCAGCACAAATTTCATTCATGATAGGCGAATTTAATTACTTTCAGCTTGCTTTTTGACAGAAATTTTTAATTTAATAAGGCTGAAAGTGCGATTTTGTCTAGGCTATCCCCGAAGCTCTTTAATTCGTAAATGATATTGTATTAATGTTAAGTATCTTGTGCTTGCAGGCTGCCGATCGATCAAAGCGAAATATCCAGGCAGGCACAGATGAAGTTTGCAAGTAAAGGATCGCAGCCAGAGACCAGAATAAAGTCTAAGTGGAAAAATGTCTCAGACACTGATCTTGGCCACATCGATCTCGTGGAATTTAAAAAGAGGATATATGGACACAACGGACCCTTACCAACGCCTTCAGCTAGAAGGATAGTGAGGAATGGCATATTTCAAGCTGCCGGATTCCAGCCTGCACTTTGCTGTGCTGAACTGATGGTGGAGTGTGCACTTCACTATGATGCTGAGTCAAGGCGGATTGTGGCGCCTGATGGGAGAGTGTTGGCACATCTGACAGAGGTGGCCATTCAGGAAGCCTTCGGCATTCCGGCATATCCTAAAACTGTCTACAAGACCAAGGAAGATGCTCAGAAGCTATATGACAAAAATCCTGATCTTTGTGCCGCCAACCTTAACAAATTTTGGCTGGACAAGCCTAGACCGTCCTTTAAGAAGATGCCCAAGAAGTTGATGCGCACGGACTTCAAAGAGGACTATAGAGATATTATTATCTTGCTGAACAGAGTGGCAGGCAGTCCCTCGGGAGCACCCTTTGAGCCATGGATGTATTACTTCATTGAGGACTTCACAGAAGGTGTCAAAATGTTTAACTGGGTTAGGATGATAAGCAATAATCTTCACCACCAGCTTATCAATCTAGAGAAGACCAAAACGTTTCATATGGGTTCTTACGTCGTCTAT